>JAWQEG010000606.1:5000-540000 GCA_033782935.1 Petrolisthes cinctipes | reverse complement strand
ACACCACGATAAAGTCAAACTGTCTGTTTTCTCTTCCATGTATTTACGTGCTCTACGTGTATGTAGTCCTGAATTCATGGATGAGGAATTTGGATTTATCTCTGACATTGGAACAAAATTAAAATACTCCAAACCATTTTTGGATAAAGCCTTAAAATTGGCAAGAACATCATTTTATAGGGTTGAACCTCCCCTACCCCGTGACAATAAAAACTTACTTATATTACCCTACAGTGATAAATTTGCCCAAATCTCTCATCTTCTAAAAACATGGAATGTTAATGTTGCCTTCTGCAATGATAACACAGTCAAGAAAATGTTGATCAAAAATTCACCTAATTCCTCATGTGGGTGTATCTACAAAGTACCTTGTAAAGAATGCAATATGTTCTATATAGGACAAACTGGAAAAGACCTTTCTACCAGGGTCAAACAGCATAAATATAGTGTTAGGACCGGACAAGAATCTAATGCTTTATTTATTCATATGAGAGACAATAATCATTGTATTGACTGAAATAATGCTTCGTCAATCATGTCTTGTAACTCATCCGTAAATAGAAACATCATAGAGTCAAGTTTGATTAAACACACAGAAAATATTAATATGAATTTAAACAATGGTATGTACAAGTTGGATAGTTTCATCATAGACAAGATTGTTAATAAGATAAGTCCAACTGCTATTCCTTAATGACTGAGGATAATCTTAGGTTTAGAGGTCATGTCAGGTTTGATGAAAGTTGGGTCAGGTAGTATATCCTTGCATGCACCATATGGGTGTGTATTGCTTTGAACTCGTAGTGGCAACACCTTCAGGTTGCCAGTTAGTTATTAATTGTATCGGTATATAAGGTGTCTCTCGGCAACCATTCTTCTACACTCTGTATTTCCCCTGAAGATGTGAATACACGAAAGCGCTTGTGACTCCGTGTTTATTTTTCTTTCCTTGTGGATTTACGCATATTCCTGGATCACGTGCCACCAAGTGATTTATTTGCATATATATATATATATATATACAATTCCTTTACACAGTTTAACTTCCTTACTCTTTAAGTCACTGTATTTTTTCATGTTACAAAATGCTTTCGTTACATTAACACCACTAATATCCTTTTGGCAAGCAAAACTCATTCCATATCCTAGAGCACTTACGGTATCTTTGTCCAGTTGTCGATCGGATAAATTAATTATGAAACTATTTTCAGTGAGCTGGGCTAGTCTCCTCTTCAGTTTTGTATGAAGCTGGTGGCTCACTGATCTTAATTTATCGTAGACGTAGTCTTCCAGCTGTTTTCTCCACTCCTTTGGGATAGCTCGAAGAAATGCCTTCTTTTGTAAGCACCATATATATATATATATATATATATATATATATATATATATATATATATATATATATATATATATATATATATATATATATATATATATATATATATATTCCAGCCTCCAAGCGAGGGCGGCTGGGCCCTCTTGTCGTAGGGAGTATAATAATTAGATTCGGGATCAAATTTCACCCATAAACTTATTTAGTTTCAGTAAATTCAGACAACTTGCAAATTTGACCCCATATGACCTCGCATGACCCCATCTATGTGCGGGCTGGGGTCGAAAGTACTTCTCACTTAGTTGATCTACTATGACAATCGTAAAACTGGCCGAAAACGGCTTCCAAATCCGTGAAATAGGCCGTAAATTAGGATTTTGTAAATTTCCGTGAACTTTGACCTGACCCGAGAGGTCAAGTATAGGTGATTCCTGGTAATGAATTATACAGATGCATGTAGCTCAGGAAGACACGTCGAACGGTACTAAGATGGACGCCGTACGATAAAAAATGACTGAATAAAATAGTTTTTTTTGGATTTCTCTGTGCTGAGTCTATGGGAACTTTGAACTCCCAAAAGTTCACCCAGGGTTGGAACTCTGTGTGCGAACATGTTTGGTGCATTGCTATCGATGTGCAAAATTTCAACGAAAACGACTGTTGGGAACTGGCACTTTGTCTCCCCCCACCACCACCCCCACGCTACAATTCTATATACATAGATATATAGCGAAATCGGTGATTTTTGAAAATCCCCGGTCATTTCGCAAAAAAACAAAACAAAATGTGGTATGTTTGCAAAATTACCTTAATTATCTGGTTACTTTGCAAAAGAAAAAAAAACACGCAAAAAGGATATTTTACAAAAATGTCTTGTTACTTTGCAAAAAAGCACACACGAAAACCGGGTGTTTTGTAAAAGTCCCCCATAATTTTTGTATGTTTTTTTATCTGATTTCTTCCGGAAAGCTGTTTGAAAATCCCGTGCCTTGTTCCAATTTTGTATGTCCTTCTTTAATCCACTTAAAGTTTGTAGTTTATTGTGTGTGTGTGTGTGTGTACTTATTTGGATGGTGACGCTGTTAACAGTCGTGCACTGTGTGTGTGTGTGTGAGCGAGGGTGGGCTGACTGCTGCTAGTCAGCAGAAAATGCAGCAGGTTTCAACTATATGTGTCAAGAAATCTGAGGTCGGCGACACTTTAATGGTTCCGTTCCCTGTTGTTGATCGTGGACGTGTAGAGTTCACTAATACGAAGGTTGTTGTACTTTCAGTGGATGAAAGTGGTAGGTGTACAGTCGGCGACAAAAGTCCTGTCGACTCACTTGCTTCACCGAGGCACGCGATGTTCATAGACTAGATATTATAAACTGTAGAAAACGTGCGTATTTCTCGAGTCCATGAATACTGCATGTCTCGGTGAAGCCAGTGAGGCGACAGGACTTCTGCCGCCGACTGTACAGTACAGTCTCCTCCACTGCCGCGTTCATCACTCCAGCGTTGTCAATGTTTGTACAGCTCCGAACAAAACTATCTCGACTCGGTTGGCAGCATTTGACATCTCAAATGTGGGGGTTGAAGGTTTGGGTTTGGGTGGAATCTCCAATGAACCTCAGAGGTATGAAAGAATGATGGTTATTGGCTGTTGTACGACACTGTGGTAAGTTCATATTTCTGGTTCCGAAACAAAATATTTTATTACTAATACGATGACAAGTAGCATAATCATGTCATAGCCAAATGTAATGAATCATTATATACCGTAATTAATAGTAGACTTTTATAAAGGAGTTACATCGAAGACAGTCTCACCCCAACCTTGTTGGTGTGAAGACGTTCTCCTGGCGCTCTGCCTGAATTCTTGTTTTGTGTTGCTTTTACACTCTTGCTTGTGTGTTGTTGTTTGTATTGTTTGTGCATTCTTGTTTGTGTGTTGTTGTTTCTGTGGTGTTGCTGGTGTTGTTTGTCTGTTGTGATTCTGTGTATTGTATTGTTGTGATTGTCTGTGTGTGTGTGTGTGTGTCCTTGGCTGATTGAGTGTTCAGCTGTTCGTGGTGTTGTTTGCTTCCCATCTAGGCCTTGCCTGGCCAGATGGAGAGCGCGGATTCGGATGTGGCTTCCTGCCTGGAGGCTGACTTGGCCATGTCGGAAGAGGATGAGTCTCCTATCGAGGATCACTGGCATGAGCTGCCTTCTCGCAACCCTCCCCCCCTCTCCTCGGTCACTCCGCAGCTCAGGTTGCAGCCTTCCACCTCCTCAACCTCTACCAAGCGACCCGTTCATGCCTCGTCTGACTCCTTGCAGGATTCCGATGGTGTGGACTGTTTGCCTCCGGCTGCCAAGACTGCCAAGGGTGCTTCAGCTGTGCATGACGTACCTTCTCTGGCTCAACATGGTGTTTCTTCGTTGTATGCCAACTCCTTGCCCTCGTCCGACTTCCTGCTTTTGCCCCTAGATATGCCTATGTCAAGCTCTCCTTTTCTGGGAACCCATCTACGGACACAAAGTTGTTGGTTGTCTGATGTCAACAGGGCCTTCCAGCTGCAGCGTGAACTGGCTGAAGTGAAGATGGCTGCTGTCACCTCCCGGTTTGTCTACATCTCTAGGAAGCGTCAGGACATCATTGATAGAGTGAAGGCTGGTGAATTTTTGTCTCTGCCTCTCATTCTTGAAGACTCGCCCGAGAGGCCTCGTAAGTTCCCCAGCTACATCCTTACCCGTTTTCCTATTGATGTTGACCCGAAAACTTGCTAAGGAATACCCTGGTGTGTACTCTGCCCGTCGTTTTTTCCAAGAAGGTTCCCCCATTAGCCGTATTGTTGTTTTCTGGAGTCAACACGATCCACCTCCAAATGAGATTTCCTTTGATTTCCTCCCCCGTGTGAGGTGAGGAAACTTCATAATGACCAGCTTTGGTGCTACAGGTACTAAGGAGTTGGGCATATCTCCCGGTAGTGTTCTGCCAGGCCGAAATGTGCATGGTGTTCTGTCGACCATGATTCCAAAACGTGTCCTATCAGGGGTGAACCATTACATCCTGCTGCCTCCACCTCTGAGCCTTCACCTCCTGAGGATACGTCTCGATGGATGTGTCCACGATGCCTTCAGCCAGGGGTTAATGTGTGGCATGGAAGTACTCGACGTCAGGTCCAGGCTTGTGTCTCTACTATTGCTCCCCTTCCACCATCACCACCACCTCCCCAGTCTGCTCCTCCTACCAGCCCTGCCTCGCCTCCGGACCTGGCCCTCCGCAAGTCTGTTGCTACCCTCATGGCACGATGTGCGGCTCTCGTGAACCGCTTTTCAGCCCTTGAAGCCAGTATTGATGGGCTGGTTGCCGCACAGGCTGCTAATGACTCCAAACTCTCCACCTTGGTCGAAGCTCAGCAGAGTTCGCTAGTGATTGCCGGCTGGATGATATCTCCTGGAATGTATGTGGTATCACCAGTTATGCTAAGCTCACTCAACTCAAGGCCTATGTTTTTCGTCATCATCCCTGTGTTATTTTTCTCCAGGAAGCATTTCCAGGACGGCCGCTCGCTGCTGGGCAAGCTCCTCCTCTCTCAGGTTATGTGCCATATGTTCATCTGGTAAGGAATGGTCTCCTGACTTACATACATAGCTCCTTGCCACATCGCCTTCTCCATACCTCCACTGATCCTGACATGACCTTTCAGCTGTTTGAGGTTCTACCTGGGAATGGAGTACTACAACAATGTAATGTCTATTTTGCCCCTGCTAGAATCACTCTTGAGACTCTTCCTTCTCCAACAGTGCGTGGTATGGTGTATATGGGAGATTTTAATGCTCGGCATTCTGATTTGGGTGATGGTTATGGCTCTATTAATCGTAATGGTGTTCGTCTCTTTTCATACATCCGCAAGCATCATCTGACACGCTGGGACACTGGCGGTGTCATTCATTGCCGGGGAGGTACTCTGGATTACATCCTCTCATCTGGCCTGATAGCATCTCAGGTCCTGTGCTCCTCCGTACCAGACTTATTCTCTGATCACATCACTCTTCGGTTTCATTATTCTCTAACTGCTGGGTCAAGTGCTTCAGCCACTCGTTTGCGTATTGCTGTGCCCCCTAAATATTGCCCGACTTACATCTTATTCATGGCCCATGTATTCCCTACATTTGACAAATCATCAGCTGAACAGTTGTACTCTGATCTTGTATCTGCTACTCATGACTTTTATAGGCTATACGTCTCCTGGCCACACCTCCAGCATCGCCATACTGCCCACTCCTGGATGCTGGATGCACGTATACAGGAGGCAAAGGAGGAGGCTGAACGTGATGGCCTATTGTTTCACGCCAACCCAACCCCTGACCTGCTCCATCGTTACCAGATGCCTAGGGACGCTTTAGTTGCCCTGCAGGAGTGTGCTCACACTGAGTCTTGGCAGCGGTTCACGGACAGCAGCAACCAGCAAACAAGTGTGGCTTCTATGTGCCACCTCATCCGTCGGGTTGTTAAAAAGACACAGGCCACTGCTCGTCATCACACTCCCGCCGACTATGCCCAACAACTTGTCGATGCCTGGTCAGAACAATCTACCCCAGCCTGTCTACCCATCCACATACAAGATGCATTCACTTCCCGTGCTGCTGTCCATCGGCTACGTCTAATGTCTGCTCTGTTCCAAGATGATGACGATGATGCAGAGTTGATAACTGAGGAGGAGTTACAACGTGCTCTCTCTCGGGGTAGAGCTTCTTCCCCTGGTGATGATGGTATTATTTATGCTGTGCTGCGCCTACTTCAACAAGTTCCTGGGAACCCTCTACTTCGACTGTACAATCTTTGTCTTCGTGATGGTTGTGTACCACGAGCCTGGACCAGCAGCACAATAATACCCATCCCTAAGCCCGACACTGCGAAGTTCAGGCCTATTTCTCTGACTTCCTGTTTTTGTAAGGTTATAACGAGAATCTTACTCAATCGTCTCATGTAGAGACAGTAGGATCGCCTTTCTCCATGGCTGTTTGGTTTCCTTTCCCAGCAGAGCACACACCACTGCCTTGTCGACTTGTACTCTTGCCTTAACAGGGACAGTGTGGTGGCTTTCATTGACCTTCGAAGTGCCTTCGATGTTGCTAATAGAGACGTCATTTTGGATCAACTGGTTGACTTTGGGATAAAGGGTAATCTATTACGGTGGATTCGGGGCTACCTGAGTAACAGGACCTCCCGTGTGTTTTTCAGTGGTGCGCTCAGTCCTTTGCGCAGTTTTCATCTTGGTACGCCTCAAGGGGGTGTTCTCAGCCCATTGTTATTTAATATTCTGATGCATCGGCTGCTCACTTCTCTCCCTGATATTCCTGGAGCTACAATTACGTGCTATGCTGATGATATCTGTGTTCATTCTACCTCACCAAGGGATCTCCAGCGGTTTCTTGACTACTTCTCTGTGGCCTCCTCTCACTGTGGCATTATTGTCTCCCCAGATAAGAGCAGAATATTCACCTGCCGCCTTCCTCAAGCTCGGCCAGTGTTCACCATTGGAGGGACTGTCATTCCCATGTGTTCCCAGTATCGCTACCTGGGCGCACCAGTCAATATTTGGCCAATTGTCCCTGCCACACCTCAAGACCATCCCATTGTCCAGGACTTATTGGGTCGTCTCCAGCGCCGACTTACACCACTTTAATGGCTCACTAACAACTCCTCGGGCATCTCCATCCCAGTAGCCAGGACTATCTATATTGCTTTTATCCGTTCAGTTGTTGATTACCTCTCCCCTGCTCTGATTCAACTTCCCAGGGCTACTCTTAAAACTTTAGAAAAATTTCAGAATAGAGCAATGAGAATAATTCTCGGTTGTCCAATGTCGACCAGGATAGTGAACATGCAGCGTGAGTTGCGTCTTCCCCCGTTAGTGGAGAGATTTTTTTCTAATGTTACTTGCTTCACTGTCAAGTGCCTCCATTTCCCACATCTTTCACCCCATTACTCTCAGTTAGTCAGGACTTCTCTTAGACCAAACTACCCGGTCCCTCCCATACTGCCTGCTGGACGTACTCTTATAAGGTCTGTTTCCTCTATGCTCCGTAGTCTTAATATAGATATAATGGTGGCCGACGTCCCCCCAGGACCCCCTCCGTGGATGCTACCAACACCTGATGTGAGCTTCACACCTACTTCCAAGTCGGAACTGCCTTCTCTACAGCGGCAGTTGGCTCTGGAACACATAGAAACAGTGACGTCCTCCATCACAGATCCATACTGCCTCTACACTGATGGCTCATTGCAAGTGGATAGTGCAGCAGGTTGTGCCGTTTTCTCACCTGACATGGAGTCACCTCCAGGGGGCTGGGTTGGCCGTAGTCTCTGTAACCACTCTAGCTCAACATTGTGTGAACTGTATGCCATTCTGGATGCTGTTAGTCTTGTTTGTCAACATGGAGTGAATGCTGCCATTTTTTGTGACTCCAGACCTGCCATTCATTCTCTCTCTAGTGTTCAGCCCACACACTCTACTGTTGTTCAGCAGATTTTATCGTTTTTGTCCTTATTGCGTCATCGTAACTTGACTGTCAAATTTTTATGGGTGCCATCCCATGTAGGATTACGTCACAATGGTACAGTTGACAGACTCGCAAAGGAAGCCTGCCATCTGCCTCCTCGTGGTGTTGGACGTCCTCTCTCCCTGACATGTTACCTTTCTAAAGTCTGCTCCGCTGCTCTCCTCCCTGACATGTTACCTCTCTATAATCCGCTCCGCCACTGTCCTCCCTGTACGGCGACGCAGGGATGCAGAGAGGCCCTTCAGCATCTCCATCACACATTATGAGTCTGTCTGCCGTCACAAATATTCCTACCGTCGTCGAGGCCTCATGGTTTGGAGGCACAATGTAGTCTCTGCTCGTTTGAGGCTTGGCTACCGTCCACCGTGGCAGGTTGCTAGGATGCAGGGTGAGCCTCCCTTCACTGAGTGTCGCTTGTGTCGAGCACCTCGTGCTAACACTATAGAGCACTACTGCCTGGCCTGCCCCACTGTCCGACACTTGCTGACCCGGGGCCTGCCACTTGATGTGGTTTGTCGACACCTGCTGAACCACCAGGTTCTGGAGGAACTTCTGGTACGCCACCCTCGTTTTGGTGGATTTAAATAGGTCATAATGTAAATATTTGTCTGTATTATTGTGCTCCATTCTGTTATGTTTTCGTGATGTGTGTGTGTGTGTGTGTGCGTGTGTGTGTGTGTGCGTGTGTATGTGTGGTTGTAGTCATTGTATTCTCATGGGTCCCGCGTACCCGTATGTATTGTTGCCTGACTGTTGATTGACGCTACGGCGCAATTAATTAAAAAAAAAAAAAAAAAAAAAAAAAAAAGATCAAGAGACGGCCCACGGTGATGAAGGAATGGGTGAACAGAGGGATGCCAGTGAACTTCAAGATGGTTTGATCATTTGAATTGTGACGTATCTTTTGAGGAAAACGAGCTAATGCAAAGACACCGGACATTGAACCTAAAGGATACATGCATAAAGTTTATTTTCTGTTTTCTTCTTTGGCTTAATGTTGTTATACATTTTCTACTTTCGATACATCATGATATTTGAACAAACCAGCTTGGAATTTTAGTTTCTAATTAGTGAAAACAAAAAACGATTGGAACTATACATTATTTATTACCACTTATGTTTGTAGAATTATTCCCATAGAATTGTTCCTTCATTCATTACATATGACTAAATATGAATCATGAGCTTTATACCTTAGTATATATTTGAAATAGAAACACCTATCGGTACTCTTCATTGAATTATAATAACAATAAAGGTAAATCACCAGGTAATTAACAATATAATAATCATGACAATATTAAGATTCCGTTAATGTATGGTCCAGCCTCCCTCAGTGTCAATCATTTCACCAAATCTCTTATGCAGGGATTCCACCATTCCTTCATCTCTTGATCTGAATCCGAAGATCAATCTGGTGTTTCGTTGTCCGAGCCTAAAGTGGTTCAGAAGGTTGATGCACTGTGGCTGGCTGCGGGATAGAACATTAGTCCGGCACTGTACAGCTGGCCACACTCCCTCGAGGGAGTGTCAGGGTGAAGTGGTTTAACCACCTACGGGGGTAAGGCTTCATTACAGCCAACAATCAAGACTACTTAAGTCCACCACCTCAACACCATCATTGAGGGACGGGGAGGAGGTGTCCTTCACTGTGGAGGAAAGGAGGAAGGGCGTGGAGGCTACTACCGTAGCCGGACCTGATAGTGGGCAGGTCCTGGGCTCACTACACGCCCATAGGAGTTGGACGGCCGACATCGTCACCGTCTGCATTAAGACTGCTGTTGCCCTAGCTGACGAAGGACTAGGTCGTCTATCCGACATCCTTCAAGATATCTTCAGGAGAAATGGCTTGCCACCGATCGTCATTTTTCCTGATCTACAACCACCACCACCACAGGAGATGGAAACGGAAGAAGAGGAAGACGACGATGAAACCAGGGCCTCTACCACCACCGGAAGTGAGAGTGAACTGGAGGACGAAGGGGAACGCCGAAGGAGGAAGAGGAAGAGGAGAGGGTGTAAGGACAGTCATATATCTGAGCCTCAACAGATTGTCTCCGTGCAGTGGTGGCTGGCCTCAGCCCGCCTCGACTTCTTCCAGCAAAACATAAAAAAACGCCAAGACCCCGACGCCTTCCAGTTCCTGGAAAGGTGGACGCGTTTCAATCCACCAGCGAGACCATTTTCCGCCTACAAGACATCAACAGCAACAACAAATATTACAATTACTACTAATACTGCTGCTAATAACGATAAAGAAAAATATATAGTGATGCCTTAATTCCCCTACAGGCGATAGGCAAAAAAAAAAAAAAACTGAGAGATGATTGATAGATTATATTAGGCACCGTAGCAGCGAGGTCATATAGCGCCAGAAAAACGTGATAGAGAGGTGTGACAGCAAGTAGGAAGAAAATAGCAAGAAAATAGGGACAGTTGAATAACTGAAAGCTAGTGGCTGGGGCCGAGGGGGCGCTACAACTCTTAAAGTATTGCCCACTTCACTCAAGGCAATACGGGGGGGGGGGGGGATTAGTGGAATCTTTAATAAACCTACGAAATATACCCGGTTATTAATCATTTGTATATTGACATTCGAGTCAATTATTAACATCGTTAAATAAGGGAGTGTGATGACGAGCAGTGGCCTGTGTCTTTTTAACAACCCGACGGATGAGGTGCAACATAGAAGCCACACTTGTTTGCTGGTTGATGTTGTCCGTGAACCGCTGCCAAGACTCAGTGTGAGCACACTCCTGAAGGGCAACTAAAGCGTCCCTAGACATCTGGTAACGATGGAGCAGGTCAGGGGTTGGGTTGGCTTGAAACAATAGGCCATCACGTTCAGCCTCCTCCTTTGCCTCCTGTATACGTGCATCCAGCATCCAGGAGTGGGCAGTATGGCGATGCTGGAGGTGTGGCCGGGAGACGTATAGCCTATAAAAGTCATGAGTAGCAGATACAAGATCAGAGTACAACTGTTCAGCTGATGATATGTCAAATGTAGGGAATACATGGGCCATGAATAAGATGTAAGTCGGGCAATATTTAGGGGGCACAGCAATACGCAAACGAGTGGCTGAAGCACTTGACCCAGCAGTTAGAGAATAATGAAACCGAAGAGCGATGTAATCAGAGAATAAATCTGGCACGGAGGAGCATAGGACCCGAGATGCTATCAGGCCAGACGAGAGGATGTAATCCAGAGTACCCCCCCGGCAATGAGTGGCACCGCCAGTGTCCCAGCGTGTCAGATGATGCTTGCGGATGTATGAAAGGAGACGAACACCATTACGATTAATAGAGCCAGAATCATCACCCAAATCAGAATGCCGAGCATTAAAATCTCCCATATAAACAATACCACGCACTGTTGGAGAAGGAAGAGCCTCAAGAGTGAGTCTAGCTGGGGCAGAATAGACATTACATAGTTGTAGTACTCCATTCCCAGGTAGAACCTCAAATAGCTGAAAGGTCATGTCAGGATCAGTGGATGTACGAAGAAGGCGATGTGGCAAGGAGCTATGTATGTAAGTCAGGAGACCATTCCTTACCAGATGAACATATGGCACATAACCTGAGAGAGGAGGAGCTTGCCCAGCAGCAAGCGGCCGTCCTGGAAATGCTTCCTGGAGAAAAATAACACTGGGATGATGACAAAAAACATAGGCCTTGAGTTGAGTGAGCTTAGCATAACTGGTGATACCACATATATTCCAAGAGATGACATCCAGCCGGCAATCACTAGCGAACTCTGTATTTGGAGGTAGAAGTCCGGTGAGTGGGGGCAGATGAGCGACCTGGAGAAGAAGATGGACCAGGAGAAGGGACTGACTCGAAAAGCTTTTCAAGGCGAGATGCAACAGTATCCATCTTTTCGGTAAGGGTAGTGACAGTTGAGATGATGGCCTGCTAAGCCTCGACCAAGGTGGAGAGTTTGGAGTCATTGGCAGCCTGCGCGGCAACTAGCCAATCAATCCTGGCTTCAAGGGCTGAAAAGCGGTTCTCGAGAGCCGTAACTCGTGCCATGAAGGTAGCAACAGACTTGCAGAGGGCCAGGTCTGGAGGTGAGGCAAGGCTGGTAGGAGGAGCAGACTGGGGAGGTGGTGGTGGTGGCGGTGGTGGAGGTGGAGCAATAGTAGTGACACGAGCCTGGACCTGACGTCGAGTACATCCATGCCACACGTTAACCCCTGGCTGAAGGCATCGTGGACACTTCCATTGAGACGTATCCTCAGGAGGTGGAGGCAGCAGGACGTGATGGTTCGCCCCTGACAGGACACGTTTTGGAATCATGGTTGGCAGCACACCATGCACACTTCGACCTGGCAGAACAGTACCGGGAGATATGCCCCACACCCCAGCACCTGTAGCACCAAGGCTGGTCATTATGAAGTTTCCGCACCTCACACGGTGGAAGACAAGGGAGGAAATCAAAGGAAATCTCATTTGGAGGTGGATCAGGTTGACTCCAGACAACAACAATACGGCTAATGGGGGAACCATCTTGGAAAAAACGATGGGCAAAGTACACACCAGGGTATCCCTTAGCAAGTTTCGAGTTAACATCAATAGGAAAACGGGTAAGGATGTAGCTGGGGAACTTACGAGGCCTCTCGGGTGAGTCTTCAAGAATGAGAGGCAGAGACAAAAATTCACCAGCCTTCACTCTATCAATGATATCCTGACGCTTCCTAGAGATGTAGACAAACCGGGAGGTGAAAGCAGCCATCTTCACTTCAGCCAGTTCACGCTGCAGCTGGAAGGCCCTGTTGACATCAGACAACCAACACAACTTTGTGTCCGTAGATGGGTTCCCAGAGAAGGAGAGCTTGACATAGGCATTTCTTGGGGCAAAAGCAGGAAGGTTGGACGAGGGCAAGGAGTTGGTATACAAGGAAGAAACACCACGTTGAGGCAGAGAAGGAACGTCATGCACAGCTGAAGCACCCTTGGCAGTCTTGGCAGCCGGAGGCAAACAGTCCACACCATCGGAATCCTGCAAGGAGTCAGACGAGGCATGAACGGGTCGCTTGGTAGAGGTTGAGGAGGTGGAAGGCTGCAACCTGAGCTGCGGAGTGACCGAGGAGAGGGGGAGAGGGTTGCGAGAAGGTAGCTCAGGCCAGTGATCCTCGATAGGAGACTCATCCTCCTCCGACATGGCCAAGTCGGCCTCCAGGCAGGAAGCCACATCCGAATCCGCACTCTCCATCAGGCCAGGCAAGGCCTAGATGGGAAGCGAACAACTGAACACACACTAACACACGAACATACACACACAGAACCACAATAAAACAAATAAACCACAAACAACAATACCACAAACAGCAAAACAACAACAAAAACGAGATAGAAAATATAAACAACCCCTATAACACCACAGACACAACAACACACAAACAAGAACGTTGAAACAAGACAAACAACAACACAAACAACAACACAGGCAGAGCGCCAGGAACACATCTTCACTCCAGGAAGGTTGGGGTGAGATGGTCTCTTGATCTGAATCCGAAGATCAATTTGGTGTTTCGTTGTCCGAGCCTGAAGTGGTTCAGAAGGTGGGTACACTGGGGCTGGCTGCGGGACAGAACATTAGTCCGCCAATGTACAGTCGCGGCACATAGTCCTTGAACAGACTTCCCCTTACACCCTGGTCAAGGACTATGTGCCGCGACTGTACATACAAACTTGGAACGAGGAACATGATTTTGAAACAGCTTTACACAAGAGCAGCAGTTCCTATCTATTTACGATGTGTCCCAGGAAAGAGAGATAGCCTTTGTGAAGCAACAAATACAGACTATATGGGCCATGGACAAGGTTTTATAAAGTGTACAGCCTGCCGAATATATTCGCGGACTCTTGACAGGTGTAGGGTATGGGTACATGTCTGGTAACTGTGGGAAAACTTCACTTGTCAGAAAACCTCACTGCCAGACGTGCAAAATATCGTAGCTGTTGCCTACTACGAGGTGCTTTACTAAGCAAGAATTCTCTGTAAAAGAGAGAGTCCTTGGTGTGTTATTTCATTATTAATTCTGCTGCAATAATTACTATTTTTTTTTCTGTTTTTGTTATTGCGTTAAGTATTTTTCTGTTGACAAGAAAAATGCAGTAAAATCCCCTATTTTGATTTGACCTATACAGCCGTGCTATAAAGTATTTTCATCCATCTTCATTCCTGTTAACTGAATCTGTTATGATTCAGCTTGACAACCCACAATATGGATGGAGGAGAGAAGTTGGAAAGAGGTCGTCTTTCATCAGAGAATGTAGAAGATCATAATATGGGAAGAAGTGGAGTAGAGAGTCACATTCATCAATTCCTGACATTCATAAATCATAATAGTTTTAGATATAATTTAGTGATGTTATATTTTATATATTTCTCTATGGAAAGATGTTTCTTATGACTGAAATTTGGTGACGATGAGGCAGTAACCTTCTGTAAGTTTCGATATCGCCAGCTGCCACTTTGTATGCTTAAATTGGCTGTCAATTCATGTTGCATTTAAATTAATATTTATCTGTTGCAATATGCTCTTTTTTCATATTTTTTAGAAGATCTGCTTCGTGTGTTAGGGATATAAAATGAAATAAAACTCAGCAACCTTTATAAACAAAAAATATAATTTACCATATAACATATTTTAATTCTATGTTCTTGTAATGTAATGTATAATATTTTAGGGGAGAAAGGATAAATCCGTAATAACTTGACCAAACCCCTTCAGCCTCAGTGACATCCTGTAATCTGTTATGCATTCATGACACCAAGTTGTAAATAATAGCTTGATTATACCGAAGTGCTTCCCATCTTATTTAAATGGTTATTATGTATTTGTTGTAGTTCATCAAGTTATTGTTATAAACACTATGATGCTGTAACGTGGCTGAGATGTGGAGGAAGTAATAAGAAAGAAAACGTGAAATACCCAAAAATAACAGCCTAGTGTGTGGCAACACCGAGTACAACAGCCACCATTGCCTACCACATCCCACCTCCCTCTGGTGCGCGCATTTTTAGTTTCAACATAACTGCCAAACAAGATCTCAGAAGACCTATGTTTATAGAGTATTTTTATCTTAGAAATACATCTACTTTTATTTGACAAAGCTGGAAAGGAAAGTCGAGGGACACCTTGTATATATATATATAGCAGACGAAAATTATTGAAATTAATAAAATACGGTACAAATCTGACTTACAGCATGAATCCAAAAATACATTACTGATTATACAGATTGCAACTACCACTAATGCCGTTAAAAAATAAAGTTACCAGACACTCACTTTACATAAAGGCTCAGAGGCGGGTTAGAAGTTTTGCTTCTCCCAAGAGTACTCCTTTCCTATCATATACTTCGTTCTTCCTGTCCAACCTCTATTGCCTTCTCCGCGCCCTACAGGGGTTTCCAGGGCGGTCTTCTTTCATTCACGAATCAATATAACATAGTCGAGAAACTCTAAACCAAAAAGTTCTAATATTGTACACACTTGTCTAAGACCATGAAAGACTCGCTTTTTACGCCCAATCTATCATAGCACATTTTATCCCAAAATTCTTTTATTTATTACCACAAGACTAAATTATTTACTGGGACTGTTTCATATGGGAAGCATTAAATATATTACCATGGTATCAAGAACCTACTGTAATGGTAATCTGTTTCATCAATGAGCATGATCCCTGATGGCAGAAAAATGGGGTTTAATCATTTATTGGTTTGCTCGAACTGACATCCGCAAGTGCTCTTGAAGCCGTGTCTTGAGGTGCCTTTTCGATTTTTCAATATGTATAGCACTACAACCATTACCGGTACACATATAGCTATACACTATAGATGACTGTAGTTAAGAGGGAATATTATTAATTTTGGATTGTTTGTTTTCCTGAGAAAATCACTATATCATTTACCTAAGAGTAGATTCACGTAACATATTAGTGATCATATTCTTCAGGTCTCCAGCACGAAACGACTCCGTTAAGCCTTTTCTACTTGACTGCACTAATAATCTTGCTCATTTCATCATACACATAAGCATCCCTACATATTTTCTCTATTTCTTTCTGCTCTCTCCCTCCACCTCATTGCTTTATTCCCCTTTCATATCTCTCTTTCTCCACGCTCTTCCACCCTCCCCTTCACTCGTCTATCACCTCATGACTCTATTGCTTATTCTCATTCCTCTAAAATGTCTCTTTCTCTTCTTCCTTTTTCATTGTTTGCGGTGATGTGGGCAGTACTTGAAGGATTTTGACGACCCTTCAGAACCGCGCCACTTCCTTCAGTTCTTCAACTCACTTTCATTTAATTGCTTTGGTGTTTGTTATCTTTCCTTTTTATCTCCTCCCTCGTGCTATAGGTTCCTCAAGACCTAGTGAGATATCTTTTTTTCTCTTCAGTTCAGTCCCTTTTCCTTTCCGTTATCTTTCTTTTATCCAATATTTCTATTCATCTCTTTCCCAGTTCATTCTAATTCTAACGTTTAATCACCCATCTTCATATTTCTTCCCTCTCCATCTTCTTTTGTTTCTATCCGTTTTTTTCTTCGCTGTGTCTGCCTGTCTGGCATTTATTTTGGGTTTCCGCCTTTTTTAACTCTGTGTGCTTCTTTGTCTCTGCTTTTCTGCCACTCTTTGGATGTTTATCTGTATAGACTTTGCTTATCAGGCTAACTTTTGTTTATTACACTATCCTTTGTTTATCAGTCCATCCCTTATTAATCAGTGTATACGTTGTTCATCAGCCTATACGTTGTTCATTAGTCAATCCATCTTTCATCACTTTTCCTTTTCGCTGTCTGCCTTGTGATTTCTGCATGTATCTTTTTTATCATATGTCCGTTGGGGGGTATTGCTTGCGTAGATATCGGCAATATTTTCTGGGTTTGGCGCCCCTTAGCGACCAAGCCAAACCCTTTCCTCTTTTCAGCGGTGTCTCCTATCCATAATTTTCAATAGTTTTTGTTATCCCTCTCTGTCTCCTCCCTTGTGATACAAGATTTTTCTGGCCTAGCAGTTTTAATTTTTCCACTATATGATACTTCATGTCTGAAAGCCAAGTAATACTTCAGTTGAACTATAGAGTTTATAATGATTTATCCATATTCCTTCCTTCCTTTGTCTCGCTCATGTACACATGTCCGCTAACCAAGGTATTCATATTCTTTCTATTTCAGACTTTGCACCACTGAGAGAGAAACATAGGATTCACACCCGCCCCTATAAACCCACCACCATCAAGCCCGTGTCTGCCCAGGTCTGAATTGATCTATGCTGCCTTAATTGTCTGATTGATGACAGATAATTTTAAAAGAAACCCTAAGGCCAGAGAGACACTGCAGGACGAGGGAGGTGATAAATTGGACTGCAAGCACGAAAGATTTAAATTGAGGATGAAAGAAAACCGCCAAAAGCCAGGAAGTCCTTGTAGCACAAGTGAAAAGGATATTGAGAGGAGAGACAGGAAGCACGAAGGAAATAGAAGAAAACGAAGGATAGCTGAAGAATAACAAAGAAATGGCACTTGTCCGAAGGGACAAAATGAGGGCCATATAATTCAGCCATCAATTTTAGAGGCGAGACTTTACTCTTGGTGACTTGGAGGGTTATTGATCGCTCCAATAAAGCGAGGAAACGGACGACCAAAATGTTACTATAGGCGTTCAAGCATATGCTGAGCTCATTGGCGTTGGCCTCTCCGCCCCCGCACTGGTGCCAAACTTCTTATCGAATTATATCTTATATAAATGACAGCCCTCGACGCTTACACACCACTCACTTCTTTCTCTCTGATGACTTTTGTTGTTCGGGCAACTGCTCTTGAGGGCACAATTATAGGTCCTCTGTTTGTTTTTCCTTCTAAGAAGTATATATTTACAATGTAAGTAAGTTCCTTCTCTCGGCTGTGTAGCACATGAGCGTGAGTAGGATACCCTCGTCTTGGGTGGTAGCCAGATGTGTGAGTGACCTACTGTATGAATTGACTTCACAAAGGTCACACTTTAATCCTCTTAATGTTTGATATGTACACCCTTGGCGTACTGACAACGTCGCACAGCAACTGAAATATGAGACAGTGATGTGTGATGGGCCTGAATTGGCACGACCAAGGGCAGGATTACTCCTCCATATGCCAGCGCCCGAGAGCTCACCATTTTCTTGAAGGACTCTTATAAGAGAACTTATTTTTTGGCATAGTTCGGAACAGTCTGTATCCCTTCAGTATATGAAAGAATGGTGTCCCATTCAACCAGTGCAGGATTGTGATACACAGAATTGTACAGTCCTGAGTTGGAATCTGGATGATCCTAGTTTAGAGTTAAATTACTTAAAATTTTGACTTTAGACTTAAAAGTTTAAAGTCGCTCAAATAGTCATTAGACGTATGTTCTTTCTCTCTCTCTCTTATACATACCCACAAGCATGTGCAATAAACAATCGCGCTGATTAAACACAACACGATTATGTGTGTATATATATATATATATATATATATATATATATATATATATATATATATATATATATATATATATATATATATATATATATATATATATATATATATATATATATATATATATATATATATATATATATATATATATATATATATATATATGGTAGAGGAGACCTGGGGAAAATGGTTGGAGGGGCGCTTGGAGCTGGGTAGAGCTTGAAAATCTTCAGTTTGTATGTTCATGGAGGGGCGGATTGTCTGTATGTATATAGCTTCTAGGAGAAAAAGGCGTCTGGGGTCGTTCTCTCTGTCCAGTATAGTGGTGTTACGGTCCAAGTCAAGTCGAGTAAGAGGGCTATGGGAGGGTGGCTTGTAATGAGATTTAATAGACCCGGTCTGGAGGTGCATGGTAAGACGTCTTGTCAGGCGAGTCGTCGTCATCCCGATGTAGGAATGTGGCCCACAGTCCACATTGGTGCAGTTATGTCGGTAGATGACGTGGTCCTCTTGGAGTGATGTCTTGTCTTTGATGGGTCTATTGTGGAGGAGAAGGTTGGAGGTCTTCCTGGATTTGTAGTAGATGATAAGTTTTACCCGATATTCTGGGTTGGTAGGGTGAACATTCCTCTTGATGATGTCTTGGATGGTGGATTCATCTGCTTTGTATTGGCTGGACATATGGCTTCTGTAAAATATCTTGATAACATTGGAAGTGGAGATGGTGTCTTCCTTGTTGTACCACTTTTCCAGGTGGTTGTTGATGGCCTTATGGATGTCAGAATTGTTGTAGCCATTATTTACCAAGACTTGGGTGAGGCGATCAAGTTCTTTGTGGGTCTCACTCCAAGTACTGCAGTGGGAGATGGCCCTTCTCACGTAAGCATTAATAGTAGATCGTAAGTACTGGTGGGAGCACTCACTTCTACCATTAAGGCATAACCCGTTGTTGGTAGGTTTCGTGTAGACTTTGGTTTTGAAGCCTTCATTGTTAGCAGTGACTAGTACGTCCAGGAAGGGTAGTTGACCACCAGTGGATTCTTCATAGGTGAAGTTTAATCCAGAAGTTGAGATGAAGTTTTGTCGGAGTGTTTGCAAGTCTTGGGTGTTTCTTACCTGGACAAATATATCATCAATGTATCTGCAATAGATGGGAGGCCGGTTGGTACGTAGGAGTTCCTCTTCAATGGTCCCCATGAAGAAATTGGCAAGCAATACACCTAACGGGCTACCCGTGGCGACGCCATCTATCTGCTGATACATGTTTCCTCTAGGGCAGGTGAAGGGGGCCTCTTTGGTGCACACTTCAAGGAGAGTCTTGAGAGCCTTCTCGGGGATGTCGAGCGGTGTCACCTGGTCAAAGTGGTATACTCGCTTCAGGATGAGGTTGATCGTCCGATCCATTGGAACATTGGTGAAGAGACTCTCAACATCTAAGGAGGCAACTAAGCTTTCTTCAGTATGAGGGGAGTCTCTAAGTTTTCAAGCTCTACCCAGCTCCAAGCGCCTCTCCAACCATCTTCCCCAGGTCTCCTCTACCATCAACATATCGACTCCAATACCACCTATCAATCAGCCTATATATATATATATATATATATATATATATATATATATATATATATATATATATATATATATATATATATATATATATATATATATATATATATATATATATATATATATATATATATATATTTTACGAGCCTGTGAAGCTTATATTTCCATACTGTACAGTCGGCGACAAACGTCGTGTCGCCACATCTGCCAAGTCATCAAGTTCAGTATGGAAATATAAGCTTCACAGGCTCGTAAAATGAAAACCCAGAGTAGTTTACTAATTTGTCTCCTGGATAATGTAATTGTGTTTGGTGAATGAATGTGTTGGTTCAATTATTATCCTTTATGTTATCCTTCAAGAAACGCTAAATGAGGCGACACAACTTTTGCCGCCGACTGTACAATGCATTGTTTATAAGCTGCTGATAAGTAATCAGCTGTGTACATTTCTGGTGAATTTTGTCTTAAAGTGTTATTATATGTACCGAATAACTAAATAAATTAAATGAAGGGGCAGATGCATTTTTGCTCTGTAAAAAAAGTGGCGTATACTTGAGCCATATTACCCCACTGTGTGTACTGTACGTGTCCTCACTCTTTTGTTGTCCTCTTTGATAAGTTACATGAGCTAGTCTGTTTTTATTTGTCCATTTTCTTGTAAAGACGTAGTACTGAATGCTTTGTATATCTTATTACTTGCTTTCTTTTACTAATACTGTAATGTATATCAGAGCCATATAATTCCAATGGGTTTGGCGCTAGTTTTAACGTGCTATTATTACAGTATCTCGATGTGATCTCGACATATACACATATACAGTCACTTCCATTTGTCTAACAACAGTTCGAATGAAATGGCTTTGAAATTAGATGCGAAACTATATATACATTATTTGACCATATTCTAATGATTCAGTTTCATTCACCCGTTGCAGGATATTTATTCATGATTGTAAAGTTGTATTCATTATAGACTGTAGTATTTTAGTTTATTATATAGTAAATGGTGAGCGATTTTCGTGTCTCCGATATAATTAATTCCTCGGAGAATTATATAAATCAGAGCTGGCTATACTTAAATGAAAGAATGTATATTTATGATATACGTGTTCAACTCCCGAACACCCAACCTTCAACCATCTTTTCCTCATATTAATATATGTACTCCTTCAAACGCAATATGACCAGACAATTGGAATGAAACTGGGCATGCTTTTGAACCTCTCTTTCATCTATTTTGCAGGTGCAGGCATTGACCGGGCTTCTTACATTTGGTTCTCACTTTTCTTATAATAGAAAATAAAAGAAAAAAAAGTACATCCACATTCCAAAGTATCAACATCCCCATGATCGGTAAGACATCAAAGCCTGGATAACAAATATGCTTTGTGGTGATGTGGAATTGACAGCTCACAACCTTTAGTCATATTGATAAAGAATACGAGCACACGTAGAACGTAAATTATTCATTGCGAAATATGATACAATTTGCCTATTGATATAATAAGTAAAGTACCTCTTTAAGCAGTGGAGCATTATTACCCGGATGCATCATGGCATTGTGACACTTGGTATTCAAACGTAGCTTCGAATCTTCATATATGAGTAAGAGTACAGTACAGCCATGCATGGCTGAAAGTGCTGGACCAGGGTCCAAGGAGTGTTGGAGAGCAACTGAACAGAGTTCGACCAAATGAATTTTCCAAACCATTCTCAAAGTTGAGAGAGATTTAGAAGACTCACTTTTTCGAACTCTGTTCAGTTGCTCTCCAATACTCCTTGGACCCTGGTCCAGCACTATCAGCCATGGCTGTAGAGCCACAATCAAATATCCACCGACACTTTCCTTCCATCGTGCATATATATCAGTATCATATCAAAATATAATCATACGACACCTTACGTTTACTCAACCTCCTCAATTATTATTATGAGGTGCTGCAAAATAATACATGTATTGTTCTTTATTGCCAAGATATTTACTACGATGGAAGGAAAGTGTCGGTTGGTATTTGATTGTAGCTGTACATGGATAGGTGTAATCTGACGGTTGTCCGAACGCTAATTCTGCAGCTCTGGCTTCGAATTCCTCCCAGCAATAGGGGTGTCGAAACTTTGGATTGTAGGTGTACAGTACATACATTCCAAAAGCGTGTATTGTCCAAACAAACTGGCCGAAAGATTGTGTTGTAACTACGGTACTTTAGACAGTGCACTGATTTGGATTTTTTTCCTTAACATATATCTTCATTAGCGGGTATATGAATTTCTATCCATTTGGTACAGCGACAATCAAATAACCACCGACACTTTCCTTCCATTGTGCAAATAAATCAGTATCATATCAAAATATAATCATACAACATCTTACGTCAACTCAACCCCCTCAATTATTATTATGAGGTGCTGCAAAATCATACACGTGTTGTTCTTTATCACCAAGATATTTACTACGATGGAAAAAAGTGTTGGTGGTTATTTGATTGTGGCTGTATGTCTAAATTAATCAAACATATTAAATTGCCATCATAAAACGTTAAAAAAATTGGGAATTTACCTATAACGAGGTAACTGTAAGCCAAAACCACAAATGTTTTCTTTCCACAGATATTCTAGTACCATATAATAACCCACTTATCTACTGTTTGGAGTAAATTATTAATGTACAGCCACAATCAAATATCCACCGACACTTTCCTTCTATCATAGTAAATATCTTGGTAAGCAAGAACAACACGTGTATGATTTTGCAGGACCTCATAGTAATAATTGAGGGGTTTGAGTTCATGTAAGTTGTTGTATGATTATATATTGATATGATACTGATTTATTTGCACGATGGAAGGAAAGTATTGGTGGTTATTTGATTGTGGCTGTACAATCGCAGACCATGAAAAGTTTACCCCCTTTGCAGTCTGCAGATCCTGAGACGAGGCCTGGGGTCTTTCTGAATGACGGCTCAGCCAAACTATCACGGGCAACACATGCACGAGCATACTCCACGAACCCTCTAGGTCTTTGTTTATGGCTTTCACTTTTATCAAATTTTTATCGAGATAGGCCAAATCCTTGGCTTCATAGACCTCAATATTATATACCAATATACTCAAATGATTACGTAAATCGTATAAATATGTAACCAATACGTGATAAGATAGATGTTTCAGGAAATCAAACTAAAAATACGAATCATCTGAGTTGCTGCTTTATTTACAAAATGGAGGTGAACCGCAGAGGTGTAGTCATGAATCGAAGAAAAGTTTCCCCACACTCCAGACGCTGATTTGTAAATTGTAAGACATATTCTTTATACTTCATTCCCTTTGTATTAGATAAAATCTGGATATATTGATAAAAGGAACTACGTAATCTGAATAGCAACTGTTTTGATTCAACACTAATTCCGCTGTTTCTTATTTCCCTAGCTTAATGTCTGCTTCGTATCCTCGTTTTTGTGGGTTCGTGGAGTATGTTCGTGCATGTGTTGCCCGTGATAGTTTGGCTGAGCCGTCATCCAGAAAGACCCCAGGCCTCGTCTCAGGGTCTGCAGAGGGGGTAGACTTTTCATGGTCTGCGATTGTACAACCACAATCAAATAACCACCAACCATCTCCTTCCATCGTGCAAATAAATTAGTAACATATCGAAATACAATCATACAACACCTTAAGTCAACTCAACCCCCTCAATTATTATTGTGAGGTGCTGCAATATCATACATGTGTTGTTTTTTATTACCAAGATATTTACTACGATGGAAGGAAAGTGTCGGTGGATATTTTATTGTGGCTGTACAGTACTATAGATGCAATTGTATTCAACATTTTGGTCTCGTTTTACTGTGTCTAGTCAACTGAAGTCATGCTGAATCCTCTATTTCACTTATTTTAATAAATATTGAGAAAAATATGTTTGATATTATCAAATAATAATAATAATAATAATAATAAATAAATAAATAATAATAATGGCAGATGGAAGTTTGTTACCAAACAGTTTCGGTTGACACAGCCACCATCCTCAGTTGTCAAGGCGAAATAATGAGATGACAATGAGTATTACAATACATTTTGCTCCAATATTTACAGAAAATATATTTGTATAAACTATGTGTGTGTGACGACACACACACACATACACATATTCTGAATATAATGGAGCCTAATGTACACTCGCGGTCAGAAGTTGTGTCCCGATCCCCTGGCATAATGAACCGCAAACAGCCCAGCTTTGAAGGTTCGAACAACGGTGCGTCTCCCTACAACACACAGTTGTTTGAATCATCAAAGCTCGGCTAGTTGCGATTCATCGTGTCAAGGGATCAGGACACAATTTCTGACCGCGAGTGTACAATCTCTCCAAAAGGTATCGGGCCACTTTCACATCGAAACAATATGACACTATGGCCAAAAAATGTGATACTTTACTGTGACGCCTGCTTTTTGTTGTTACGCCTGTAGTTCAGATGTCATCACCACGAACACTTTTATTGTGATTCAAATAATGATTCATTTTCGTTCCAAGCCACTATACGACTCCTCAGCTTATCTCATAATAAGCGAATCGACTGAGAATTTTCTTACGAAATTAAGCACCTTTTAATCCCTATTTGTCAAGTAATTCCTCTGGCCTGTCATGTTAAATAAGATGCATTACTTTCAATTAATACAAATGACATAGTGGTTATAAGATCATATTTCATTCATTTTCACATCTTTATGTAACACACGGCACTTCAACAGTAACAGTATTTAATGTATGATGATGGAGTGGTGGCAACTCACCGTCACGATTACCAACCCAAATGATAATGCTGCCCATGTGACTTAATGTTCACTTCCAGAAACATCGTGACCAGGTGGACCGATACTTTTTGGAGAGAGTGTACCACTTATTATCATCTCATTATTAAACCTTGACCACTGAGGATGCTATCAATGTCTACCGAAACTGTTTGATAGTAAACATCCGTCTGTCAGTGTGTGTTATCTTCTCGTCTTCTACAATCACGCCATTGTAATTTCTTTCAGCCCATTAGAAATGTCTGTTGCAATAATTATATTTGGTGTTGTTACAAAATTCTCCAATCATTATCAATTGAGTATCATATTATAATTTAAAGCTTTATTCTAGAGGGAATGTAAAAGTTCTGTGTATAAGTACACAATATCTTCCGGATATGAAAGGATCTTCAATTAATTTAAAAAGAAAATATATTATTGGTGAAATTATGAGCTACTGACTTCTCCAAACTATGCCAGGAAACAAATTAATTAAATGTTTATAGTATGGAATCTGTTTCGTTACATAATTTTGAAGAGTCAGTCACCCTCTAATTTACTGTTAAGAGCTTCTCTACTTAAGGAATATGTGTGCATTGAGTGTGGTACTGTAAAATTATGTACAAGTGCTTCACTGCATGATCATTATCATAATCCCATTTCCTCTCTTCCAAGAGTTGGGGAGGCTCCGGCGTCAGGGATAGAAAAGGAAGCAGAATATAGAATTAGAGACCGAGTACCCATTGATATGGGTCACGCACACAATCACTCCCCCTTTCAAGCCAACAAATAAGCTCAGCATTCCGAGGCCGCCGAGAATCCCTCCCGCCCACACACACACAAGTTCTTGTATCCACGACGTAGGTCCCTTCACTTATCCTTTATGAAAGGAGCCAGTTCGTTGACTTTCTAGTTAAAACCGGGTTGCCAGCCTTAACGTACAAAGTTCCTTGTGAATTTCTTCAAGGGTTTCCTATCATGCACCAGTTCTGTAGCCTTACTCATATTTATGTCAGGCTTTCTTACACAATCACTCACCATATAGTGTCATTTTCTCCTTGGTCATCCCCTTCTCCTCCATTCAAAATCATTCGCATACACCTTTTTCGCCACTCTTGTATCATCCATTCTTTCCACATGCCCATACCATCTCATAAAATTTTCTTCCACTTTCTGATATAGTGACTTGCTGACACGTTGTCACCTTTCTCGGATTTCACTATTTTTCACTCTGTCAGTTCTACAGATTCTACAAACACCTCTCAGCATATCCATCTCAACTACTCTCGATTTTTCATGTTCATGCTATTCCAATGTTTCACAACCGTATGTTAGTGTGGGCAATAACACTCCATGTAATCCTCTTGCAACCACTGTACTTAACCCTCTATTTCTAATCAGTATCTACATACGCACCTGCTACCTGTCTCCCATGGGTTATTCTGTTTTCCACCTCTTTCCCACACTTTCCTCTCTTAGTTAACATTGCTCCAAGGTACTTAAACATTCAAATAACTTCGAGATTCTCACAATACACTTGCACACTGAACACTGATTCTTTCTCTCTCTTTCTCCACTATCATTAACTTGCTCTCACCCACATTCACCTTCACACAGCATCGTTTACATATCTCTGCAAAGCTTGCTACAAATCGTCCTTGATCTCTCTCACTACTAGCCAAACGTACAGCATCGTCTGCAAACATCTTGTTTGACAGACACCATTTTCTCTACCCTGCAGCAGATCCACTCCTCTTTCCAATTTCTTGTATTAACCAATATCATTACTCCATCCATTTACACATTAAACAACCATGGTGACATCATACATCCTTGCCTCACTCCAACATCTATTAGGAACTAATCACTTAATTTTCCCTCTCTTCTCACACATGCTACACTACCAGTATAGTAACCCTTTACCGCTTTCGGCAGCTTACTTTCTAAACCATACAATTGCAGAGTCTCCCATAAGCCTTTTCTGTTCACCCTATCATATAAGCTTTCTCTAAATACATAAATGCCATAAGAAGTTTCGTATTTTTCTCACAGGATTTTTCCATTAACTGCCTAACAACAAATGCCTTATCAAATACCTCTGCCACCACAAAATCCTATTCGTCGCTCACCAACCTTTCTGATCTTTCTCTCACCCTTTCAATAACTATACTACCATATACTATTCCAACTAAACCTATCAGACGATTCAAACCTATACCTCTATAGTTTTTACAATCACTCTGCTCTCCATTATTTTTATAAATGGGCACAATAACTGCTTTTCTCCAGTCCTCAGGTACAGTAGGCTACATCACCAAACTCCTACGGCAATTGACATATCTTCCTTTAACCATTCCAAGGCATAGTCTCCACTATACTTTAACATTTCAGCGGCTACTTAATCCACTCCTGCTGCTTCATCATTCTTCTAATTCTTTACCACTTTCTTCATCTCTGCCATAGATATATCTACATTAATTTTACTCTTGGTCTTACCCTCTGAACTTCTCCAAAACCAATCACATGTTGATATTTGCCACATTTTAAATACGACCATTCATTAATTAATCAAAATATTCCTTTCACCTTGCGCTCTTGTAATTTGTATCTGCGAGTCTCCCATTTCTATCCTTCACACATCCAACATTCTTCCCAGTTTCACTCCTATATTTCTTGACTACTTTTCAAGACAGCTTACGATTTTCAGTGAAGTTTTCATTCATTTTCATTCCCAGTTCCTCACTTGCTCATCTAATGTTCTTTCTCACTAACATTTTCACATACCTCTTACTCTGAGTTCCTTTCACTCATCCATATCAGGCATTTCTGTCACTTAATTTCAACCGCCTTATTACGCCAGCATCCCACCATACTGTACCCTTCCGGGCACTAGGTACTATCGCCTATCTACATATTTCATTTGCATACTTAATCAAGCTGTCCCTGTATACTTCCCATAAACTTTCAAGAACCTTTTCCTCCATTCCTTGCAACCTAAAGCAATTCTCTACATTTCTTGTATATTCCTCCACCATTGCAATGCTGTTAGGTAATTTCTCTACCTTTACTCTCCTTCTTCCCTCTCTACCACTGTGTCTCTTATGCCATTAACCTTCTACAATCACTTTACATAATATTATCATTATGGCCAGACAAATCACAACACCATCCTCTCAGAGCTCTTGTATCACATACATACTTCAACATTCTCCTCTCTTCCAAAGCATAATTACACTTTTCTTATGCCTCATATCACTTCATGCACCCAAAAAAACATTATTAAAATAAAAGTAAACTTCCGCCTTGGCTGAGAAATGTTTCATCCTCCAGAAAATGCTGATGAAAGACCAAGGGGAAACTAACAATATTTTACCTTCATTCTTAACAACTTTAGGCAAAGTATATATATACACTGGATCCATATGCAAATCCGAACCATTCACAAAATTAATTGCTTGTTGCCAAAAACTAGGTGAGAATTTCAAAAAATCCTCTCACAACCATTTGCCTAATCCTGCCAACAAAAACAAGGTAAACAGATAGACCGACAAGCAAACGAAACAATCACCTAACCTCTTTGGCGGAGGTAATTACATCGGAGTTTTGGAGAGCGTAGAAGAAATATTCAGAAAGAGCCTGGCGATATGATGAAGTGATAATGTATAAGAGTACTAGATAAAGAGGGCCTACAAAGCTCACTATTAAAGTGGAAACAAAATTATTACCTTTAGGAAGAAAGAAGAATGCTCGTGGCCAGGAAGACTATGTAGGACGAGAGAAGTGATAGTGTTGAGAGACAGCAAGCATGAGGGAACCAGAAAATTGAAAAGGAGTACTTCAAGTCCGAAAGTACGGACAAACCCTTAAAGTTTTGCTCACATTTTTTTTGTAATTTCCCTCCCTTCCTACATCAATTTATTTCTCTACTTATCCTTCTCTTTTATCTCGCCCCCTCCTTACTTCCTTTTTGTCCCTCTTCTCCCTACTTCCTGACTTATGTCATTCTCCCTACACCCAAAGCTTAATTAAAGGAGATAATTTGCTTTAGAAGAATTAGAGGCCCACTGATTTCTCCGGATAAGGTCAGAAAACACACCACTTCGGTATACGAGTAGGGGATCTGTTTTGTTGCATTGTTTAGAGAGCTACGTAGATTACTATTTAACCAAAGCAAACGACCCCATTAAATACTTTATCTCCCTCTTTGTGTTAATTTTCTCTTCCTTATTCCTTTCCCTCCGGCGACAATGGTGGTGGGTAGTGGTGTAGCTCTGAATTGAAATGTGCAGTAACTAGACAGAATGGATATAGAATATCACCATGTTTTTAGTAGTTTATAATGATTACGTTTGCTACAGCTTCTTCAGCGGTCTTCAGGAAGCGGTAGCCAAACCTCGTCAATTTAGCTACTCCTCATTCGGTGTTGTTCGGTAACCCTGGTGTAGTGTTGTGTGTGTGTGGCAGATGTGGTAACTGCATCCCCGAGAGTAGCTGAGTGGGTAGTGTACTGGGGTCGTAACCTGATAGGTGAAGACCCCTTTCCTCTCTTAAGTAAATGATAAAGTATTTTGTACATATGGGAATAATGTTCTCAGACATGTTTTGAGCCTTCGAACCCAAGCCACACATTTTGTTTTTTCAGCTGTCACTCCATAGGGTGGGATTGGCTGTGACAATGTGCACATAAATTAAAGCGTTTTGCCGCTTGATCCAATCGCTTTCACTTCAAATGTCCCTTCCATCCTTCTAAATTGCCTGCAGTGATGTGACAATAGTTTTTGAGTTTCGTTACCCCTTCGGACCCTAGCCATTCCAATTCACTTCTTCAATTGTCCCTTCTTTCCCTCTATTTCCTTCGTGCTTGCTGACTCTTCTCTGACATCTTCCCTTTCATGCTACAGTATACTCTACTAATCGCGCTGTTTGGGGTGCTAATGGTGTAATGGTTAACACATTCGCCCAGCACGCAAGAGATCCCGGGTTCGATTCCTGGGTCAGTGGAATTGTTGGACAATTTTCCAAGCCTCCTATGTCCCTGTTCACCTAGCAGTAAATAGGTACCCGGCTGTAAGAGTAAGGATAGCAACCTTGTAGGCTGGGGGAAGATGTGTTGATGTAAACTATCCAGCACACTTCTCAACTACCCAGCACACACTGGTGAGGGGAGGATGTGTTGATGTAAACTACCCAGCACACTTCTCAACTACCCAGCACACTTCTCAACTACCCAGCACACACTGGTGGGGGAAGATGTGATGATGTAAACTACCCAGGACACTTCTCAACTACTCAGCACACACTGGTGAGGACTGGTTCTATCCAGAAATGAGGAATTTGGCATCCTCTACTACACCCTGGATTGTTCTGTCTGTCTCTCCTACCATTTCTCATTCCTTCTGGCGAGATCGCCTGACAACAACAAGGAAAACTACAGACGGTGGGTTTGTTGGCACGGGGGTACATGCCCTTTGTCTCTTTGTCTGTCTCTCTGTCTATCCCACTGTCTTTTTCTTCTAATTTTCTCTTTCTATCTCTTGGCCTGGAGCTTAGTATAGAAACTTTATGAATTGGGAGAATTGTGTGTAGATGATGATGATAATGATAAAAATATACAAACAAGTCAAATACACTTGTTTTATTATATTCTTTTTGCGCACACGCACACTCTTTACTTTGACCATTTGATATTACTAGGATTGATTCAAAGACACATGCACACTTACACATTTATCATTAAGCATACATATATGCCACATTCAAGCATGCATACAGAACAGATAATGACACACAAACACACACTCGCATAACAACCATTCACGCAAGATCTGCATTTAAACTCAGAATTTTTCAAGAACACGCACACACACACCACACTCACATAACAGAAATGCAGGCAAGATCAGTAATTATCAACAAAACAAGTCACTTTCAATACATACATACACACATACAATACAAAAAACACACGCTCACACACACGAGCACATAACATACATATATAAAAGATCTCCGACTATCAGTGGAGATAAACATAACCATTTTCACGAATACGGACACATAAAGTACAGAAATGACACACAAACACAAGCACACGCATACACATGATTAGGGATACTTATCACGTAAACATAGCCACTTTCATGAAACGTGCACACACAGTACAGATAATGATATACACTTAACAGACATACAATTATACATAATGCAGCCCACGGGAGCACGAACAAATAGATGGGAATATAATAATGGTGGCGTGAATTTTTGATGACTGACCACATGTCCGTTCACCCTCAGATCCCTTTCCTTCCCCTTCCCCCCACCCCCCCTCTCTCTCTCTCTCTCTTGTGGTTGCGTGTGTGTGCGCCGCGTGCGAGTGTGTGTTAATTTCGCGTATTTATGCACTTGCGCATATGTGTTTGTAGGCGTGTGTTCATATTTACGCATGTTGAGCGTACAGTATACGCGCGTATTTGTTCGGGCATGTGTGTGTGCGCGCGCTTGTGTGAGTACATGTTTGCTCTTGTGTGCGTGTGTGTGGCCAGCTGTGAGCCTGTTAACCCAACCCACCACAAATCACTCTCCCCACAATGGCGCCGAAACGAATCTATTATGTAGTAAAAAGTAGGTTGGTGGGTCTGGTTCTCACGCCCCCCTTGGTTCAGAGTGTGTGGTCCCGGGGAACCATTGAGGATATGCAATAAAAAAGTCATAAGGGTGAAGGATAAAGCACGATGTGAGAGGATACATGTGTTGTGTGTAATTTGATACCGAGTTGGGGTTAACATGGTAAGAACTTAATATATTTGTAATTGTAGTTCCATTAGTCTATATTGCGCAAATCAATACGTTTCTGTTGTTGAAACTATCTACATTAATAAATATAATAGCATGAATTCGGTTCTTTTATCATTTCAAAAATTGTAATGATTTCCCTCTAAGTATTACGACATCAGATACACATTTTGCGTACACTCGAGCTAGTAAATTCGCGACCACGTCCCTAAATGTTAATGTCATCTGAGCTGGTAACGCTGTGTGGGAAAGGTGTCATTGTAGGTGAAAGATTGTATCATGTCACTCTACTATGTTCCACATACTCTGATTCCCCCCCAATAAATGTTACCAGCTCAAATGGCATAAACATCTAAGTACGTGGTCGCGAATTTAAGAGCTCGGGCGTACATTCCAGTGTTTATAAGATGTGGATGATTACATAAATATATAAATTATATGTGTGACATGTATCTTGTATTGCATTAAGATTTACTGTTAAAAGTCAAGAAACTTAATGAGGCAGCCGGAACATTATCACCTGGTTAATGAGGAATTTATGTATCATAGGACATAATGGGAAACGTGAAATGAGTAAGAGAAGAGATATATAATTTTGTTAGGGATGTAACGCAAGACTTGGCTGCCTTGATGACAGAATAGAGTTGCACTTATGTGTGTCATGATTATTATTGTGAGATATACATATTCATGCAATAACAATAAGCGAGAAGTTATAAGAATAATAAATATTAAGTGAGAAGAGCAATAATAAGTGTGTAATGGTGATTTTATAATAATGAATGAACATTAAATGTGATTCAATAACTAGGGATTATTCTCTCATATTTGTGAATCACACATTATGATCATTACAAAGTTATAGCGAACAACTTAATTGAGATAAAATATGCAAGTAAAATGTATTATGTTTAATTTATATTGACTTTCGTAAAGGTTTCTTACATTGCTTTAATTAACTTGTAAACAAAAAATAAAACTTTCAGTCTCGATCAAAACTTCTACATCAGGTAAATGAAAATGAGCCGTTAAAGTAAAACTTATGAACCATCATTACAGGAATCAACAGATATAGTTTCTTACCACTTTACAGACCGTTTCTTGGGCTTGACAGTACAATTAACAACATGAGTTTACTTCAACCCCACATGTCTGATATGCACCGCGTGATTATTTGCTTTACTCCTTTAGTCGGACATTATAAGATTTAGTAATAGAATAAATACATAATATGGATCCACCTACTTTGATATTAACATACATTGCTTAGTGTATTTTTCGTTTTGTACATAAAGTTGAAACTGTTTCTATCAATTAATTTCACTGCACAAACAAATTATAGAAGGATAAAACAAAATTACTATTGGTATTATGAGAGAGAGAGAGAGAGAGAGAGAGAGAGAGAGAGGGTGGAGGAGGAGGGAGTGAGAGAGGCAAATGATCCGTGAAGAGATAATAAAGACATTTCTCACCTGCACAGAGAGGGGTTATGATGGTAGGCAGATGTATGAGTTTTCTCTTTTTCGTTCTCTCTCTACTGTATGTATGTGTTTGAGTGAGTGTGTGAACGTATGAGTGTGTGTGTTTGTGAATGCATGTATGTGTGTGTGTGTGTGTAGTAGTAGTAGTAGTCTTTGCGGTGCCTTCGGCTAGAATGCACATTTCTTTCTAGCCACACTCTGCTTTCACTTCCAATCTTATCAACATATTATTATATTGCACTGTGATAAATTTGGTTTATATAAACTAACTTTACACTCTAGGTTCATAATGAAGAGTCCCAATGAAAATTTGTTATGCCTTCCTCTCTATATACAAAATTAATTTATGTCATTTCTATTTTTTTATGAGCCTATGATCAATCATCAAGAGGTACGGGCCAGCAATCATGGCTTGCATCTTGGAAAGCTCCTGTCATGCTTGCTACTTCAGTTAGTTGTGTCTGTGACTACCATTTGTTTCAGAGGCCTTGTCGCCTCGTTTTTCGGGAATAACTTATTAACTAACATTTGATATTTTACCACAGCTGGTTTCACACCCTGAGCTAATTGTTGGCATTATACTGGATTTCCGCATTTGAATAAATAAGGCACTTGTCCCCGAGACGTGGGGCTTATTTCCGAATTGAAAAACAAGGATACAAACGATTTGTGTGAGTGTGACGTAGTGTACCTGTAACGTAGCCAGGATCCATCAAATCCTCCATCTACCCCTGACTCTCTCTTTCCTCACATCTCTCTCCTCCACTCACTCTCTTCTAAAGCTTGTTCGCAATACTCTACATAAATGAAGTGGAAGCATGCATTAGTATGTGTTAATGTCGTTGGTGAATTTTTACAGTCACGTGGACAACGTAACATGTTCGCCATGATCGAAACTGTTGGAGCCAGCGTAACTTATACGACTTCTACCAAAGGCCTGTTTCATATGAATGAAACACATGATTCCTTATTCGATTCGACCAATCCATTGTTCTCTCTCACATTTATGTGACACGATCAAATAAAAATATACCAACGACATTAACACATACTGCATGCTTCCATTTCAGGGTAGTTAAAACAAGGTTTCGATGAGATAGAGGGAGAGAGACGGGGGTTTCCTGGAGCCTGCCTACGTCACAGGTACAGTCGCGAGCTGACGGAAGGGACACACTTGAAACGAGCCCCACATCAAGCATTAGGCAGCTCATGCCACTATACATCTTACCTTATGATTAGTGCGGGGCCCGTTTCAAGTGTGTCCGTTCCATCAGCTCGCGACTGTACCTCACACTCGCATTTCATTTCGGAAGTAATCTCCACTTATCGAGAACAAGTGCCTTAATGCGGTAATCGAGTACCATACCAAAAATTAGCGCACGGTGTGAAACAAGCTGCGGCAAAATATCATACTGCTCCATATGTTAGTTAATGAATTATTCCTTAAAAACGAGGTGAGAAGGCCTCTGAAACCGATAGTAGGCGCCATTCTATAGGGTGATTTCCTCACTATCGTACTAGGTACTTTTAGATTAGTGAACACTGAAATTTAGAAATATTATTTACTACTACATTGGTAATGCGGATACATATGTGATTTTTCAAATTTCCTTAATTAAGATTCGCATCATATTACTAAATTTTCCGCAACAGTGCATGTTCTATTGTGTTGCCTGTAATCATTTCTCCCTTATTACTACTCCTTTCTCCCCATATACATATATTTTCCCCTTTCATTCCCACCTCTTCTTTTCGATCCAAATGTCTCTCCTCTTCCTTACCGCCATTCATCATTGTTTCTCTCTCTTGTGTTCACTCAGTTTTTCCTATACCTGTTTCCCTGCTTCTCTTCATCTTTATCCCCATGTGTCCTCCTAGTTGAAAAGAGAGAGAGAGAGAGAGAGAGAGAGAGAGAGAGAGAGAGAGAGAGAGAGAGAGAGAGAGAGAGAGGTTACCATCATCAGTATTACTAATACTATATCTTAGATACATTATAAATATGATATATAATAATTCCGGTTATATTTCATATCCTAGCCATATGATACTGCCAGAAAAAAAAATTACACCAAAGCTTCACACCGCCCCACAAAGAACACAAAAAGACAAGCCACCCGAAACCTACATTCTCCCAGCACTAAGGCAATAATTCAGAAAATACAATGATAAAAATCACAAAGTATCCACAAAGACTGCGTTGGTACTCCATCATATACGCGTCAGTGTAAACAAGTTCCATTAATGTCAGTGGGTGGGTCGTCACGGATTAATATCTCTCTCTCTCTCTCTCTCTCTCTCTCTCTCTCTCTCTCTCTCTCAAAAGCCACACAGGACTGCCTGAACCTACCTACCTTCAGGGAAATGGAAAGTGATTGGTGTAGTGACTGGTGACTGGTAATGTGGTTGGGGATTGGGAAAATGACTGGTATAGGAATTGGGGATTAATATAGCGATTAATATAGAAATTAGGGTTTGATAAAGTGATTTATAACGTAATTGGGGATTGGTATAGTAATTAGAATTAATATAGCCTAGAGATTGGTATAGTAATTGTGGATTGCAATTGTAATTAGTAGAGAAATTTAAGATTGCTATATTGAATAGTAGAGGAATTATTGATTATTATAGTGATTGGTGTTATGAATATAGATTGCTATAGAATATGGTATTGTAGTTAGAGGTTGGTATGGTGATTGGTAAAGTAATTGGGGATCGCTATTGTGATTAGTATAGAAATTTGGGAATGCTATATTAATCAAAATAGAAATTGGGGATTGACATAGTGATTGATATCGTATTTGAGGATTGCTATAATGATTGGTATTGTAATTGGGGATTAATATAGTGATTGGTAAGGTGATTTAGGATTAGTATGATTATTGAAAATTGTCATAGTAATTGGGGATATGAATAGGAATTGATATAGTGATTGATAAAGTGATTAGGGATTGATGGAGTGACTGGTATATAGATTTGCTTAGTGATTGATGTATTTAATGATGTAGTGGCTCGGGTTGGTTTAGAGAAAGGTTTATTGATTGATTTTGTGATTGTTGTATTTATATCATGATTGGAGGTTCGCATAGGAGTTGGGGTTTCGTGTACAATTAAACAGAATCACAGACAGACAGCCAGATAGAGAGGAGCGAACAGACAGACAGTCAGAGACACGGGTAGAAAGAAGCATGGACAAACGAGGAGGTGAAGAATCGGATAGACAGACAGGGAAATAAGCGACCATGGGAACAATAGGACGACTACCCGGTGCCATTGTGACCCAGACAAACATATTGGACAAAGACATCTCAGCGGCTGGTATCACACAAAAGACCTCACATGTGGATCTGCATTTTCACCTTTTGTAGTCGACAGGGGGAAATTTTGAGAGTATGTTTGCTCGCGATAGTGTGTATATGGGTTAATTTGGGGGACATATTGCATATTAAGATAGGAATTGGACGAGGTTCCTAGAAGAGGGAGGAAGAAATAGAGTAGGTAGTACAAAGAGAGAGAGAGAGAGAGAGAGAGAGAGAGAGAGAGAGAGAGAGAGAGAGAGAGAGAGCACATACCTTATATATGATTTTCGCTTCAGATAAGATCGTCAATTATTTAATGAACAGAAGTAATGAACAGCATAATTAAAATTCCTCTCCCTTTCTTTCCATCCATCTGACACAAGAGTAGGATTGAAGGAAATTGCCTGGAAGAATGATTCCTACGGAGGTCATAACAAAGAGGAAGTGTTTGGGATCCTTTTCACAGTATCGTATTGTGGCTGAAGAAATTGATGGGAATGCGAAGTAGAAAAATAAAAACTGTACCAGGACAGAAAGACGTTGTATACCAGAAGGGAGGCAGTAAGGATATATATATATATATATATATATATATATATATATATATATATATATATATATATATATATATATATATATATCACCTCTCATATAGGGGTGTTGAACTAAGATTAATCGACCAGTGTTAGTTCGCCTGCCCCTTTTACAACCGCAACTTGATCCTCACTCTCGATTGGGGATAAAGAATCAATTATTGCTCATGAGGATACAACCTTTTGGGCTTTTTGAGCTTCGCACTCCTTACAATAACCTTACTGGCCTCAGTTACTTGTAAGTTTTGCAAGGTGGCCAAGTAGCCTTATTCCATGTCTAGTCGAATATAATCCATATAACTTCTTTTAACTATTATTATATATGAATGAACTATAGGCTACTATATTTGCCTACTGAGTAACAACATTTTTGTAATGCGAGTCTCTCTCTCTCTCTCTCTCTCTCTCTGGACAGATGTTGTTCAAAGGGTTCAAAGTGTCAAGTCATCCCACTGTCCTAGTCCCTCACGCCTTATTTCTAGTGTTTTATAAACTCCAATCTGCTCACATACTTTGCTTATCTAAATGATATTAGTGGTTATAGTAATACTTAAAATTATTATAACAATTATAATTATTAATTACCAGCAACATTATTATTATCGCCCCTGTTTTTGTTTGTTTGCTTGTTTTACTTGTTGGTTGGTTAATTACAATTGAACTTTGACTAAAAAACTTATGCACGCAGCTTAATCAAACTCCACCGGATAATTTTGCAATATGAAACCAAGAGGTTATTCTATAGCAGTGGGTCCAAGTCAAAGATGAAGGTAAGGAATGGATATACTTTAAGTTTTTATAACTTTTATAGGAAGATACGAGTTTGAAAAACATGATTTGTTTTTGTTTTTAATTCTTTATTTGCATTCAGTACAAGCCCCAACACTCTGGGGAACGTTGCCGCTAAAGGCCATTAAGTTATTTGATACATGGTGCGAAACTGATAGGTGTAAACATAGGTAAATTATTTGTAGTAATATCTCATCTAAGAGAACAAAAACAACAATGATAATATTGTGAAATAATAGTAATTAATAGACATATTGGACAGTGGGCGTGAAAAGATCCGACGCTTCACCCACCTACACAGCCCCACGACATCCACGGACACCAGCTCATGAACACCGTGGGCCACAGTGGGCGAGGCAACACCACTCCTGCCACCCATTGTATGGGTACATTGTAAGGGAAAATCTACCTTATAGATAGATTATCAATCTCACTGGTGCATACTGGATGCGGAATTATACCATCTAGTTCATTTTCATATGATTCGAAGTTTATATCGAGGTTTCATATTTTCTAGCTCTTGCTGTATTGCTTGTCAGTCTCGACTCTAAACCAAGCCTACGTCATGGACTGCCTCCTTCAACGACGGGCAGGGCATACTGAGACACCAGAGCTCTCACACACCACCATCTCTGTCCTCCACCAAGTCTATTCTTTGGGTTGTCACAGTCACTGGGTAGTTTCCGTGTCACGCCTATATACTCTACTGTTCTTTAAAGTGTATTAGTGCTATGTGGTCTGAATGTACAGCTCCGGACAGATCAAGGGTCTACACCCCATCCATCAGCGACTTGGTTGGGCCTCGTCTGATCTGGCAACAGTTGCAGGTGGAGGGAGGGGGGATGTTGGTGGGAGAGGAGGAGAGAAATGTGGGCTGAGCTATATAGGAGGGTAACGAATGATCAGGTAGAGAAGACATGTGTCAGGAGGAATGAATGAAGTATACGCTGTGAACGGTATCGAATCACCAATAGTATAAAGCAGGGTTCTTCAAATTTTTTCAGTCGTGACCCAGTTTTAACTATGACATCAATCTCGCGACCCATACAGAAAGATCTTTTACAAATGACCAAAATTATCAACCTAAGAAAATACAAGGCCAGAAACTGAAACTCAATTATGATTAAAAGGCATTCTAACCAGAATTATAAACAGAATTATAAGCACTGCCTCACCAACCCCTCCCTCTCTCTATCTCTCTCTCACTCTCTCTCAAGAAGGCTAATATTTGTTCAATGATTTTGTTTTATTGATAATTAATATATGAATATTCGATTGTAAATATATGTTAGGTGGATTCATGTATGAAACTCATATTTATTTTATTGTCACGAACATTATTGTTCTATTTAATTCATGTATTTATTTTTGTGAGCCTGCGATCCAGTTTGGAGGAATTCGAGACCCGTAATTTGAAGAACCCGGGTTTAAAGAAGTGTATACTGCATTAACGTAGGTGGATATATGAGAGAAAAAATGTGATGATTTGAGGCGAGGGTGAGGGGGAAGAGGGTAAGAAAAATGAAGGGGATTAGTTGAAAAGTAATAACAAACAAATATAATTAGAATATCTGTTACATTATATCCTTTAATTAAATAAAGGCACTGTCTTTTGTTCACCATCGTAGTGGGATAGACTACTGAATATATATTATCCTTTGGATATTAGACAGCTATCCCTGTATTCCTTTTATCCCTCGTGCTTACCCCGTAGGGGGATATTGCCTGTAATGATGTGGGCAATACTTTAAGGGTTTTGGCGCCCCTTCGGCCCCAGCCACTAGCTTACATTTCTTCAACTGTCCCTTCCTTTCTTAATTCCTATTTCCTTCTTGCTTGCTGTCACACCTCTCTATCACCTTTTCCTGGTGCTATATGACCTCGCAGTTGCGCCACCTAATATCAATCAAATCCCTCGTGCTTGTAGTCCACCCTATTTATCACCTTCTCCCAAGCCCAGCTATTTTTTTTTCGGCAGAAGACGGTTTAATTTTCTAACTTTTTTAATAGAAAGAAATAACTGTGCAGCCAATGAGAACACGAAGCATGAACAGCTAATAATATGACAGACGTCGCCACATGTGCGTCAAACACGTCTCTACAGTATAAATGAGTGAAATTACAGTATATACTACTGTCGGGAAACTGAAGGCCATACCTGTCACCCACACTGCTTATTTAAAACATCAAGAGATGGTGTGGAGGAAGGACGACAACTGCACTCTCCCGCTCTCTCTCCCTCACTCTCTCTCTCGCTTTCTCGCAACTTACCTGAAAAGAAAAACGGAAAGTATTAACACGATATTCTCTCATATAGATTTTCGATAAGATAATACACATGATAAATAATAGAATAATATCCAGCAATATATATAACAGAGACAAATGATGGCTGGCAGACGGGAATATTTCTGCCATTTGATATAATGATTCTACTTCCTTTGATATCTGACCTTAAATGTATTCAGCAACTAACCAGAATAAGGGTGTATGTGTGTGTGTGTGTGTGTATTAGCTAAAAGGCAACACACAAATCTGAATGGAATTTGAGTATATAATTAGTGAGACTTTACTGTATGTGGATGATTATAAACACGATAATTGTAAAAAAAAAAAAAAAAAAAAAAAAAATTGAAGAAAAAACTCATTAATATAAAAACAAGAATGTGTGTAGTCTAATGATGAGATATCTAAATATAGATGGGAGGGAACATATGTTGGAAGAGAGGAGGGAAGAGAAGGTGAAAGGTGAGGAGGACAAGGACAAAGATAGCCAGCCACACACACACACACACACACACACACTCGCCAGCTGTGACAAGAAACACATTACCTCTGTATTGCCTTTACATTGGTAGGTCGTTTGTTACCCGAGTCTGTTAGGAGGAATCACTAGCCTCTTCTAATTCACCCACAAAACCACAGTCCTTCCCTCTTTTCATATGAGATTGTAGGAACAGGGTGAGTAAAGAGAGCGGGAAGCAAAATATTCGAGAGTGAAAATGAAAAGTAATAAGATGATGATGAGAGAGCAGGCATAAATTATTAGGCAGGAGGGAAGAAATAATTGGGGAGGCAGAGAGGGGAAGAGGGAAGGGAGAGAAAGAGAGGAAAGAAGAGAGATGGAAGAAAAGTGGTAGTGCGGAAAGAGAGAGAGAGCTATACTGTAAGCTATAGTGTAGTCTTAAAAAAATACTATATACATGTATATATAATTTATCACCTCCATTGTATAGAAAATAGATATATAAACAAACACTACAACTCGCTGATCCAAATGACGACTGGAAAACTAACAAAATATTATCCCCAGCGGCCTGAGCCTGGCATCACCGGAACCTCATCAAGAATGTAAATAGTATGTCTTGAGATTAATGTAATTCACTGTGTACTCCCCCAGGCACCTCCATGTGTCTGATTGACTCGGTGTATTCTAAACTGATTGGCTGCCCTTGTTGTTGTTATTGTTGTTGTTGTTGTTGGTTGGAATAAAGTTGGAAATTTCGAACGGGATTCGTTGTGGGGGAGGGGTTGGATTGGGGCAAGGGTGTAGAGGTAATGGGGGGGGGGAAGGAGTTGGCATTTTTCTTTTTAGGGAAAGTAAAAGTTAATATAAAGAAGTAAAGTAGGAGGTCACACAGAACTTGGGCTCCACCAAGTTGCTTCCTTGTTTTATTCTCTAATTTGTTTTACTGTACTTCCTCTTCTGTACTAACACGCTCAGGGTTTAATATAATACAGCCACACACAGATGCTGATTTAGCTTTCCTATATTTTATTATTATTATGAAGGTAATCTGTAGTTGGTGAACTGTGAAGGGTTGCTGATGACTCCAAACTATGCCACGAAACAGGATACCTCAATAACGCTTCTATGCAACCAGTTTCAAAGCATAGTTTCTTTCCATTTCCGTCATTCACCATTATATATACTTTTTACTTAAACTGTATGAACACATTAGTCAGTATAGGAGTCTCTCTCTCTCTCTCTCTCTCTCTCTCTCTCTCTCTCTCTCTCTCTCTCTCTCTCTCTCCTTGTTTTGTTTTTTCCCTCTCGTCTCCCTTTGTTCGTGGTTCTCTTCCTCTCGCTTTCAACCATATATACTCTTGTTCTTCCTCCTCCCCTTCCTCATATTTCTCCCTCTTCCCCTCGCTTCCAACCTTTCTTGTGGTTTCCTGAATGAAACAATTTTATCTTTTCCACATTCTTATTCTCTTTCCCCTTTAATAATTATCATATTACACCCTTTCTCTGTATAGTTTTCCTCTTTGCTTTACACTTTGTCCTTCAGCTTTTCCCTTCCTCTCTCTTCCCCATTTCCTTTCCCTTCACTCCCGTTCCAACTTTACTTTTTCTACTCCTATTCCTTCCTTCATCTATTTGTTGTTGTTTTTTTTCCAATAAACTAGTCTTTTTCCTCTTCCTTTCTCTACTAAGGTATTTATATCCACGTGTCTTCCTTACTCTCTTTCTTTGATAATTTTTCATTGCTGTTTTCTTCCCCCAGTTTCATTCCGTTATGCTTTCTCATTCCAGTTACTCTACTATCATTCACCCATCATAATCTCGGTTCCTAGTTTCTTCCTTAATAAATAGTCTCGTACCAAACCCTTGAACTACATTTCTTATTCAAGCTGCCAGGAGAATATGGAAGAGTGTTAGGAGGGAAGGTATTTAATGGGGGAAAAGGAAAGTTACTGATAAAGTAGTTCATCCAACTTTATCTCCCTTCTAACAACTACTGCCCCCACCCCCCCCCACCTCCCTCTCTCTCTTTTAAGCACACACACTCACTACTTCTCTTTCACTCACACCTCTCTCTGATCCACTCTTGCTTTGCCCCTCCCCCTTCTCTCTCTCTCTCTCTCTCTCTCTCTTAAGCACACACACTCACTACATCTCTCTCACTCACACTTTCTCTCTGATTCACTCCTGCTTTCCTTCCTATCTGACGCCAGAACGAGAGAAAAAGGGAGCAAGCAAGCAGGAGGGACAGGAAAGTTGTAGCCCAAGTTAACAACCAAAAGAAGGAAGACTTAGAGGTCGGAAAGTCGGAATTAGCGATGAGGCTCAGTGCTGCTTCCGCTACTACTGCTACAAGGAAAACAATAATTAATCTGCTACACACCGCACCTGTTACTCTGTTCAATGCGGAACTGATACATGGCTACGCTAATACTCTTGTTGAGCTATTATAGTATGTTACAGTATATATAATTATGTATGTCTTGTATGCTACTACTACTACTACTACTTATTTATTCCTCTACTTTTGGTATATCTAGTATGCTCCATTCATTGTTTTAGTTTATTATATTTTGTTATGTTTTCATGAATTCCTCCCCCTCCTTCCTCCTTTTCCTTCCCTCCTTTTCCTTCCCTCCTTCCTCTTTTTCCTTCCCTCCTTCCTCCTTTTCCTCCCCTCCTTCCTCCTTTTCCTCACCTCCATCCTCCTTTCCCCCCCCTTCCTTCCTCCTCCTCCTCCTCCCTTTTCTCTTCTTCCTCCTCCTCCTCCCTTTTCTCTTCCTCCTCCTCCTCCCTTTTCCTTCCCTCATTCCTCCTCCTTTTCCCTCCTCATTCTCGTAACCGTATTCTTGTTACCTTTACGTCTGCTATTTTTCTGACCCAAGTGCATTTTATATCACCTCCATTCCCCGTTATTGTTCCCCTTTTTTCCATGTAAATATATTTTTATCACTGCCTCCTCTCTTAAATATATTCTTATCAATGTTTTCCTCTCCATGAAGCATTTTTAATCACTGTGTCCCTCTCGTTAATGGAATCTTATTCAACATGAAGTTATTTCATTATGTTTGCCCCACATGTCTTATCATACTGTACCGTATATCATTAGCAGTGCATTATTTTCTAGTTATTTCTTTCACACTATTCACACACAATCACAACACAATCACAAACACAATCACACAATCATATATTCCTCTATCACAGTTGTTTACATTTTCATTCCTAATCCTACTATCACACTATCATATACATTCATTCACTATTAAACTGACCCAATTCTCCTTCTTCCGTGGTACCCTGGCCTTTTGCTATCATCTGTCTGTCGACCAAAACACACTTTGTTTATCCTTGTCTCACCCTCATCCATCTTCTCTTCCCCTCTAGACTACTGTACAAGCTGGCTGCAGGGGACGGAGTGCTGATGCCAGTGTCGCTCATTTTCTACAGCCAATATAGGTTATGTAAATATTTATATCCACTTTTTTTTTTTTTTTTTTTTGAGGAAGATTGATAATTAACGAACTAACTATATCCCTCTCCATTCTGACCCACTTAAAAATGTTCTAAAATATAGCGAGACAATTTCACCGCTCGGTAAAGATAAAAGTAACGATAAATTGGAAATTGGAAATTGACAGTCCTTATTACAACACTGTCCTGTCCTCTACCTGGGGCTCAACCCTTTAAAATACCTTATACTGGTGGTCGCATCGTGTACTCCCTCTCTCTCTCTTACACACACACACACACACAGACAGATATACACACACACACCAGAAAACAACAAGTGAAAGGCGATGGGGAGAGGAAGAAGACCAGAAGGGGTGAACAAGACAGAATGAGAACAGGAGCAGCGGATCAGAGGGAAGAAACGGGAGGGGAGAGTGAAGGAACGACATGTCAGTCACACACACACACACACACGGAGGTAGGGAGGAGACAATGGGAAAGCAAGGAGAGCCATAATTAAGATAAACAGACGTGAAACGAACTAGGAGAGGGAAGGACGAGCCACTGACAGACAGACTAAATAATGAAACTATAGTTAACTCATGTACAGCTCCGGACAGATCAAGGGTCTACACTTCTTCTACCAGCGACTTGGTTTGGGCCTGGTCGGATCTGGTAACAGTTGCAGGTGGAGGGAGGGGGGATGTTAGTTGGAGAGGAGAGAAATGTGGGCGGAGCTATATAGGAGGGTAACGAATGATCGGTAGAGAGATGTGTGTCAGGAGGAATGAATGAAGCATACACTGTGAACGGTATCGAATCACCAACAGTTTAAAGCAGGGTTCTTCAATCTTTTTCAGTCGTGACCCAGTTTTTACTATGACATCATTCTCGCGACCCATAAAGAAAGATATTTTACAAATGATCAGAATTATCAACCTAAGAAAATACAAGGCCAGACGCTGAAACATAATATTTATGATTAAAAGGCATTCTAACCAGAATTATAAACACTGCCTCACCAACCCTCCCTCTCTCTCTCACACACTCATTCAAGAAGGCTAATATTTGTGCAATGATTTTGTTTTATTTATAATTAAATATATGAATATTCGATTATAAAAATATGTTAGGTGGATTCATGTATGAACTTCATATTTATTTTATTGTCACGATTATTATTATTCTATTTTATTCATGTATTTATTTTTGTGAGCCTGCGACACATTTTGGAGGAATTCGGGACCCGTAATTTGAAGAACCCTGGTTTAAAGAAGTGCATACTACATTAACGTAAGTGGATATAGAAGAGAAGAAATGTGATGATTTGAGGCGAGGGTGAGGGGGAAGAGGGTAAGAAAAATGAAGTTGATTAGTTGAAAAGTAATAACAAACAAATATAATTAGAATATCTGTTACATTATGTCATTTAAATAAAGGCACTGTCTTTTGTTCACGAGAAGGAGGGTGGCTGGACACGATACTAGTAACAAATTGATGAGTAAGAACATGAAATATGTAATCTACAGTATTTCAAGCCTTAATGTGTTCATAGAAGTGTACCGTATATAAATAGTGTATACACTGTATCTCATCGTGGCTAAGGGTCTAAAGCAATACATATCCAGGTGATTATAATAATAATAAAAAAAAAACATTACACATGCTTAATGCAAACGTGAGGTCGAAGTAAAAACTTGAGGTTATATTAAGTTAACAGGTATTATAATTGTATGACACCAATTAATAACAACAACTATACATATAACGTGTTCATCATTTACAGTGTGGTGCCTACAGTCACAGTTGGGTTATGGGTGTGGAAGGCTTCGTAACGAGGACTTGTGGAGTTTTCACCTAAACTGACAAGTCATGTAAACAATAACCAATAAATGTCTTATTTCAATTTTTCCCTGTTTTAATTAGTAATAACATTAGTGCTGACACAATATCCTCTAATTCTTGTGATTGGTTCACTAACACCGGCGTCTGAATGTTGACCTCAGATAAATAAATAAGGGTAATAAATATATTCGTCATATATAACGGATTGTATTTGCATACCAAATATCACTTTTATTTCTATTCTGGTCTTGTTTGCGCATTAACAGATTATGCAGCAACACACAGAATGTTGGTGATGGTGGTAAGATGGAGAGTAAAGGATTGCTGGGAAGGAGGGAGAGGAAACAGCGAATGGAATAAGGGAGGATGGGGTGGGGGAGAACAGATGGAGTGGTTATTGGGTAAAGATTAACTTACACTATATAACTATTATCCTTTGGTAACCAGTTACACACTAAAAGTTTCTTAGAAAATGTCGTGAATAATACAGGGTAACGATAAAAGATTTACTTGAAATTTATTTCAACACTGTGTAGGTGGTGCATGGCTTGATATATTAGTCATAAAATAATGGTGTCGTGTGAATTGTATTACGTAAAATCTGGATTCATTTCAAATAATAAATAATATCCTATAGAATGTAGCATCAGAGTTGGATTTAGATTACAGAAGAAAACATAATAAAGGCGACAGTGAGCTTTGTTCGTTTATAATCTTTAGCTACTTGATCCAATAATTCTCTCCATCTATAATACTACTACTCGATCACTTGTGAAGCTTTACACCCTCTCCTCAACCCAACCCCTCCTACCACCTTCCAGTGAGTGGTTCACATCCATGATCACAAGTGGTTCGGGATTCAAATTTCTGGATGGCTCAACATTGGTAACGCCTCCACATTACCCCCTATATAACTCCGCCCACATTTCTCCCCTCCCCTCCTCCACCTGCCAGTGATACTGAGGCTCACACCAAGTAGCTGGTGGAAGAGGTGGGGTCCCTTGATCTGTCCGGAGCTGTACATGCAGAGAGTGCTTGACGAGTATTCCTTTGACTTAAAGCAATTAGACATGGTGCGTCAGTTGGAGCTTTAAATGCAAACAGATATGGAGGACAAACATATAAATGAAGATATGCAGAATGGCAATTGAGAAATTGTGCTTCACTAAGCACATCAACAAGAGAATAATCATCACGAAGAACAATATTTATAGGTTGGGAATCTAACATTAAAAGATTATTTTCCACATTCATTGGGAATGGTTGTACTGAGTAGCCTGTGAAGGAAATCTTACTCTTCATTGGAATATTAATCAGTATATAGTCTGGTGTTAAAATACTGGTCATGACTGGATAATAATATTCCAGATTAGGTGCATGAAATATGGGAGTACGATGGTAGTTCATCATAGCTATTTCAAGTGCATCCTGCAATTGTGTGATTGGTAATAATCGTGAGTTAACCTTACCTAAACCTGCAGTAATTACATCCTTAATTAATGTTTGACAAGACTCCCTAAGTCCTTGTACCTGTGTTTCAGTTTCCTGCCAACTAACAGATATTAATAGGAGCCTAATAATGCGATGTGAGTGTCCTATCTCTGCAGATAAGAGTTGCTGTTGTTTACGTAAAGCATCAGAAACTGTATCCAAGTTTTGATCAATGATTTGAACACTTTTATATATTTGCCTGACTACCTTACCCTGATTTGCAACTGCTTGTCCTACAACATTCAATTTTCGGGATAATGTCTGCACATCACTATCCATTGCAGTACCAAAGAGTGCCTTAGATATTTCACCTAAAATATTAACTAAACCACGCTCCTGGCGGTGGTGGTGGCTCTGAGCAATTGGATTATTATGTAATAGGCGAGCAATGTAACTAAGGTCACGTAAGTCCTTCATAGTGCGTTGAACCTTAAAGGACAAGACTGAATATAATGCCCTTAAATCACTAAATGCCATCGAGTCATTACTGTCAGGAAAAACTAGTGTATCATAAAGTATCTGCAATCCTTTCTCAACTGCAGAAAATTTGTGAAATAAAACAGATATGTCCTTTAATGAATAAGAAATAGTGATAACATCTTCCGTCACCAATATTTTACCAAATTGTTGGACGAGCGCTCCCGGGATAAGCACATCATCATTAGGGGCTGTGGTTACGTCAGCGTAACCTTTCGTTGCCGCCAGTATGGCTATGAAAACTATAATATATGTAGAGTTGGGCCACATCTGTAAGAAGAATTATAATCTTTTACTTCTTCGCCGATCGGAGTTTATGTTTATAAATGTTTATATTATGAGTATCAGTAGTAGGGATAAAATTACTAGGAAGAAGAAATAGGTCATGTTCCAGAGATTCTAATTGGTTATTTAGATGTTGGGTTTGCGGGCTTTTTACCAATTTCTTTATTCTGTCTACATGAACAATATCATCCGCCTGAGTAAAATTATGCTTTATCTCAATTTTATTGCCTACTAGCGAGAGTACAGTGTACGGTCCCGTGAACCGAGGCAGAAGTTTCGAAGTTCGATCGGGCACCTGTAACATTACCTGATCACCTGGAGTGAAGGTTTGCGTCTTTGCCTTATTATGCTGCCTTATACGCATTTTATTTCTGCTAGCCTGCAAATTGTTTTGTACATCATGATGAATTTGTTGAAATGCAACTCGCTGTCGTTCAGCGTAGTCGTCCATGTTGTAGCATGGCCTCTGTGTGGGAATTGTTATATCATATGGAAGACGTTTCTGCACGCCAAATATTATTTCATGAGGAGTTTTACCCACTGTTTCCGTTTTTGTAGCGTTTATAGAACAGAATGTCATATCAATCCAGTCCTCCCATGTGGAAGGGATTTTATTTATTGCCTCCCGAAGTACTTCTAATATTTTACGGTTTTGCCTTTCTGCTAACCCATTAGATGCAGGGTGATATGCTAATACAAACGTTTGCTTAATATTATAAAACTCAGATATCTTCTGTAAGATACTGTTACGAAGTTCCTTACCATTATCTGATATTATGATTTTGGGACATGTAAATGGACATATGAATTTGGATATAAATTTATGTGCAACCTCTTCAGCCGTTTTCGTTTTCAGTGGAGCTACCACCAAATACCTAGAAAAATGATCAACCACAGTTAATAAATAATTTGAGCCCTGATGTGACTGTGGTAGCGAGAGTAAATCCATTCCTACTACTGCCCATGGTTCACTCGGCATTGGATATTCCCCTAATGGAGCTGGTCCAATTGGATGTCCCTTATTTGCATTGCATGTTTCGCACTGGGCGATATGCGTTTCCACATCTACTTTCATTGTATGCCAATAGTACTTCGTAAGGAGAGTGGACAGACATCGATCTCTGCCAGGATGTCCTGCTGTATTATGATATAAGGTTAATACTGAGGGAACCAATGATTGTGGTATCACTATTTGATCAGTCTGTATTTTACGTTTTCTAAGTTTCCTATAAACAACATTATCATGGAGGGAGAAGTTATGTATGCTAATATGTAATTCCTGACCATTATAATCATCACCTGAGTTTAATGAGTAATTTATCGCTTTGATCATAGGATCCTGTTGTTGATGTATACGAACTGCATTGAAGTCAAAGTCTATGGGTGACTTAGAAACTGAAGAAACAGGATGTCTGCTTAAAGCATCTGCTACATGATTTAATCGACCTGGAAGGTATTTAATATCAATATGCGGTTGAAATTCCTGAATTGTTAAATACCATCTGGCCAATTTCCCCGTGAGATTTTGAGTTTTCAGGAAGCCCATAATCGGTTGGTGATCTGTAAAAACTTGTAAAGGATATCCCAACACGATTTCCCTGAAGGTACGAAGTGCCCATACTATAGCTAAAGTTTCCTATTCTGTTACAGAGTAACGAGTTTCCTGTGCATTTAATATTCTCGAAGCATACGCAATTACCTGACACTGACCTTTAGCAATTTCTTGCATAAGGACAGCGCCTAAGCCTAATGAAGAAGCATCAGTACAAATTATAAAAGGTAACGAAAAATCTGGGAACGCAAGAATTGGAGCTGATACCAATTTATTCTTTAGTAATTCAAAGCTCAGCTGTTGTTCAGGCATCCATACAAAATCTGCATTTTTCTTGAGGAGATTATTTAGGGGCTTTGCTATTTGGGAAAAATTTCTTACAAAGCTTCTATAATAAGAACATAAACCCAAAAATGACTTTACATTAGTTGCATTTTTTGGAGTAGGGAATTCTTTCATTGCTCGTATTTTATCAGATTGTGTATGGAGCCCTTTGCTATTGATGGTATGTCCTAAAAATTTTATTTCCTGTTTAAGAAAATGACATTTAGACATTATAAGTTTAAGGCCTACCTGATGCAACCTATGCATAACTTTCTTTAATGTTTCTAAATGTGAAGGCACGTCCTTTGAAAAAATAATCAAATCGTCTAAATAAGCAATGACTTCATTATTGATATCGCCAAAAAGAAAATTTACCATACGCTGAAATGTGGATGGAGCATTACATAACCCAAATGGCATACGGGTGTATTCATAATGACCATGGGGAGTACTAAATGCAGTTATGGGTTGACTTTTATCATCTAATGCTACTTGCCAATATCCACTGACTAAGTCTAATGTGGAGAATATCATAGGTTTTGTTTCACCAATGTTAGACAAAACATCTGTCAATAGAGGGAGGGGATATTTATCTTTAATTGTAGCATTATTTATTTTCCTGTAATCAATTACTGGTCTAAATTCACCATTATTTTTTGAAACCAAAAACATAGGGCTGTTATAAGGGGAGTGAGAATTCTTAATAATGCCTTCATCCAACATTTCACTTACCATTTCATTTACCATTTTCTGCCTACTATGAGGTAATCTATATGCTCGAGTATAAATAGGGTGAGGGGATGTTAGGGTAATGGTATGCTTTATAATATCGGTTTTTCCTAAGGATTCACCAGGTAGGGCAATCGCCTCTCGATATGTGGCTAAGATGTCGATGAGATTATCACGATAAAGTGGAAAATCACCGCCATGGACAAAATTTCTAAGTTGTTCCCCTACCTGACTGTCAATATGATTCCCTTCGGTTAGAACCGATGCAATATTTCCTTGTGGTATTTGGTCTAACTTCCATTTGTACAGATCACATAGATATGTTCCCTTTTTCACCTGAATATTGGTAGATGTTTTATTAAAGAGATAGATAGTAGCAACATTATTATTACTTACATTAGTTAACGTAGATTCTAATCCCAGGTTATTTATTTTCACTGACTCTATTAAGGAGAGGACACTAGTATGTGGCTGTACATGAGATGGAAGCTTTACCTTCAATGCATGGACGAAATTTGGAGTTAATATAGTATTACATGCAGCAATAGCCTTTATGATAATGGAATCATTCCCATCATTTGTATTATAAATAGAGTGAACGTTACTTGAACGTAAATAAAGGCCAGGACAATCCTGTATTGGAATACATTTATTTTTGAAACGTATCATTTTATATCCTGGGTCGATGACAATATCCTGCCTAATAATGTCTGATAGTCCCAATACACCGTCTGTTGGTAGATCATAATTCCGTATTATATAGAATTTTATGTTTATATGGTTAGTTCCCTTTTCTAACCTTACAGGAAGGGTTAGCGTCCCTATGACCTGTAATTTATTTCCTGTTATGGCTGACAATTCTATGTCAATGGGCTCTATCTTATTATGTAAATGTCGCTGTGGATTTAAGTTGCACAATCTTTTAAAGGAAATTTCAGATAACAATGAAACTGCCGCGCCTGTGTCTATCATTAAAGAGGTGTTACAATGTAATACCTGTACAGGGATTGATAGTACATTACCGGTGGAGGCGACGACAGGGTTTATGGGACGTACTATTTTCTGGGATGTTGCCATTTCGAATATTGCGGTGGTCTCGTATCGTACCTCGTGTTCCGTTGCATTTCTTCTTTCATTCTTTTAAGCACCACACATTCATCTGAGGAATGTGAAGTGGACTCATGTAAATGACAATATTTAGTGGTATAAGAATACTTATTACGTTTCCATTGATAATTCCCCCTAGAGTTATGTAAGAAATAACAGTCACTGGTATAATGATTAGTTTTGTTGCAATGTTTACAATATTTCCTTTGTGACTTCCCTTGATTTGATGTGGCACTAGTATAGAAAGTCTTTGTTTCCATTGATGGAGCAACATGTAATGCACGAGGTACGTTCTGAGATTCTTTCATGCTAAGTTTGGAAGCTAACTTGATTAGTTTGTCAGTTGGACCAAATGAATGTTTAGGAATATCCAAACGATAACTTTCTTTTAACAGCAACGTAAATTGGACATACTCTATTAACTTAATAGTATTATCTAAGGTAATATTCCCATTTTGTACCCACTGTGAGGACTTTAATGATTCTTTGGCATCTAAGGCTAGGGACCCTGCTAATGCAAGTGCTTTTGCTGGATCATGTGCAGTTATGTTATCTGCAGTTGTTTTTGCCATTCTTTGTACCCAAGACAATGACCCATGGAGCTGACCATCTCCAAAAATATCTATGAGTGACTCTCTAAATGTATCATATGATGTTAAGTTATCAGGGTCAGAAAAAGCACTGGCTGTTAACATATAACTAGCGGGACTATCTGGTGCAATATGACCTCGCACAAATCTAATCTTATCTATATCCTGGCTAATTTCTGCCTGACAAAATGCATCCTCCAAATGTCGCAAAAAGAGATGAATTCCATATCGTGGATCATCTCCCGTATATTGCTTCAAATAATTGGGGGTTGGTAATACTCTCACTGTTTGAAATTGGTTAGGCATAGCAGAGGAAGTTTGGCTAGAAGGAGTAGGGTTAGAGGTATTAGGAGATTGTGGAGAAGTGGCCATGATTGGAGAAGATACAAGATTATATGGAATACCAGATCGAGTTTTAGAAGGAGATAGGATGGAAGAAGCAGAAGGTGATTCGTATGTGTCGGCACCAGGAATAAGACTTTGGGACACAGGGGATGAATTTTCTAGCCCGGAGCTCAATGAATCATTGGTAGTGGCATTCAATGTTAGGTTTGGGTCGTTTGGATGTTTAATGGGGGAAAATACGTCTAAGCTCTTCTTCAACTTAGTGAAAGTATTCTGTTTAAACATCAAATGAGGAACTCTAACTTTCTAACATGTTCGTGAACAAGTGAAAAATAATGTAATGTAACATGTAATGTGTACCTACTTTAGTTGACTGTAGTTGCAACGACGATGACGACGTGATGACGAGGTCGAGCTGGGGTGTTGCCTGACGAGGTGACGATGTGGTGAAGGGGCGACGACCGTGAAGTGACGAAGCGATGATTAGTTAGCTCGCACACTAACACACTAACAGTCGTAATTGGAGTGAAGATGATGAACGTTGACTTACCTTTTACGAGAGAATTTACGTATAAGGAGGCATCAGCGTGGAGGTGATGGAGTGATGGCGTTGTCCTTACGAAAGCATTTACGTAACAGGATCGCCGTAGTGATGAAGTGATAATTGTTTGTTGTGAAGTAGATGAGGTTCTCTGTAGGTCAGTTGCAGTTATGTTGAAGCAGGTGTCTCTTGTAGGTGAAGAATTTGTGGTTTATCTCCCTCGTTAGAGGTCGTAAGATTACCCACTGAAGAAATTACTTGAGAGAATTTACAAGTAAATCTTTTCAACTTGTCCTTGAACAATGTTAGTCTCTGTACTCCTGTGAAGTTTTTACCTTGCAATTTGCCTTATTGCAAAAACACCGCTGCCATCAAAATGTACCAGTCCTAATTTGATCTCTTCGAAGAATATGGTACATTACCTTGCTCTGGAGTTGTAGTTGGTTGTGGTGGTTGTTGCTGTTGTTGTATTAGGTAGCGAGCTCGGCGTTGTGATGGTGTTCAGTCAAGGTGGGAAATAAACTTCAGTAAGTAAAATTAAACTTACTTTATTAATACTAAAGGATTGATTGATTGATTTATTGATGCCATTAGGCATCTGGCAGCGCAACAACAATGGTCATATACCGCCCAACATATAAAGGTCATCTACATCATTAATAAAATATGTACAAAAATTAAATAATTTTCACTACCTCAAAAGGGAGAAGCAGCATGAATAAAACCCACGTCTTCCAAAAGATCATATATTAATGAAATAACCTATTTAAGTTAGATATATACAAGAATTGAAATATTAAAGAAAGAAACATTAAACTTTAACTACCTAAAAATTAATAGCCATAAATACAATAAAATTCACAATTTGTGGAGAAGGCCAGCCTCCTCCACATAGGAGAGGGTGTTCCCTCCCACACAACAAGCCTCCTCCCCGAGCACCTGGAAGAGACTGTAAGAACCGTCACCCTTCCGGTACTCGGAGAGCTGCCTACGACGAAGGTCCCCAAGGCTGGGACACTCGACAATAAGATGCCGTACTGTCAAAGGGACCAGACAATCATCACAGTAGGGAGGGTGAGCCCTCTCCATTAAAAATCCATGAGTCAATAATGTGTGGCCAATGCGGAGACGGACAAGAGCCGTCTCCCACCGGCGGGACAGGCCACTGTAGCTCCACAATCCAAGGCGCTGGCGGATGTCACGGAGCTTGTTAGCCCCGATGGCGTCCCATCTGTCCTGCCAGCAGGAACGAACGGTAGCATCTATGTAGGGTCGAAGGTCCACTGCAGGAACAGCATGATGCCTGGCAGGAGGCCGGGAATTGGAGACCACAGCCTTAGCCAGGGCGTCAGCCCGCTCATTCCCATCAACACCCACATGGGCCGGGACCCAACAAAAAGTGACTTTGCGGCCACGACGACCCAGGAGGACAAGCCACTCAAGAATGGCCAACACCAGGGGATGGGTAGAGTTAAAATTGCACAAGGCCTGCAAGGCACTACAGGAATCGCTAAAAATAGTAAACAAAGGCTGAGGGAGAGTAAAAATCACTTGGAGGGCATATAAAATGGCCGAGAGCTCAGCAGTAAAAATGGACATGACAGAAGGGAGCCTGCCTCCACGGCAAAAGTCAGGAAAGACAACTCCAAAGCCAACTCCAGCATCAGACTTTGACCCATCAGTGTACACAGGGAGGGATTCCCTGTGAGTGAAGGCATGTTCTAAAAAGAGGGAACGAGCCACTGGAGGAGGAAGAAATTCCTTCTTGTCTGTAAAGCAGGTGCAGGGGAAAACTTCTGGAAGAAGCCATGGAGCCACCCTGGGGACCCTCACAGGACAAATCTGAAAGTCATCTATGCCCATCTCCTCCATAGCCTTTCTGACCCGGAAGCCAAAGGGCCATGGTGCACGAGAATGTAAAAGGTAGTACTGAGACATGATATCAGATGACACCGCCAAGCAAGGTAGGGTGTCAGGAAGTCGATGTAATCGACGCCAACAACGAACCATCAAGGACTGGCGACGGAGATCAAGAGGTGGCTCATTAGCGTCCACCAGGAGACTGGGGATTGGGGACGACCTGAAGGCTCCGGTCGCCAGACGTACTCTAGCATGATGAACAGGGTCTAAAACTCTGAGAGGGGCATCGGTGGCAGAAGAGTACACCTCACACCCATAGTCGAGTTTTGACCTAATAACAACATGGTATAGGCGGAGGAGGGTGGCCCGATCAGCCCCCTAGGATGTATGGCTCAGGACCCTCAACAGGTTAAGAGCATTGAGGCAAGAGACCTTAAGTGTACGTAAGTGGGGAACCCAAGTCAAACGTTTGTCAAAAAGGAGACCCAAAAAGTGAGTCTCCTCGACACATCGTATCCGATGACCATACATGAATAAGTCCGGATCCGGGTGCATGCCTCGGATGCGGCAGAAGTGCATAGCAACTGTCTTGGAAGGAGAAAATCGAAACCCATGAGAATCAGTCCAACGTGACACCCTGTCAAAGGCAAGCTGCATGCGCCGCTCCGCCACTGACATACGGGAAGCAGCAAACCAGACTGCTAGGTCGTCAACGTACATCGAGTTAGCTATACCGTCTGGAAGGGATGAGGCAATGGCATTAATTGCTACTGCAAACAATGTGACACTGAGGACGCTTCCCTGGGGGATGCCCTCCTCCTGTGCAACAGATGCTGAGTGGGTTGTACCAACCCTCACAGAAAAACTGCGACCACTGAGAAACTCCTTAAGAAAGCGTGGAAGGCGACCCCGCAGGCCATATAAATGGAGTTGCTGCAGGATGCCATATTGCCATGTAGTGTCATAGGCTTTCTCTAAATCAAAGAATACACAGACAAGGTGTTGATGTCGTGCAAAAGCCTCACATGCAGCAGCTTCCAACCTGACCAGAGCATCTGTAGTGGAACGGTATTTACGAAAGCCAGACTGGGACGGAGACAGAAAATCACCCCGTTCCAAGAAGTATATCAGTCTGACATTCACCATCTTTTCAAATAGTTTACAGAGACAGGAGGTCAAGGCAATTGGTCGATAATTGAGGGCAACACCAGAGTCCTTGCCCGGCTTGAGAAAAGGAAGGATGGTAGCAACCCTCCACCCAGAAGGGAAGACACCCTCCGGCCAGATTCTGTTATATACAGCTAAAAGAAATGAGATCGCTTACTCACCCAAGTGTCCTAACATTGCATATGGGATGTTGTCTGGCCCAGGAGAAGTGTCGCCGCAGAGAGAGAGAGCAGAATGCAGGTCTCTCAGGGTGAATATATGGTTATAACTTTCATTCTCGTTCCCTGTGAAATCCAGGACTGTAAGCTCCTTGGCTCTTAACTCATGCCTGACAGCCAGAGGTCGAGAGTCACGGCTGGAGACCTTTGCAAAAGCCTCCGCCATGGTATTGGCCACTGTCAAACCATCCATGATCTTAATTCCATTGACTTTAAGTACAGGTGGAGAACTAGGAGAAAACTTCCCCGCCATCTTACGGACTCTCCTGAACACTTGGGTGAGTGGAGTTTTAGTATTAATTGAAGACACATAGGCCTTCCAAGATGCACGTCGGGCCTCTTTTAAAACTCGTCTAGCCCGAGCCCTTGCCCGTCGGAAGTCCTCTAAAAGAGTTGGGTCCCCACGATTGCGACGAAGGCGAGAGAAAGCAGCGCGCTTCTCCCGCACAGCAGTGGTGCAGACTGGTGACCACCAAGGGACAGGACGTTTGGGAAAGTAGCCAGAAGTTCTAGGGATAGAGTTGAGAGCAGCAGAGTGAAGCATATGAGTGAAATATGTTACAGCCTCGTCAGAGCTACCGAAATCGGCTACAGAAGAGACCGAAGAAGTTAGCTCTCTAAATAACTGCCAGTCAGCCTTCTCTAATTTCCACCTAGGAAGACGAGACTGTGGTTCGTACCTGTTACCTTCTAAAAGTATAGGGAAATGGTCACTGCCATATAAGTCAGGCAACACTCTCCAAGTAAAATCCAACAGAGCACTGGGTGAGCAAAGGGAAATGTCGATGGCGGTAAAAGTCCCAGTAGGGCTATTAAAATGTGTCACATCTCCCGTATTTAAAACCCCTAATCCCTCATCCTCAATAAAAGAAGCCAATAAAACACCCCTGGGGTTGACCGAACTGTCACCCCACAGAGGATGACGACCATTAAAATCACCCAATAAAATAAAGGGAGATGGAAGGTCCCATACAAGATGGTTGAGATCACCCCTCTCAACTGTAACACTGGGAGGAAGGTATAGACTGCATACAGTGTACGGGCGGTCCATAAAAACCTTAACTGCAACAGCCTGGAGCGGAGTGTCAAGCTCCAGGCTCGTGCATGGTATATCTCGGCGAACTAGGATGGCAGAGCCACCATGATGACCCTGCCCTTCAAATGAATTGGAATAAAATGCTGAGTATGCTGGAGGACTGGCAGGAATGTAGTCCCCAAGCATTGTCTCTTGGAGAGATGGAGAGAAACACATGCAGGAGAGAAGCTAGAGAGAAGAACGCGCAGTTCCTCCCAAGAAGCACGTAAGCCACGGCAATTCCACTGAAGGACCTTGAACGGTATTACTTTAGTACTGATTTTTGGGAAACCTCACGGAGGTACTTCCCACTACCACCTCGACCTGAGGGTTTATTCAAACAATAAGATTTGTCTAATCCTGGGCCACTAGAAGAAGAGCGAACCCGAGGAGTAGTACTTGGGGCAGTAATTGGGACCCGTAGACGAGTCCCTGAAGCATCTGATATGTTAGAAGAAGATGAAGGTATATGAGTTGGGATATTCTTTGAAACAATTACATTGGTTCTGTCCTGTACAGCAGTGGTATCACTGACACAGGCAGATACATCAACATCCATAATACAGGTGGTAGAATCTCTCCGCTGCTCAAGCGGAAGAGAAAGTGAATCTTTTGAAGTCACAACATCCGTGGCATCCACATTAACTTCACGCCCCTCTGATGATCCCGAAGGAAGCTTCCGAGGAGGAACTTCTGTTGAATCAAGAGATTCATCAGAGCCACGAGAACGCTTCTGGTGAAATTGAGAGGTAACTATGGATGAGTCCACAGAGATGGTTGCCTCACAAGGTGGAACATCTATAGAGTCAAGTGCCTCAGAGGAACCACGAAGGCGTCTCTGTGGCAGTTTAGGTGACTTAAGTTTCCTTTTGGGAGAGCGTGTGGCAGCGTGAACCTCTACCACATGGACACCTTTAGCTAAAGTCTGAGAATTGTCATCAGTTGAAGGGTCACCAGAATGAGTGTCTGATAAAGTTTCCAAGACAGAGAAACTATTATGTAGAGCAACCTTAGAAACGTTCTCACTAGAGCAAGAAGCAGCTGCCTCTTGAGAGGGTTGAGAGGGTGCTGCAACCAATTTAGGGCGAAGGGAGGAGGCGTATGTCTTCACACCACCATCCTTCTGTCGCCTGAAGTTGAGTTGCCGTCTGGCACTACCTATGCCAATGAATTGTGTATTAGCCAAGTGGAGGATATCCTGCTCAAGTAGGTACATCTTACATTGGCGAGAACGCAAGGGGTGAGAATCTCTGCAGTAAAAGCAGTAACTCTCTGACCGACACTCAGAAGTAAGATGTGAGTCAAGAGCAGAACAATTACCACACCAGGAACGGTTGTTGCAGTTCCTTTTCCCATGACCAAACTCATAACAACAGAAACACTGTAGGGGACGCTCAATAAAAGGCTTTACCTCAAGTGAGGTGGGGTTAATGTTAATGCGATCTGGGATATGCGAGCCATAGAAAGTCAGGATGATCATATTTTTACTGCCTTTCATCTTCGTTACTCGTTGGACACTGTCTGGGCACATAGCGATAATGTCCTCTTCAGAGAATTCATACAGGTCCTCATTATATATACGCCCCTTGCTATAATTAAATGTTCGATGTGGTTTAATAGATTCAAACATGCTATCAGAAGGACAGGGGAGATTGAGGAGCATCATGGCCTGTGTAAGATCTTTGGCTCTGATTAAAACTCCCTTACCATATTTCTTTATGTGGCCCATTGGTAATAATCCAATTTCTTTCTCAAGATACCGGGAAGCATGGATAATGTTACCACGTCCCTCCCTGTAGTAAGCCACAAACCAAAAGGGTGTAGGAACCCGATGTTCCTTTGGGACATGCTCTGCAGAATCATCAAATATATTAGGGCAGTAATCATTGTCACTGTCAACTACATTGATGGACCGTATCATCTGAACTTTACAATGAGTATCCCACACCGTCAGAGAATCTTTTGACTCAAATGCTGCTTTGGCAGCAGCATTTGTATTGAAAGTAATATAGCACCGATTAGACCTACAATCACTGTCATATGTGATTCGGATTCGGAGGACTACTCCAAAGCACTTAAAAATAGAGTGGATAGCGCCATAGGTAAAGGATGCGAGTACATTCGTTAACATTAACGTGTCCAAATCGTTAACAGGGTTCTTCGACACAAGACCCGACCTGCTAGGTCTACTCTTATTTGCAGCTTTCTGCATCTTACCACGACCAGAGAGTGACGTCTCGAGGGCCTGGTCGACCACTGCTCGAGGAAGAGATTGGGGCATTTCTGTATCCATATATCATTGGTTTAGTGTTTTTGGCCCCAGGAGCCAAGAGCTACTACCTACCGGGCAGATGAGGGGACCGAGCGCTGGTCGCCGTGGGGGGGGTACCTCTTCCCCCACGGGGCCACTCGTTTAAAATAGGAGCCCCAATGGCTCGAAAGTTTGCCCACAACGGTGCTGAGACCCCCTTCCCCAACATCTCCCGGCCCAGACACCCAACCATCCAACATAGGACGGCCCCTAGAGGGCAGTCCCTCCGGAGGGCAGCGCTGTTGGCCCGTACTGGCAGCTTAATGCATGGGAACCATTTAGTCTGGTCTCTCACTGGCGACCTTACTAGCATGGGAAGCCCTCTCTCCCCGAAATCGGGGCAGAGCAGGGGCCGGAGCCCCCTCTAGTCTAGCTCGCCAGGTCTCAGAGACACGCAAGCCCCCCCACCACGTCAAGGCGGTTCCCGTTGGGGGGGTAATACTAAAGGAGTGTATCCCCTTTCTTGTCTTATGTTAATGGAGTACAGAGAAGATGTCTTTTTGCTGTTTTGATCTTGAGTCCCTCCCTAAGGCTCTCCTGGTCAGTTTATATTCATTCTGTTTTAGGAGATGCCAAGTCTATTCAGATATTATTATTACCTTCTTGAAAAGGGGTGGAGTTTTGTCTAAGCTCCACCCAATTCTTCTCTCTCTCTCTCTTTCTACTTTCTCTCCCTCTCTCTCTCTCTCTCTCCTCCTTTCTCTCCCTCTCTCTCTCTCGAGTTTAGGGATGACAAGTGAGAAATTGGAGGGTAAAAATGGGTACCCTCTTGTGTCTGTTATTGTAAGAAGGCCTTCTGGTTTATGTTGCTTCAAGTGGGGAAGCTGTGTGAGACCCTCCTATACAGTACTGTACACTAGTGGTCACCAGAAGGGCGAAAAAAAATGAAACTACTGCCGGTGCGGCAGGCCCTGGCAGCTAGAGGAGAGAGCATAAAAACATACAACCTCTCTCTCCACGACCCAGTCTCAAAGTCCGGTTTATTCACTTGCTTGTTGGATTTCTTGGCTATCGACCAGAGGCATATAGCCAAAGATCATTAAGCCATTGGATCCATTTTATTATATCAATCTATATAAGGTCATAAAGTTTTGTCTCCCTCAGAAAATTCATTAATTTGTTTATAATATTCTTGTCATCTGCTAGTAAGTTGTTGATAGTGAAAGCTATTTTTTTAAGTTGGAAATATTTTTTAATTTTGTTACGTTGATTTTCGTATTCTATGCAAAAAATTAGCAGATGGGCTATTGACATTATTGTATTGCATGATTGGCACATGTGGGGAAAGTTTCTGTTTACATAAGGTTCTAGGTGGGTTAGCCATGTGGCATTGACCCTAAGACGGGCCAACACCACCTCGTCCCTGCGACTACGCCATGATGACGTAGCCCAGGGTTCAATAACTGTTCTTACTTTATTTCTGATGTCTAATCTGGTCCACTGCCTTTGCCACAGGAGATGAATTCGAGACTTAATGAGGGAAACTAAACACCTGAGATCCGTACGGACTATGCTAATGTCCAGATCAACAGTTGACCCGGCTAGTGTATCAGCCTGTTCATTGCCATAGATAACATAATGTGAAGGTACCCATATTAGCTTGATTGATTTATTGGCACAAAACAGCTTACTAATGATATTACCCTGTATTTCGTTGTTAGTTGTATTTAAGGATTTAATAGCTTGAAGTGAACTTAATGAATCAGTAAAAATAACTATCCTATCGTGGGTCGTCGATAGGGCAAAATCCAGAGCTTTATTAATAGCAAAAAGTTCAGCAATAATAATAGATGTATGAATCGGCAGTCTGAATCTTAACAGGCATTCAGTCGACCATACACCTGCACCCACACATTCATCCGTCTTGGAACCGTCGGTATACAGATGGAAATATGAAAGATGTTGAACAATTATCTCACGAAACCTCTGGTGTACCTCCACCTCCGGCACCCGGGATTTAACCCCTGGTAGCCAGGAATCCACAATAGTGAAGGGGGGTGTTACCCAGGGTGCAATATTTACTAAAACCAGGGAATCGATTGTTGATAATTCTATACCGACACACTCTACGAGGTCGTGGAGTCTTGCTCTGAGGGATCTCACGCCAGTACCCTCCGGGGCCGTGCGACGCCCAGGCGGATAACTCGGCCCTTCCGGGGGCCTATCGCCATGGCCCCCCGGCTGCAAATGCCTCACCAAGGCATTACCGGGAGGATGACTCGGCTCCCCGGGTACCTGAACTTGGGGCCTGGTCCCCATTGGCCTCACGCCAGTGCCCCCTGGGGCGCAGGGGTTCCCGGACGGACGACTCGGTCCCTCTGCCAGGGGCCTAGCGCCATGGCCCCCCGGGTGCTGTTGCCATAGCAAGGCATTCCCGGGAAGATGACTCGGCACCCTGGATTTCTTAGCACAGTATACTAATAGTAGTTGATCTCGTCTCAATCGGAGGGGAGGCACTTGTGACTCCACCTCTAGACGCTCGATTCAAGTGCAACGTAGGGCTCCAAGACACACACGCAAACACGCATTCTGCACAACATCCAAACCTTTCAACTCAGACTCAGATGCCGAACCATACACTATTGACCCATAATCTACTCTAGATCTAATCAGGGATTTATATAGCATTAGCAATGACTTCCTATCTGCTCCCCATTGAGTACCAGAAATGCACTTCAGCAAATTGAGTGCTTTTAAACATTTAATTTTTAACTGACTGACATGGACTCGCCATGTCAGTCGACTGTCAAAATGCAGTCCAAGAAATTTAGTAGAATTTTGAATAGGTTGGGGGTTGACACCCATAGTCAGCCTGACGTCTGGCTTCTTCCTATGAGTGAAAATAACCCCTACACTCTTTCTTACTGAAAACTTAAAACCCCACTGGAGGCCCCAATTGTGAATCAAATCCAGTGCCAATTGGATCCGAGTTGCCGAAAACTCTGCATTACAGCTGGAGTGCCATATCGCACAGTCGTCGGCGTACAGTGAGTATTTAAGATTTCGAGGAGGAGCTGGTAGAATGTCATTGATCATACATAGAAATAAGGTCGGAGACAGAACACTCCCCTGGGGCACCCCATTTGCCTGGACAAATATGTCCGAGAAAGTGACTGTGTCCGAAAAAAGATTGACAGAGAAAGTTCTGTCAGAAATGAAATTCTTAACAAAAAAGGGCAGGTTACCGCGTAATCCCATCGCATATAGTTTCCTGAGGAGGCCATGTCGCCAAGTCATGTCGTAGGCTTTTTCAATGTCTAAAAATACTGCAATCAAAAAATTTTTTTTGGCAAATGCCTCTTGAATTTGAACTTCCAGGTTCACTAGCTAATCGAGCGTCTGGCGACCTTTACGGAAGCCACACTGCTCGTCAACCAGCAAATTCCTGGAATTTAAAAAATGCAATAGCCTACGATTAACAATTCGTTCCATGACCTTGCATAAGCAATTTGTGAGCGCAATAGGGCGATACGATGAAGTCGATCTGGGGTCCCCCCCTCCTTTCGGTATGGGAATGACATGTGCAAAGTGCCACGAGTTTGGAAAGGTGTGACCCCTCCAAATCTCGTTAAACACCTGCAACATCTTGACCATGGAATCATGATCAAGATGTTTTATCATCTCATACCGAATTTCATCGGGTCCTGGGGATGTCCCACTACAGGCTCCTAGGGCTTGGACAAGCTCTTGCATTGTTAGATCACTGTTGTAATCTAATTCATCTCCTGTGGCAAAGTCAATATGCTGCAGCTCTGATGCTTCCTTGATGGGCAGGAAAGCTGGATGGTAATTTTCAGAGCTGCTAGCAAAAGAGAACTGCCTGGCGAGGGCGTTAGCAATGTCTCTAGGTTCGTCATAATTGATGTTATTAAAAGTGATGTTGGTAATTTTATTAGAGATTTTTTTCTTATTTAATTTTCTTACAGTGGACCAGACTTGGGAAATTGATGTTTCACTGTTGATACTAGAGACAAAGCATCGCCAGGAGTCTCGTTTGGCTTGTCTGATGGTTCGACGAGCCCTAGCTCTCGCAAGTTTATACTTGCGAAAGTTCTCATCACTAATGCGATTTTTGAAAAGCCTGTAGGCTCTATTCCTCTCACACAGTACCCTGCGGCAATCTGGCGTCCACCATGGAACTCTATGCTTTGCGCTATCTACCGAAGTCTTAGGAATTGTTGCCATTGCGGCTTTGAGGATATTATCTTGAATATTATTTACTTTATCATCAATGGTTTCTCCAACAATTTCAATATTGACACCCTTTGTGAAGGACACCCAGTCTGCTTTTTTTACGTTAAATTTAGGTGCTGAAGGCTCTTTAATAGTGTCGCTTTTAAATTTAATCACAATAGGAAAATGGTCGCTTCCCAATGAGTCATCAACGGGTAGCCACTGGCAAGAGGCTGCAATTGATGGGGAGACCAGAGATAGGTCAAGAGCGCTAAAATTACCAGTATTATCATCAACTCTCGTCGGACTACAGTCGTTCAGAAGAACCAAATTGGAATCACCGATTAGCCTAGCCATCTGTTCCCCCTTTCCGTCATCCTGCAGGGAACCCCATAACGTATGATGAGCATTAAAATCACCTACAATTAATTTTCTACAGGGCAGACTGTCCTGTAGATCAAAAACATCATCATAAGTTACTGTATCAGGAGGACAGTAGACAGAACAGATAGTCAGGTAGGTGCCACCGAATTTTACTCTGCAAGCGACACTTTCCAGAGGAAAATTACAGGGCACATCAGTGAAAGGGAGGTTATGGCGGATGTAGATTGCCACTCCACCTCCACCCCTCCCCCCACGGTCCCTCCTAATTAACTTGCAGTTCCGAAGCTGAACAACCTCGTCTTCGACTTGGTCGTTCAGATGAGTTTCCTGAAGGGCAATAATATCGGCAGCGTAAGAACAAGCCAAAAGTTTAAGTTCATTTAATCTAGCTCTAAGACTTCGACAGTTCCATTGGAGTATGGTTAGCGCGAAGATTATCGCTGTTTAGGGGGTTTCTTGGAGCCTTGTTCGTCTGGCCGAACCTTTTTGTGCTGGGAGGGAAGACCCTCTTCCTCCTCTGCACTTCCCGGGGACCTCCCGCGGGCTGGTTTCGCGACGGTAGTCTCCATGGCCTGTTCCTCTCCATGAGGTTCAGAGCCAGTCCTCGAACGGCTCGTCTCACGACGAACCGGACGACTCCCGGATGTAGGCTTCATGGGAGTCACCTGAGCGAGAACATGAGATTTTGAAGCTGATACGGTATCATCAGCTTTGTGGTTCTTCTTTTGCTGGGTTGATTCAACAACTTCTAATTTCTTTGTCAAACTTTCTACTAGCAACGTTAATTTACTTACAGTATCCTTCAAGTCTTTAATTTCATTATCTTTAGCTTGGATAGCCACGTTAACATTTGTTGTAGTTACAGGAGCAGTGGTGCCGGTCATAGCTGCAGCATAGGAAACTGTGGGAGTTTGGTTAACCCCCTCCACCTTCCTCTTTGCCTCACCATAACTGACATCATGAGCCCTCATGTATGCCATTGCTTCAGTCTCCACTTTAAGGCTCCTGCAGTCGCCTGCACTTGCCTGGTGGGGGCCGCCACAATTAGCACACCTGAAGACTGTCTCTGAACACAACTCAGTCTCGTGTCTACCTGCACATTTACCACAAGTGAATGAATCTTTATTGAAGCACCTCAATGCTGTGTGTCCGAATTTCTGGCAACGGAAACAACGCATCGGTTTCTGAATGTATGGTCTAACGTGAACTATTTCGTATCCAATCTTTACTGTTTCCGGAATCTGGGCTGAAGCAAAAGTCAGGAAACACAAGCCAAATTTCTCTCTCTTGTTCTCTCTCATCCTGGTCATACTTTGAACATCAACAACGCCTTGGTCCTTCATTCCTTCCAAAATGTCTGCCTCATCCAGAGCGGCCAAATCCCTATGGAAAATGAAGCCCTTACAGGTATTTGGCCCCACTGGAATGGTGGCTTTCACCCTAAAGTTATGAATTTGCGTCAGTTTAAGGAGATCCTTAACCTGGGATGCCTTCAGTACTTTTACCAGGATACTACCATCACGCAACTTGTTAGCAGCAGCAAGACTGCCACCCACTTGACCATCAAGGACCTTTTTGACGATAAAGGGGTTAAAGTTTTTGAGAGACTGACCCTCATCTACACATCTAATATTTACATAGCGAGCATTCATAGGAGGAATTTTAACATCAGGTTGTCTTTGTCTGTCTGCCGTAGGGGTTCCATTATTGTCAGCCATTGTCCTAGTTTGGTCCTTTGGTCGTTAACCCCCCTCCTTGAGGAGGAGGGAGGCTAGTCGGGGTTTCATCCATCCGGGGCATCGGACTACGTCCGACCCCTCTCCTCGCACACTCACCTACCTCCCTTAACTATTGTATCAACCCCAAGAAAATGGACAATAATTTAGGGAATAAAAGTTACCTTTACTCGCCCCCCCCTAGTGGTAGCCTGGCGGCGTTCTCCAGTACCAGCTAGGGGATCGGAGTTTGTGCGGAAGGAACTTCCCCACCACCGAACCTGCCTAATGCGAGGGGTGGTGTAGTTAGAACCCACCTCCCAAGCGAATACCGTTGCTCAGCCAAGAGACAACCGTAGGCCCAGGAGGTCGCACGGAAAATATAGATGAAAAAGTAGTTTAAGAAAAAGAGGTGCCCAAATGACGCACCAGACTACTGGGCCCCCCTACCACAGGGTTTCCCCTGAGGCAGTGAGTGCTGCGGGTCTGGTGTGGGGAACAACTAACTACTATCTACCATATACTACTGGTTGTCCTCCAGCAAAAATCAAATCACTGAAGGTGTACACAGCAGTGCAGCAAAACGCTGCAAATTTACTTTACAATATTACTTTACCAAGGCAGAGAAACAACAGAGTACTGCCGGTAAGAGGCCTCGGTACACCAAGGTAACTCCACGAACAATACTGTAGTCTGTTGTTGCTGTGCTAAACGAGGACGAGGTCTGGACACAACAAAGTCTGGACGCATAATGGTTTATTCACTACTACTTGTTGGATTTCTTGGCTATCAACCAGAAGCATATAGCTAAAGGTCATTAAGCCATTGGATCCATTTTATTATATCAATCTATATAAGGTCATAAAGTTTTGTCTCCCTCAGAAAACTCATCAATTTGTTTATAATATTCTTATCATCTGATAGAATATTTTCGATGGTGAAAGCCATTTTTTTAACTTGAAAGAACTGTTTAATTTTACTTCTCTGGTTGTTATAATTATTACAAAAAATTAATAAATGACTGATGGACATTACTGCTGTGCATGATGGGCACATGGGGGGAAAATTTCTGTTTATATAGGCCTCTAGGTGAGTTACCCATGTGGCATTGACCCTAAGACGAGCCAATACCACTTCGTCCCTGCGACTACGCCATGATGACGTAGCCCAGGGTTCAATAACGTTTTTTACTTTATTACTGATGTCTAATCTGGTCCACTGCCTTTGCCACAGGAGATGAATTCGAGACTTAATGAGGGAAACAAAACACCTGAGATCCGTACGGACTATGCTAATGTCCAGATCAACAGTTGACCCGGCTAGTATATCAGCCTGTTCATTGCCATAGATACCATAATGTGAAGGTACCCATATAAGCTTGATTGATTTATTGGCACAAAACAGCTTACTAATGATATTACCCTGTATTTCGTTGTTAGTTGTATTTAAGGATTTAATAGCTTGAAGTGAACTTAATGAATCTGTAAAAATAACTATCCTATCGTGGGTCGTCGATAGGGCAAAATCCAAAGCTTTATTAATAGCAAAAAGTTCAGCAATAAAAATAGATGTATGAATCGGCAGTCTGAATCTTAACTGACATTCAGTCGACCATACACCTGCACCCACACATTCATCCGTCTTGGAACCGTCGGTATACAGATGGAAATATGAAAGATGTTGAACAATTATCTCACGAAACCTCTGGTGTACCTCCACCTCCGGCACCCGGGATTTAACCCCTGGCAGCCAGGAATCCACAATAGTGAAGGGGGGTGTTACCCAGGGTGCAATATTTACTAAAACCAGGGAATCGATTGTTGATAATTCTATACCGACACACTCTACGAGGTCGTGGAGTCTTGCTCTGAGGGACCTCACGCCAGTGCCCTCCGGGGCCGTGCGACGCCCAGGCGGATAACTCGGCCCTTCCGGGGGCCTATCGCCATGGCCCCCCGGCTGCAAATGCCTCACCAAGGCATTACCGGGAGGATGACTCGGCTCCCCGGGTACCTGAACTTGGGGCCTGGTCCCCATTGGCCTCACGCCAGTGCCCCCTGGGGCGCAGGGGTTCCCGGACGGACGACTCGGTCCCTCTGCCAGGGGCCTAGCGCCATGGCCCCCCGGGTGCTGTTGCCGTAGCAAGGCATTCCCGGGAAGATGACTCGGCACCCTGGATTTCTTAGCACAGTATACTAATAGTAGTTGATCTCGTCTCAATCGGAGGGGAGGCACTTGTGACTCCACCTCTAGACGCTCGATTCGAGTGCAACGTAGGGCTCCAAGACACACACGCAAACACGCATTCTGCACAACATCCAAACCTTTCAACACAGACTCAGATGCCGAACCATACACTATTGACCCATAATCTACTCTAGATCTAATCAGGGATTTATATAGCATTAGCAATGACTTCCTATCTGCTCCCCATTGAGTACCAGAAATGCACTTCAGCAAATTGAGTGCTTTTAAACATTTAATTTTTAACTGACTGACATGGACTCGCCATGTCAGTCGACTGTCAAAATGCAGTCCAAGAAATTTAGTCGAATTTTGAATAGGTAGGGGGTTGACACCCATAGTCAGCCTGACGTCTGGCTTCTTCCTATGAGTGAAAATAACCCCTACACTCTTTCTTACTGAAAACTTAAAACCCCACTGGAGGCCCCAATTGTGAATCAAATCCAGTGCCAATTGGATCCGAGTTGCCGAAAACTCTGCATTACAGCTGGAGTGCCATATCGCACAGTCGTCGGCGTACAGTGAGTATTTAAGATTTCGAGGAGGAGCTGGTAGAATGTCATTGATCATACATAGAAATAAGGTCGGAGACAGAACACTCCCCTGGGGCACCCCATTTGCCTGGACAAATATGTCCGAGAAAGTGACTGTGTCCGAAAAAAGCTTGACAGAGAAAGTTCTGTCAGAAATGAAGTTCTTAACAAAAAAGGGCAGGTTACCGCGTAATCCCATCGCATATAGTTTCCTGAGGAGGCCATGTCGCCAAGTCATGTCGTAGGCTTTTTCAATGTCTAAAAATACTGCAATCAAAAATTGTTTTTTGGCAAATGCCTCTTGAATTTGAACTTCCAGGTTTACTAGCTGATCGAGCGTCTGGCGACCTTTACGGAAGCCACACTGCTCGTCAACCAGCAAATTCCTGGAATTTAAAAAATGCAATAGCCTACGATTAACAATTCGTTCCATGACCTTGCATAAGCAACTTGTGAGCGCAATAGGGCGATACGATGAAGTCGATCTGGGGTCCCCCCCTCCTTTCGGTATGGGAATGACATGTGCAAAGTGCCACGAGTTTGGAAAGGTGTGACCCCTCCAAATCTCGTTAAACACCTGCAACATCTTGACCATGGAATCATGATCAAGATGTTTTATCATCTCATACCGAATTTCATCGGGTCCTGGGGATGTCCCACTACAGGCTCCTAGGGCTTGGACAAGCTCTTGCATTGTTAGATCACTGTTGTAATCTAATTCATCTCCTGTGGCAAAGTCAATATGCTGCAGCTCTGATGCTTCCTTGATGGGCAGGAAAGCTGGATGGTAATTTTCAGAGCTGCTAGCAAAAGAGAACTGCCTGGCGAGGGCGTTAGCAATGTCTCTAGGTTCGTCATAATTGATGTTATTAAAAGTGATGTTGGTAATTTTATTAGAGATTTTTTTCTTATTTAATTTTCTTACAGTGGACCAGACTTGGGAAATTGATGTTTCACTGTTGATACTAGAGACAAAGCATCGCCAGGAGTCTCGTTTGGCTTGTCTGATGGTTCGACGAGCCCTAGCTCTCGCAAGTTTATACTTGCGAAAGTTCTCATCACTAATGCGATTTTTGAAAAGCCTGTAGGCTCTATTCCTCTCACACAGTACCCTGCGGCAATCTGGCGTCCACCATGGAACTCTATGCTTTGCGCTATCTACCGAAGTCTTAGGAATTGTTGCCATTGCGGCTTTGAGGATATTATCTTGAATATTATTTACTTTATCATCAATGGTTTCTCCAACAATTTCAATATTGACACCCTTTGTGAAGGACACCCAGTCTGCTTTTTTTACGTTAAATTTAGGTGCTGAAGGCTCTTTAATAGTGTCGCTTTTAAATTTAATCACAATAGGAAAATGGTCGCTTCCCAATGAGTCATCAACGGGTAGCCACTGGCAAGAGGCTGCAATTGATGGGGAGACCAGAGATAGGTCAAGAGCGCTAAAATTACCAGTATTATCATCAACTCTCGTCGGACTACAGTCGTTCAGAAGAACCAAATTGGAATCACCGATTAGCCTAGCCATCTGTTCCCCCTTTCCGTCATCCTGCAGGGAACCCCATAACGTATGATGAGCATTAAAATCACCTACAATTAATTTTCTACAGGGCAGACTGTCCTGTAGATCAAAAACATCATCATAAGTTACTGTATCAGGAGGACAGTAGACAGAACAGATAGTCAGGTAGGTGCCACCGAATTTTACTCTGCAAGCGACACTTTCCAGAGGAAAATTACAGGGCACATCAGTGAAAGGGAGGTTATGGCGGATGTAGATTGCCACTCCACCTCCACCCCTCCCCCCACGGTCCCTCCTAATTAACTTGCAGTTCCGAAGCTGAACAACCTCGTCTTCGACTTGGTCGTTCAGATGAGTTTCCTGAAGGGCAATAATATCGGCAGCGTAAGAACAAGCCAAAAGTTTAAGTTCATTTAATCTAGCTCTAAGACTTCGACAGTTCCATTGGAGTATGGTTAGCGCGAAGATTATCGCTGTTTATGGGGTTTCTTGGAGCCTTGTTCGTCTGGCCGAACCTTTTTGTGCTGGGAGGGAAGACCCTCTTCCTCCTCTGCACTTCCCGGGGACCTCCCGCGGGCTGGTTTCGCGACGGTAGTCTCCATGGCCTGTTCCTCTCCATGAGGTTCAGAGCCAGTCCTCGAACGGCTCGTCTCACGACGAACCGGACGACTCCCGGATGTAGGCTTCATGGGAGTCACCTGAGCGAGAACATGAGATTTTGAAGCTGATACGGTATCATCAGCTTTGTGGTTCTTCTTTTGCTGGGTTGATTCAACAACTTCTAATTTCTTTGTCAAACTTTCTACTAGCAACGTTAATTTACTTACAGTATCCTTCAAGTCTTTAATTTCATTATCTTTAGCTTGGATAGCCACGTTAACATTTGTTGTAGTTACAGGAGCAGTGGTGCCGGTCATAGCTGCAGCATAGGAAACTGTGGGAGTTTGGTTAACCCCCTCCACCTTCCTCTTTGCCTCACCATAACTGACATCATGAGCCCTCATGTATGCCATTGCTTCAGTCTCCACTTTAAGGCTCCTGCAGTCGCCTGCACTTGCCTGGTGGGGGCCGCCACAATTAGCACACCTGAAGACTGTCTCTGAACACAACTCAGTCTCGTGTCTACCTGCACATTTACCACAAGTGAATGAATCTTTATTGAAGCACCTCAATGCTGTGTGTCCGAATTTCTGGCAACGGAAACAACGCATCGGTTTCTGAATGTATGGTCTAACGTGAACTATTTCGTATCCAATCTTTACTGTTTCCGGAATCTGGGCTGAAGCAAAAGTCAGGAAACACAAGCCAAATTTCTCTCTCTTGTTCTCTCTCATCCTGGTCATACTTTGAACATCAACAACGCCTTGGTCCTTCATTCCTTCCAAAATGTCTGCCTCATCCAGAGCGGCCAAATCCCTATGGAAAATGAAGCCCTTACAGGTATTTGGCCCCACTGGAATGGTGGCTTTCACCCTAAAGTTATGAATTTGCGTCAGTTTAAGGAGATCCTTAACCTGGGATGCCTTCAGTACTTTTACCAGGATACTACCATCACGCAACTTGTTAGCAGCAGCAAGACTGCCACCCACTTGACCATCAAGGACCTTTTTGACGATAAAGGGGTTAAAGTTTTTGAGAGACTGACCCTCATCTACACATCTAATATTTACATAGCGAGCATTCATAGGAGGAATTTTAACATCAGGTTGTCTTTGTCTGTCTGCCGTAGGGGTTCCATTATTGTCAGCCATTGTCCTAGTTTGGTCCTTTGGTCGTTAACCCCCCTCCTTGAGGAGGAGGGAGGCTAGTCGGGGTTTCATCCATCCGGGGCATCGGACTACGTCCGACCCCTCTCCTCGCACACTCACCTACCTCCCTTAACTATTGTATCAACCCCAAGAAAATGGACAATAATTTAGGGAATAAAAGTTACCTTTACTCGCCCCCCCCTAGTGGTAGCCTGGCGGCGTTCTCCAGTACCAGCTAGGGGATCGGAGTTTGTGCGGAAGGAACTTCCCCACCACCGAACCTGCCTAATGCGAGGGGTGGTGTAGTTAGAACCCACCTCCCAAGCGAATACCGTTGCTCAGCCAAGAGACAACCGTAGGCCCAGGAGGTCGCACGGAAAATATAGATGAAAAAGTAGTTTAAGAAAAAGAGGTGCCCAAATGACGCACCAGACTACTGGGCCCCCCTACCACAGGGTTTCCCCTGAGGCAGTGAGTGCTGCGGGTCTGGTGTGGGGAACAACTAACTACTATCTACCATATACTACTGGTTGTCCTCCAGCAAAAATCAAATCACTGAAGGTGTACACAGCAGTGCAGCAAAACGCTGCAAATTTACTTTACAATATTACTTTACCAAGGCAGAGAAACAACAGAGTACTGCCGGTAAGAGGCCTCGGTACACCAAGGTAACTCCACGAACAATACTGTAGTCTGTTGTTGCTGTGCTAAACGAGGACGAGGTCTGGACACAACAAAGTCTGGACGCATAATGGTTTATTCACTACTACTTGTTGGATTTCTTGGCTATCAACCAGAAGCATATAGCTAAAGGTCATTAAGCCATTGGATCCATTTTATTATATCAATCTATATAAGGTCATAAAGTTTTGTCTCCCTCAGAAAACTCATCAATTTGTTTATAATATTCTTATCATCTGATAGAATATTTTCGATGGTGAAAGCCATTTTTTTAACTTGAAAGAACTGTTTAATTTTACTTCTCTGGTTGTTATAATTATTACAAAAAATTAATAAATGACTGATGGACATTACTGCTGTGCATGATGGGCACATGGGGGGAAAATTTCTGTTTATATAGGCCTCTAGGTGAGTTACCCATGTGGCATTGACCCTAAGACGAGCCAATACCACTTCGTCCCTGCGACTACGCCATGATGACGTAGCCCAGGGTTCAATAACGTTTTTTACTTTATTACTGATGTCTAATCTGGTCCACTGCCTTTGCCACAGGAGATGAATTCGAGACTTAATGAGGGAAACAAAACACCTGAGATCCGTACGGACTATGCTAATGTCCAGATCAACAGTTGACCCGGCTAGTATATCAGCCTGTTCATTGCCATAGATACCATAATGTGAAGGTACCCATATAAGCTTGATTGATTTATTGGCACAAAACAGCTTACTAATGATATTACCCTGTATTTCGTTGTTAGTTGTATTTAAGGATTTAATAGCTTGAAGTGAACTTAATGAATCTGTAAAAATAACTATCCTATCGTGGGTCGTCGATAGGGCAAAATCCAAAGCTTTATTAATAGCAAAAAGTTCAGCAATAAAAATAGATGTATGAATCGGCAGTCTGAATCTTAACTGACATTCAGTCGACCATACACCTGCACCCACACATTCATCCGTCTTGGAACCGTCGGTATACAGATGGAAATATGAAAGATGTTGAACAATTATCTCACGAAACCTCTGGTGTACCTCCACCTCCGGCACCCGGGATTTAACCCCTGGCAGCCAGGAATCCACAATAGTGAAGGGGGGTGTTACCCAGGGTGCAATATTTACTAAAACCAGGGAATCGATTGTTGATAATTCTATACCGACACACTCTACGAGGTCGTGGAGTCTTGCTCTGAGGGACCTCACGCCAGTGCCCTCCGGGGCCGTGCGACGCCCAGGCGGATAACTCGGCCCTTCCGGGGGCCTATCGCCATGGCCCCCCGGCTGCAAATGCCTCACCAAGGCATTACCGGGAGGATGACTCGGCTCCCCGGGTACCTGAACTTGGGGCCTGGTCCCCATTGGCCTCACGCCAGTGCCCCCTGGGGCGCAGGGGTTCCCGGACGGACGACTCGGTCCCTCTGCCAGGGGCCTAGCGCCATGGCCCCCCGGGTGCTGTTGCCGTAGCAAGGCATTCCCGGGAAGATGACTCGGCACCCTGGATTTCTTAGCACAGTATACTAATAGTAGTTGATCTCGTCTCAATCGGAGGGGAGGCACTTGTGACTCCACCTCTAGACGCTCGATTCGAGTGCAACGTAGGGCTCCAAGACACACACGCAAACACGCATTCTGCACAACATCCAAACCTTTCAACACAGACTCAGATGCCGAACCATACACTATTGACCCATAATCTACTCTAGATCTAATCAGGGATTTATATAGCATTAGCAATGACTTCCTATCTGCTCCCCATTGAGTACCAGAAATGCACTTCAGCAAATTGAGTGCTTTTAAACATTTAATTTTTAACTGACTGACATGGACTCGCCATGTCAGTCGACTGTCAAAATGCAGTCCAAGAAATTTAGTCGAATTTTGAATAGGTAGGGGGTTGACACCCATAGTCAGCCTGACGTCTGGCTTCTTCCTATGAGTGAAAATAACCCCTACACTCTTTCTTACTGAAAACTTAAAACCCCACTGGAGGCCCCAATTGTGAATCAAATCCAGTGCCAATTGGATCCGAGTTGCCGAAAACTCTGCATTACAGCTGGAGTGCCATATCGCACAGTCGTCGGCGTACAGTGAGTATTTAAGATTTCGAGGAGGAGCTGGTAGAATGTCATTGATCATACATAGAAATAAGGTCGGAGACAGAACACTCCCCTGGGGCACCCCATTTGCCTGGACAAATATGTCCGAGAAAGTGACTGTGTCCGAAAAAAGCTTGACAGAGAAAGTTCTGTCAGAAATGAAGTTCTTAACAAAAAAGGGCAGGTTACCGCGTAATCCCATCGCATATAGTTTCCTGAGGAGGCCATGTCGCCAAGTCATGTCGTAGGCTTTTTCAATGTCTAAAAATACTGCAATCAAAAATTGTTTTTTGGCAAATGCCTCTTGAATTTGAACTTCCAGGTTTACTAGCTGATCGAGCGTCTGGCGACCTTTACGGAAGCCACACTGCTCGTCAACCAGCAAATTCCTGGAATTTAAAAAATGCAATAGCCTACGATTAACAATTCGTTCCATGACCTTGCATAAGCAACTTGTGAGCGCAATAGGGCGATACGATGAAGTCGATCTGGGGTCCCCCCCTCCTTTCGGTATGGGAATGACATGTGCAAAGTGCCACGAGTTTGGAAAGGTGTGACCCCTCCAAATCTCGTTAAACACTTGCAACATCTTGACCATGGAATCATGATCAAGATGCTTTATCATCTCATACCGAATCTCATCGGGTCCTGGGGATGTCCCACTACAGGCTCCTAGGGCTTGGACAAGCTCTTGCATTGTTAGATCACTGTTGTAATCCAATTCATCTCCTGTGGCAAAGTCAATATGCTGCAGCTCTGATGCTTCCTTGATGGGCAGGAAAGCTGGATGGTAATTTTCAGAGCTGCTAGCAAAAGAGAACTGCCTGGCGAGGGCGTTAGCAATGTCTCTAGGTTCGTCATAATTGATGTTATTAAAAGTGATGTTGGTAATTTTATTAGAGATTTTTTTCTTATTCAATTTTCTTACAGTGGACCAGACTTGGGAAATTGATGTTTCACTATTGATACTAGAGACAAAGCATCGCCAGGAGTCTCGTTTGGCTTGTCTGATGGTTCGACGAGCCCTAGCTCTAGCAAGTTTATACTTGCGAAAGTTCTCATCACTAATGCGATTTTTGAAAAGCCTGTAGGCTCTATTCCTCTCACACAGTACCCTGCGGCAATCTGGCGTCCACCATGGAACTCTATGCTTTGCGCTATCTACCGAAGTCTTAGGAATTGTTGCCATTGCGGCTTTGAGGATATTATCTTGAATATTATTTACTTTATCATCAATGGTTTCTCCAACAATTTCAATATTGACACCCTTTGTGAAGGACACCCAGTCTGCTTTTTTTACGTTATATTTAGGTGATGAAGGCTCTTTAATAGTGTCGCTTTTAAATTTAATCACAATAGGAAAATGGTCACTTCCCAATGAGTCATCAATGGGTAGCCACTGGCAAGAGGCTGCAATGGATGGGGAGACCAGAGATAGGTCAAGAACGCTAAAATTACCAGTATTATCATCAACTCTCGTCGGACTACCGTCGTTCAGAAGAACCAAATTGGAATCACTGATTAGCCTAGCCATCTGTTCCCCCTTTCTTTCATCCTGCAGGGAACCCCATAACGTATGATGAGCATTAAAATCACCTACAATTAATTTTCTACTGGGCAGACTGTCCTGTAGATCAAAAACATCATCATAAGTTACTGTATCAGGAGGACAGTAGACAGAACAGATAGTCAGGTAGGTGCCACCGAATTTCACTCTGCAAGCGACACTTTCCAGAGGAAAATTACAGGGCACATCAGTGAAAGGGAGGTTATGGCGGATGTAGATTGCCACTCCACCTCCACCCCTCCCCCCACGGTCCCTCCTAATTAACTTGTAGTTCCGAAGCTGAACAACCTCGTCTTCGACTTGGTCGTTCAGATGAGTTTCCAGAAGGGCAATAATATCGGCAGCGTAAGAACAAGCCAAAAGTTTAAGTTCATTTAATCTAGCTCTAAGACTTCGACAGTTCCATTGGAGTATGGTTAGCGCGAAGATTATCGCTGTTTATGGGGTTTCTTGGAGCCTTGTTCGTCTGGCCGAACCTTTTTGTGCTGGGAGGGAAGACCCTCTTCCTCCTCTGCACTTCCCGGGGACCTCCCGCGGGCAGGTTTCGCGACGGTAGTCTCCATCGCCTGTTCCTCTCCATGAGGTACAGAGCCAGTCCTCGAACGGCTCGTCTCGCGACGAACCGGACGACTCCCGGATGTAGGCTTCATGGGAGTCACCTGAGCGAGAACATGAGATTTTGAAGCTGATACGGTGTCATCAGCCTTGTGGTGCTTCTTTTGCTGGGTTGATTCAACAACTTCTAATTTCTTTGTCAAACTTTCTACTAGCAACGTTAATTTGTTTACAGTATCCTTCAAGTCTTTAATTTCATTATCTTTAGCTTGGATAGCCACGTTAACATTTGTTGTAGTTACAGGAGCAGTGTTGCCAGTTATAGCTGCAGCATAGGAAACTGTGGGAGTTTGGTTAACCCCCTCCACCTTCCTCTTTGCCTCACCATAACTAACATCATGAGCCCTCATGTATGCCATTGCTTCAGTCTCCACTTTAAGGCTCCTGCAGTCACCTGCACTTGCCTGGTGGGGGCCGCCACAATTAGCACACCTGAAGACTGTCTCTGAACACAACTCAGTCTCGTGTCTACCTGCACATTTACCACAAGTGAATGAATATTTATTAAAGCACCTCAATGCTGTGTGTCCGAATTTCTGGCAACGGAAACAACGCATCGGTTTCTGAATGTATGGTCTAACGTGAACAATTTCATATCCAATCTTTACAGTTTCCGGAATCTGGGCTGAAGCAAAAGTCAGGAAACACAAGCCAAATTTCTCTCTCTTGTTCTCTCTCATCCTGGTCATACTTTGTACATCAACAACGCCTTGGTCCTTCATTCCTTCCAAAATGTCAGCCTCATCCAGAGCGGCCAAATCCCTATGGAAAATGACGCCCTTACAGGTATTCGGCCCCACTGGAATGGTGGCTTTCACCTTAAAGTTATGAATTTGCGTCAGTTTAAGGAGATCCTTAACCTGGGATGCCTTCAGTACTTTTACCAGGATACTACCATCACGCAACTTGTTAGCAGCAGCAAGACTGCCACCCACTTGACCATCAAGGACCTTTTTGACGATAAAGGGGTTAAAATTCTTGAGAGACTGACCCTCATCTACACATCTAATATTTACATAGCGAGCATTCATAGGAGGAATTTTAACATCAGATTGTCTTTGTCTGTCTGCCGTAGGGGTTCCATTATTGTCAGCCATTGTCCTAGTTTGGTCCTTGGTCGTTAACCTCCCTACTTGAGGAGGAGGGAGGCTAGTCGGGGGTTCATCCATCCGGGGCATCGGACTACGTCCGACCCCTCTCCTCGCACACTCACCTACCTCCCTTAACTATTGTATCAACCCCCAAAAATGGACAATAATTTAGGGAATAAAAGTTACCTTTACTCGCCCCCCCCTAGTGGTAGCCTGGCGGCGTTCTCCAGTACCAGCTAGGGGATCGGAGTTTGTGCGGAAGGAACTTCCCCACCACCGAACCTGCCTAATGCGAGGGGTGGTGTAGTAGGAACCCACCTCCCAAGCGAATACCGTTGCTCAGCCAAGAGACAACCGTAGGCCCAGGAGGTCGCACGGAAAATATAGAAGAAAAAGTAGTTTAAGAAAAAGAGGTGCCCAAATGACGCACCAGACTACTGGGCCCCCCTACCACAGGGTTTCCCCTGAGGCAGTGAGTGCTGCGGGTCTGGTGTGGGGAACAACTAACTACTAGCTACCATAAACTACTGGTTGTCCTCCAGCAAAAAACAAATCACTGAAGGTGTACACAGCAGTGCAGCAAAACGCTGCAAATTTACTTTACAATATTACGTTAACTAGGCAAAGAAACAACAGAGTACTGCCGGTAAGAGGCCTCGGTACACCAAGGTAACTCCACGAACAATACTGTAGTCTGTTGTTGCTGTGCTAAACGAGGACGAGGTCTGGACACAACAAAGTCTGGACGCAGAATGGTTTATTCACTACTTCTACTACTTGTTGGATTTATTGGCTATCAACCAGAGGCATATAGCCAAAGGTCATTAAGCCATTGGATCCATTTTATTATATCAATCTATATAAGGTCATAAAGTTTTGTCTCCTTCAGAAAACTCAGCAGTTTGTTTATAATATTCTTATCATCTGATAGAATATTTTCGATGGTTAGAGCTATTTTTTTAAGTTGAAAATATTGTTTAATTTTACTTCTTTGATTATTATGATCAGTACAAAAAATTAATAAATGATTTATAGATAGTATTGTGTTGCATGATGTGCATTGAGGGGGAAAAGTTCTGTTAATATATGGTTCTAGGTGGGTTAACCATGTGGCGTTAACCCTTAGACGGGCTAACACCACCTCGTCCCTGCGACTACGCCATGACGACGTAGCCCAGGGTTCAATAACTTTTTTGACTTTGTTTCTGATGTCTAATCTGGTCCACTGCCTTTGCCACAGGAGATGAATTCGAGACTTAATGAGGGAAACAAAACACCTGAGATCCGTACGGACTATGCTAAGGTCCAGATCAACAGTTGACCCGGCTAGTATATCAGCCTGTTCATTACCATAGATACCATAATGTGAAGGTACCCATATTAGCTTGATTGATTTATTGGCACAAAACAGCTTACTAATGATATTACCCTGTATTTCGTTGTTAGTTGTATTTAAGGATTTAATAGCTTGAAGTGAACTTAATGAATCTGTAAAAATAACTATCCTATCGTGGGTCGTCGATAGGGCAAAATCCAAAGCTTTATTAATAGCAAAAAGTTCAGCAATAAAAATAGATGTATGAATCGGCAGTCTGAATCTTAACTGACATTCAGTCGACCATACACCTGCACCCACACATTCATCCGTCTTGGAACCGTCGGTATACAGATGGAAATATGAAAGATGTTGAACAATTATCTCACGAAACCTCTGGTGTACCTCCACCTCCGGCACCCGGGATTTAACCCCTGGCAGCCAGGAATCCACAATAGTGAAGGGGGGTGTTACCCAGGGTGCAATATTTACTAAAACCAGGGAATCGATTGTTGATAATTCTATACCGACACACTCTACGAGGTCGTGGAGTCTTGCTCTGAGGGACCTCACGCCAGTGCCCTCCGGGGCCGTGCGACGCCCAGGCGGATAACTCGGCCCTTCCGGGGGCCTATCGCCATGGCCCCCCGGCTGCAAATACCTCTCCAAGGCATTACCGGGAGGATGACTCGGCTCCCCGGGTACCTGAACTTGGGGCCTGGTCCCCATTGGCCTCACGCCAGTGCCCCCTGGGGCGCAGGGGTTCCCGGACGGACGACTCGGTCCCTCTGCCAGGGGCCTAGCGCCATGGCCCCCCGGGTGCTGTTGCCGTAGCAAGGCATTCCCGGGAAGATGACTCGGCACCCTGGATTTTTTAGCACAATATACTAATAGTAGTTGATCTCGTCTCAATCGGAGGGGAGGCACTTGTGACTCCACCTCTAGACGCTCGATTCGAGTGCAACGTAGGGCTCCAAGACACACACGCAAACACGCATTCTGCACAACATCCAAACCTTTCAACACAGACTCAGATGCCGAACCATACACTATTGACCCATAATCTACTCTAGATCTAATCAGGGATTTATATAGCATTAGCAATGACTTCCTATCTGCTCCCCATTGAGTACCAGAAATGCACTTCAGCAAATTGAGTGCTTTTAAACATTTAATTTTTAACTGACTGACATGGACTCGCCATGTCAGTCGACTGTCAAAATGCAGTCCAAGAAATTTAGTCGAATTTTGAATAGGTAGGGGGTTGACACCCATAGTCAGCCTGACGTCTGGCTTCTTCCTATGAGTGAAAATAACCCCTACACTCTTTCTTACTGAAAACTTAAAACCCCACTGGAGGCCCCAATTGTGAATCAAATCCAGTGCCAATTGGATCCGAGTTGCCGAAAACTCTGCATTACAGCTGGAGTGCCATATCGCACAGTCGTCGGCGTACAGTGAGTATTTAAGATTTCGAGGAGGAGCTGGTAGAATGTCATTGATCATACATAGAAATAAGGTCGGAGACAGAACACTCCCCTGGGGCACCCCATTTGCCTGGACAAATATGTCCGAGAAAGTGACTGTGTCCGAAAAAAGCTTGACAGAGAAAGTTCTGTCAGAAATGAAATTCTTAACAAAAAAGGGCAGGTTACCGCGTAATCCCATCGCATATAGTTTCCTGAGGAGGCCATGTCGCCAAGTCATGTCGTAGGCTTTTTCAATGTCTAAAAATACTGCAATCAAAAATTGTTTTTTGGCAAATGCCTCTTGAATTTGAACTTCCAGGTTCACTAGCTGATCGAGCGTCTGGCGACCTTTACGGAAGCCACACTGCTCGTCAACCAGCAAATTCCTGGAATTTAAAAAATGCAATAGCCTACGATTAACAATTCGTTCCATAACCTTGCATAAGCAACTTGTGAGCGCAATAGGGCGATACGATGAAGTCGATCTGGGGTCCCCCCCTCCTTTCGGTATGGGAATGACATGTGCAAAGTGCCACGAGTTTGGAAAGGTGTGACCCCTCCAAATCTCGTTAAACACTTGCAACATCTTGATCATGGAATCATGATCAAGATGCTTTATCATCTCATACCGAATCTCATCGGGTCCTGGGGATGTCCCACTACAGGCTCCTAGGGCTTGGACAAGCTCTTGCATTGTTAGATCACTGTTGTAATCTAATTCATCTCCTGTGGCAAAGTCAATATGCTGCAGCTCTGATGCTTCCTTGATGGGCAGGAAAGCTGGATGGTAATTTTCAGAGCTGCTAGCAAAAGAGAACTGCCTGGCGAGGGCGTTAGCAATGTCTCTAGGTTCGTCATAATTGATGTTATTAAAAGTGATGTTGGTAATTTTATTAGATATTTTTTTCTTATTTAATTTTCTTACAGTGGACCAGACTTGGGAAATTGATGTTTCACTGTTGATACTAGAGACAAAGCATCGCCAGGAGTCTCGTTTGGCTTGTCTGATGGTTCGACGAGCCCTAGCTCTCGCAAGTTTATACTTGCGAAAGTTCTCATCACTAATGCGATTTTTGAAAAGCCTGTAGGCTCTATTCCTCTCACACAGTACCCTGCGGCAATCTGGCGTCCACCATGGAACTCTATGCTTTGCGCTATCTACCGAAGTCTTAGGAATTGTTGCCATTGCGGCTTTGAGGATATTATCTTGAATATTATTTACTTTATCATCAATGGTTTCTCCAACAATTTCAATATTGACACCCTTTGTGAAGGACACCCAGTCTGCTTTTTTTACGTTAAATTTAGGTGCTGAAGGCTCTTTAATAGTGTCGCTTTTAAATTTAATCACAATAGGAAAATGGTCGCTTCCCAATGAGTCATCAATGGGTAGCCACTGGCAAGAGGCTGAAATTGATGGGGAGACCAGAGATAGGTCAAGAACGCTAAAATTACCAGTATTATCATCAACTCTCGTCGGACTACCGTCGTTCAGAAGAACCAAATTGGAATCACTGATTAGCCTAGCCATCTGTTCCCCCTTTCTGTCATCCTGCAGGGAACCCCATAACGTATGATGAGCATTAAAATCACCTACAATTAATTTTCTACTGGGCAGACTGTCCTGTAGATCAAAAACATCATCATAAGTTACTGTATCAGGAGGACAGTAGACAGAACAGATAGTCAGGTAGGTGCCACCGAATTTTACTCTACAAGCGACACTTTCCAGAGGAAAATTACAGGGCACATCAGTGAAAGGGAGGTTATGGCGGATGTAGATTGCCACTCCACCTCCCCCCCTCCCCCCACGGTCCCTCCTAATTAACTTGTAGTTCCGAAGCTGAACAACCTCGTCTTCGACTTGGTCGTTCAGATGAGTTTCCTGAAGGGCAATAATATCGGCAGCGTAAGAACAAGCCAAAAGTTTAAGTTCATTTAATCTAGCTCTAAGACTTCGACAGTTCCATTGGAGTATGGTTAGCGCGAAGATTATCGCTGTTTATGGGGTTTCTTGGAGCCTTGTTCGTCTGGCCGAACCTTTTTGTGCTGGGAGGGAAGACCCTCTTCCTCCTCTGCACTTCCCGGGGACCTCCCGCGGGCAGGTTTCGCGACGGTAGTCTCCATCGCCTGTTCCTCTCCATGAGGTACAGAGCCAGTCCTCGAACGGCTCGTCTCGCGACGAACCGGACGACTCCCGGATGTAGGCTTCATGGGAGTCACCTGAGCGAGAACATGAGATTTTGAAGCTGATACGGTATCATCAGCTTTGTGGTGCTTCTTTTGCTGGGTTGATTCAACAACTTCTAATTTTTTTGTCAAACTTTCTACTAGCAGCGTTAATTTGTTTACAGTATCCTTCAAGTCTTTAATTTCATTATCTTTAGCTTGGATAGCCACGTTAACATTTGTTGTAGTTACAGGAGCAGTGTTGCCAGTTATAGCTGCAGCATAGGAAACTGTGGGAGTTTGGTTAACCCCCTCCACCTTCCTCTTTGCCTCACCATAACTAACATCATGAGCCCTCATGTATGCCATTGCTTCAGTCTCCACTTTAAGGCTCCTGCAGTCACCTGCACTTGCCTGGTGGGGGCCGCCACAATTAGCACACCTGAAGACTGTCTCTGAACACAACTCAGTCTCGTGTCTACCTGCACATTTACCACAAGTGAATGAATCTTTATTGAAACACCTCAATGCCGTGTGTCCGAATTTCTGGCAACGGAAACAACGCATCGGTTTCTGAATGTATGGTCTAACGTGAACTATTTCGTATCCAATCTTTACCGTTTCCGGAATCTGTGCTGAAGCAAAAGTCAGGAAACACAAGCCAAATTTCTCTCTCTTGTTCTCTCTCATCCTGGTCATACTTTGTACATCAACAACGCCTTGGTCCTTCATTCCTTCCAAAATTTCAGCCTCATCCAGAGCGGCCAAATCCCTATGGAAAATGACGCCCTTACAGGTATTCGGCCCCACTGGAATGGTGGCTTTCACCTTAAAGTTATGAATTTGCGTCAGTTTAAGGAGATCCTTAACCTGGGATGCCTTCAGTACTTTTACCAGGATACTACCATCACGCAACTTGTTAGCAGCAGCAAGACTGCCACCCACTTGACCATCAAGGACCTTTTTGACGATAAAGGGGTTAAAATTCTTGAGAGACTGACCCTCATCTACACATCTAATATTTACATAGCGAGCATTCATAGGAGGAATTTTAACATCAGGTTGTCTTTGTCTGTCTGCCGTAGGGGTTCCATTATTGTCAGCCATTGTCCTAGTTTGGTCCTTGGTCGTTAACCTCCCTCCTTGAGGAGGAGGGAGGCTAGTCGGGGGTTCATCCATCCGGGGCATCGGACTACGTCCGACCCCTCTCCTCGCACACTCACCTACCTCCCTTAACTATTGTATCAACCCCCAAAAATGGACAATAATTTAGGGAATAAAAGTTACCTTTACTCGCCCCCCCCCTAGTGGTAGCCTGGCGGCGTTCTCCAGTACCAGCTAGGGGATCGGAGTTTGTGCGGAAGGAACTTCCCCACCACCGAACCTGCCTAATGCGAGGGGTGGTGTAGTTAGAACCCACCTCCCAAGCGAATACCGTTGCTCAGCCAAGAGACAACCGTAGGCCCAGGAGGTCGCACGGAAAATATAGAAGAAAAAGTAGTTTAAGAAAAAGAGGTGCCCAAATGACGCACCAGACTACTGGGCCCCCCTACCACAGGGTTTCCCCTGAGGCAGTGAGTGCTGCGGGTCTGGTGTGGGGAACAACTAACTACTAGCTACCATAAACTACTGGTTGTCCTCCAGCAAAAAACAAATCACTGAAGGTGTACACAGCAGTGCAGCAAAACGCTGCAAATTTACTTTACAATATTACGTTAACTAGGCAAAGAAACAACAGAGTACTGCCGGTAAGAGGCCTCGGTACACCAAGGTAACTCCACGAACAATACTGTAGTCTGTTGTTGCTGTGCTAAACGAGGACGAGGTCTGGACACAACAAAGTCTGGACGCATAATGGTTTATTCAGTGAGACATGCAGACATATAAAGGTTTTACAATATCAAAAGCATCCTATTATAACCAATCAGAGAGCAGCGAGACATGGTACGATGGGTCTCTTGATTCTGTAGCGTGGCAAGGTGGTGCGTGATCAAGAGCACCCTATTTTGGCCAATCTGGAAGCAGCAAGCCGTGGCGCGATAGGTCTCTTGATTCTGTAGTGTGGCAAGGTGGTGCATGATCAAGAGCACCCTATTTTGACCAATCAGCATTGAGGGCTGATGTTTGTGGCGGATACGTGATTCTAGCTGCCACAACTTGGATTCAGAGAGGCTTCTTTTTTTTCAAGGCTTGGATAATTTACTAACAATAAATTGCATTCCAGGAATTAATGATAGAAAAAATTGCTTTCCAGGATATTGTTGCATTTCCTACATATTATGTAACAAATACACAATGCATTACATACACCACACTTATATATTGCTTAAATGTGTACAAATTGTACTGAGCAGAAATTACCAGGTACATTCATTCTTGTCTCGGAGTTTCTTCCTAAGATTGACAAGCTAAAGTAACTGTTGGGAGTTTTCCACTCATTGGCAAAAATGAACACATAACTGGTGATAGTAATTGACACATACAAGAATGAGTGAAGTGTGAATGAATTATTATTGTAAAGTTATACATGCAAAGGCGTCGTTACCACTTCACGAATCTATTAAACATCGCATAGAGCAATGTCTTTTTGTGTGTGCGAATGTCACGAGTCAACCATAGACTCGTGACGTAATTTGAATTGTCGCGTATGTAAGCATAAGTAATAGGCTGACAGAGAGTTGGAAAATTCCATACTGGAGAATGTTCTGGAAGGGTTCCATGAAGTGAAGGTAGGAGTGGGGTTAATCTGCAAGGTTAATCCGCAGGTAGTGGATTAGTAGCCAAAAATAGAAAAAGGGAAGGTCAACTGAATTTGCTACGTTTTGTCCTATAAGGTGTTCGTAGGTTAATTACAGCTTGTATTAATCAATTATGCTACCAGGGTAACTTATGGTATTGCAAATGATCGTGAAGTGGAGGGAAATTATCGAGAATTAATAGTACGCCATAGGTAAATTGAAATTGCATGTATAACTAAGGAATGAGTGGATACAATGTAAATCGTAGCCAGCTAGGAGAAACGAACACAGATAGGGAGGAGGAGTCAGGAGGAATTTGAACTTCCAGCCTCCTGTTAATGTTGGAAAAATATAGGTTAGTTTGGAGACACACTTGAAGGGGGAACAACACTCGTATCGTCAGCTTCCGCTTGCCTTAATTACCTCTACGTGTTAAGTGGGGAGTGAACAACGTAGACGCCGAATTGTTGGATATTACCACGATTCACAAGGCTTTATAGTTGTATAACTGGCCAGTCGCATCGACGGTGGGTCAGTAAGTGAAATATGAGGTGAGAGGGAGCTGGGCTTTGAAAATCACGAGTGTGTGTTGCGAGACTCTGAAATAAATTCCCAAGTGTGAGACATTAGAAAAATATTCCAAACTTGCGTTGCTTGAAAATTATTACCGTATTAACGTAGCGAGAGCGAGTAGCTAGTTAGCGTGGCGTGAGTGTGTGTGTGTGTGTGTGAAAATTAATTATTCATGTTGGCTACTGGAGTTGAATAAATATAGAAAATTGCAATTGGTTGTTTGAATGCACCAGTAGATTTGTTTATCTATATAAATACATATATATCGGGAAGAACCCCACAACATTAAAAATTCTATGTGCGGGGTGATTGAGGCCTAAAACGGGGAGATAACCCTGATTACTTTCTTCGCTGCAGCCAACTAACGAAGATCATAAATTAACCGGGCAAGGTAAGTTTATAATTATCATATTATAAATTAAATTATCGATCATTCTCACATCACCGTCACAATGAACACCCAAAAGGGATAGGCACCATGATTAAAAGACACACAAACTAAAAAGCACATTATTACTAAAATAACCCGTCGACATAAAAAAAAAAAAAAAAAAAAAAATCAACCCATCTAAAAATATCATAAAATCATATTTTGTGGAGAAGGCCAGTCTCCTCCACATAGGAGAGGGTGTTCCCTCCCACACAACAAGCCTCCTCCCCGAGCACCTGGGAGAGACTGTAGGAACCGTCACCCTCCCGGTACACGGAGAGGTGTCTACGACGAAGGTCCCCAAGGCTGGGACACTTGACAATAAAATGCCGTACTGTCAAAGGAACCAGACAATCATCATAGTAGGGATGGTGTGCCTTCTCCATTAAAAAGCCACGAGTCAATAATGTGTGGCCAATGCGAAGACGAACAAGAGCCGTCTCCCACCAGTTGGACAGGCCACTGTAGCTCCACAAACCAAGGTGCTGGTGGATGTCGCGGAGCTTGTTAGCGCCGACGGCGTCCCATCTGTCCTGCCAGCAGGAACGAACGGTAGCATCTATGTAGGGTCGAAAGTCCACTGCAGGAACAGGATGATGCCTGGCAGGAGGCCGAGAATTGGAGACCGCAGCCTTAGCCAGGGCGTCAGCCCGCTCATTCCCATCGACACCCACATGGGCCGGGACTCAACAAAAAGTGAATTTGCGGCCACGACGACCCTGGAGGACAAGCCACTCAAGAATGGCCAACACCAGGGAATGGGAAGAGTTAAAATTGCACAAGGCCTGCAAGGCACTACAGGAATCGCTAAAAATAGTAAACGAAGGCTGAGGGAGAGTAAAAATCACTTGGAGGGCATATAAAATGGCCGAGAGCTCAGTAGTAAAAATTGACATGACAGTAGGGAGCCTGCTGCCACGGCAAAAGTCAGGAAAGGCAACTCCACAGCCAACTCCAACATCAGACTTTGACCCATCAGTGTACACAGGGAGGGACTCCCTGTGAGTGAAGTCATGTTCTAAAAAGAGGGAATGAGCCACTTGAGGAGGAAGAGATTCCTTCTTGTCTGAAAAGCAGGTGCAGGGGAAAACTTCTGGAAGAAGCCATGGAGCCACCCTGGGCACCCTCACAGGACAAATCTGGAAGTCATCCTCCATAGCCTTCCTGACCCGGAAGCCAAAGGGCCATGGTGTACGAGAATGTAAAAGGTAGTACCGAGACATGATATCAGATGACACCGCCAAGCAAGGTAGGGAGTCAGGAAGTCGATGTAATCGATGCCAACAACGAACCATCAAAGATTGGCGACGGAGATCAAGAGGTGGCTCATTAGCATCCACCAGGAATCTGGGGATTGGGGATGACCTGAAGGCTCCGGTCGCCAGACGTACTCCAGCATGATGAACAGGGTCTAAAACTCTGAGATGGGCATCGGTGGCAGAAGAGTACACCTCACACCCATAGTCGAGTTTTGACCTAATAATAACATGGTATAGGCGGAGGAGGGTGGCCCAATCAGCCCCCCCGGAAGTATGGCCCAGGACCCTCAACAGGTTAAGAGCCTTGAGGCAAGAGACCTTAAGTGTACGTAAGTGGGGAACCCAAGTCAAACGTTTGTTAAAAAGGAGACATCCTCAGCAATCTTAAATATATATATATATATATATATATATATATATATATATATATATATATATATATATATATATATATATATATATATATATATATATATATATATATATATATATATATATATATATATTAAAATTTTTACACAATATTAGGAATACACATATAACACTGCTTGTTACTTTACTGTACAAGGAGAAAAAATTAGTATGGTAATGTACCTGCAACCTTATCCTTCTCACATTTGGGCAGCTTCATGTGAACCAGATTAGGTAAATCAAGGTTGTGACTGTAGTGGTCCAGAAAGTATACAACTTTAAAAGCCCCACGTATTATTTCAACTTCAATTGAAGATGTGCAGAAGAAGCCTAACTTGCAGGTACCTGTAAACAAACATGCAGTAATAGATTACGTTCCTTGCCTTAGGAATACCTTGTGAAGCACAGACAGGATACCGGTAACTAGATATTTTTCAATTGCATGATACTGGCAAACAAAAGGGGGATACAGTATATGAGCTCTAACTACATAATATATAAAACATTAGTAAAAAATACAAGCTGCTTCTTCTATGAAGTCACAAAAAGGCAGGTGTTTGAACACAATGATACAATCTTTTATGCTCAGTGGACCTCTTCCATTCACTTAAATACTCTGGAGACCTCTTGGTAGAGGATCATATCAGATGACATGTCGTTTACTGAAGGAAGCATTTTAATATACCGGTATATATACAGTACTGTATAAATTATCATGAGACTGTGAGATGTAATCAGCCTGGGAAAACTAGAGATATAAGCCTTACCGACAGCGTAATTATACAGTATTGTACAGCAACTATGAATATCAAGCAACTGAGGAGGAAGAGAGAAAACTGTACATCTTTAAAGTTTCTGTCACATGGACCCTTTGGTATGTTTGGTATGTTTCTACCTTGACTCTTTGGAGCACGTTTACTTCCTTCAGGACTGGATAACCTCTCTTTGCCAGATCTTCGACGATAATATGTTTTTGCTCTCCCAAGAGTGGTCATCTTTGATCCACTGTGAAGGGTGTAATTAACTCCAACATCAGCCTCCAACCGGTTTTTCCATTCCATGAATTCTGTGAAGATAGAAACACATTGGTTGGCCTTCAAAAATTTGTAGAAATTGAAAGGTTAAGAATTTGCAAGAGCAAGTCATCTATATATCTATCTATTGCCAGACGCCTCAATCCCCGAAGGGGTGGCCGCAAATGAATCGCCTCCACGCACTTCTGTCCCCTGTCAACTGGCGTCCCTCCTCCCACCCAACGCCACTCTTAGTCATATACCTCTTAACTCCATCCTTCCACCTCACTCTTGGTCTGCCTCTTCCTCTCTGTCCTTCCACCTTACTCTCGTAACTTAATGTTGAAGTATTTGTGTAAGCATTTACACAATATGATTCTATAACAGAATGCTATATATAATTCGAATCAAACTTATCCTAACCTGATATTCGGAGTTAGTCGTTCATAATATCTGGTTAATAATTCTGTAACATACCATACATTTCCCACTCCAATCTCCTACAAAATAAGAGAATTAAAGACACTTCCTGGATGTTTTGCCCACTGCATATACTTGTAATTCAATACCAGTAATAATTAATATTACCTAACCACACCTGATCAAACCTAACCCAATAACTTCGGTAAATTATAAAAATGTACTGGTGAGACTATATTATCTTTGCTTTTTTTTTTCAATATACATGCAAATGCTCTTATGTCATTGTTCAATATGGCATTATGCAATTATAGTCATGAATATTCTTATCCCCTCCCGACTCCTACATGTTTAAGAGTATATATGGGAGAATTACCAAGAATTATGGAAAACCAAGTTACTACTTAAGTGGAAATGGGTGGAGTAAGAAAATCTACTTAAAATGACATGAAACAAGAGGTGAAAGGGTTGCAGCCCAACCTAATCTAGCCAGGGGGCATCCTTCAGTCGTTATGGGCATCTGCGATCTGATTATTATAGAATAATTAATCAAACCTGACAGGATCTCCCTAACTTATTAACCTGAATCAGGATAAACTACCAGTACCTACCTCTTTCCTGATCAAATTCATGGTTAACTTTCTTCACCACGATGTCATGGGTTTCTTGAAGGTGCTTCCGCTGCAGGGCAAGTGTGAAAAACCTTGTTTCACACTCTTGGCATCTTACATTATTATTTGGAATGGGTTGATCCTGTACCCCATGAACACCTCTAACATGCCTGTTCAAGTTTGACCTATTATTGTATATGTTATCACAACATTTACAACGTAATCTTTCTTCGTTACTTCTCCCCGCCATTTTCGTGGTCAACACGGACAGTTTGTTTACAACTGGGAGCCAATCACAGGCGGAGAAGAGGGAGCCAATCACGAACCGAGTATAATTCGCGCATGCATAGATGTGATGACTAACGCCTACGGCGAAACCCTCCCCTCGTGATCCTTGACTGAAAGCTGGCGCCAGTCAACTTCTACCATTGACTGAACTTACCAGTTTCGTCTTCCTGGGGAATTAAGTTAATTACTCAAGGTTTAGAGTAAACTCTGGGACTTGTCTCTATTTACTGAAGTATATCAGGTTACAGATTACAGGTTATACAGACAGCTTGTGTCTCTAGAATAGATTATGTAGGAGGTGAACCTTCTCGCTTAGGGCAGGGCTCCAAAAGCTCCTCCCTAGCCCAGGGCAGGGCTGCAAAAGTGCCTCTCTTCTGTCGATCATTCCTCACATACCACACCCTTCGTGCATGACAGATGGCAACGATGGTGTTGATAATACTTAGCTTATATGTGAGATATATAAATGTTAGATACAAGTTTATATAAGAATAATGTGAGTAAATATATATTGTCCCTTTCTCTTCATACAAGATGACAATATGGAGTTGATTATGTCATGATCGGTACTGTCCTGACCAAAAATATAATTACCAATGAAATAAAAATGAATGTGAAAAAAAAAAAAATTAAGGACAGCTCGACGCTATGATACTCCCTTGTGATCAGAACAGCACTGTCATTAACACACATTTGTACATATTTTATTAATGATGTAGATGACCTTTTTATGTTGGGCGGTATATGACCATTGTTGTTGCGCCGCCAGATGGCTAATGGCATCAATAAATCAATCAATCAATCAATCATTACCACACAAAAAAAATCTATATGGTTCCCGTGATCATTACCAAGCCAGCAGGGAAGCCGAATATGGAACAAGGAATAGTCTTTACTATTTTTAACAACCTTTATTTAATTATAATTGATTAAAAAAAATTCAGTCTGACATAAATATGAATAATCCCTCCTTTTGTTTTTAAACCCTTAATTAATAAATTATCAAACAGAGCAAAGAAACCTTAATTAATTATAATAACTAAATGCATGAATGTTTACAGTTCCCTGATGTTACATTGAAGTCCTTTCTTTTCCAACCCTATCACTCCTCCAACTGGCACACTCCCAACACCGCAAACCATCTGAGCAGATATCTATGGCACAGCTGAGCCCGAACGGTCTTGAAAGTCCGGTGCATACTCCTGATGGTGCCGTTCGCCAGGGGATGGTATGGGGTGGTGAAGAGTAGTTCCACTCCTGGTTGATCCACCCACGCTCTCATCTCCCGTCTAGTGGACCTCAGGGCGTTGTCACACAGTCTCACCAAGGACGGGCCAAATCGGTTGTGAACTATGCCATTCATACCACTATTCCTTGAGCATGCCCAGTCTTAAGATGATAGTCTAACTAACCTAAAGTAATGGTCTATGATGGTAAAATGTACCTATTACTCTCCAAACATAAAGCGCTTGGGGGAAAAAAAAAAATGGTGATAGAGAGGTGGGACAGCAAGCAGGAAGAAAAGAAAAGAGGGACAGTTGAAGAATTGAAAGCAGGTTAGCTGGGGCCTAAAGGATGCCAAAACACTTAGGGCGAAACCCACATCACAATGCAGGCAACACCCTCCTTACGGGGTCTTCAACTTAAATTACTTATTCATTTCTCTTTGATCCCTGATCTCCCTGAATACTTTACCTTTGGACCTGAACACAAAAAATTGGAACTAACCACAAAAATAATAGACCTAACTACAAGAATTGGACCTAACCACAAGACTTTTGGACCTAACCACAAAAATTTTTAACCTTCCTATTCCACAACTTGCACAATCGACTGCTGAGGTTTGCCTCACACGGATCCCAAACACTGTCACCAGTGTAATGATTGGTACTGTCCTGACCAAAAATATAATTACCAATGAAAAAAAAAAAAAAAAAAAAAAAAAAAAATTAAGGGCACCTCGACGCTATGACACTCCCTTGTGATCAGAACAGCATTGTCATTAGCACAAAAAAAATCTATATGGTTCCCGTGATCATTACCAAGCCAGCAGGGAAGCCGAATATTATGCAGAGTGTAAGTGGAACAAGGAATAGTCTCTATTATTTTTAACAACCTTGTTTAATTATAATTGATTAAAAAAAATAATAATTCAGCCTGACTTAAATATGAATAATCCTTCCCTTTGTTTTAAAACTCTTAATTAATGAATTATCAAACAGAGCAAAGAAACCTTAATCAATTATAATAACTAAATGCATGAATATTTAAAGTTCCCTGATGATACATTAGACCTAATCTTACCAAAAATGAATGAAAAGAATAGTGGCCTGAAGCAAACATAAAAAAAAAACATACACACGGAAAGATTATCCCTCCCTTAACTCTCTCCTTTCCCCTAACAAACCACAGACAAAAATAGTAATATCTGTATCCTCTATACCTCCAACACGGCATATAGTAGAGCCTGAACTATGACACTTCGTGACTCTGTATATGATGCAGCTTTTGATGCTAGAGATACAGCGGGATTCCTGAACACACCTATCTTTCAAACTTAGTGACAACATTCCCCCTTACACACAAACCCTACAGTTGCCCAAGAACAGCAAGTACACGGATTGGAAGCATTCCTAATCGTGATTTACAACATTCTACTCTTAGTCAACTCAGAACCACCGAATGATCTGTCGTGGTCGCCACATGTCAGGGAACAGGTCAGGTTACCATAGACAAGATCTATTCGGGGCTTTGAGAAAGACACAAGTAAAATATATATATTTAATAACATAAAGACAAAGACACAAAAGGGCGACAGCCTGCAACTCTTATGACAGATATTCTCAGCGATAAGGTTATCTGCGTAAACCCACTGATGGTGGTCGACAAGTTGACAGCACACCACTTCATAGGCCTCCGAGAGAAGATACACAAGAGTGGAGCAGGGATTGTTGACTGTCTTCATTCCTTCATAGGCCTCCGAGAGAAGATACACACGAGTGGAGCAGGAATTGTTGACCCTGTCATCACTCCTTCATAACACACGAGTGGAGCAGGGATTGTTGACCCTGTCTTCACTCACACTTAATGCCAGCCAGCCAGATACAGCTACGGTACAGGACGATCCCACTGACCAATCCCCCACTTGACGGGCACACAGACGACCACACTGTACGTCTACACACTGGCGGAGTCCTCAGCTTAGCACTACGAGGGCGCCTCTCTGTCCGGCCTTTGACAGAAGTAGGGTCCTGTTACAGGAGCAACAATCACTGTTAGAAACCATTGTACACGGTAAAGATTACACACTGTCATTTGAAAGGCCAACCGTAACACTTCCAGTACAAAAACAATAACCAAAAATTTAAGCCCAAAGAGAATTACATTACACAATACAGTACATCAGAAATTACAAGTAGCACAAACACTATATATCCCAAACGGGATATCGTAGCCAGAGTGGCTGTCCCAGGTAACCTTCCCCCTTCCCAGAAAAGTTGCTTCCTTCCTCAAATGAACATCAAACCCCAATGAAAATACACCGAAACCCAAAATAAACCTAAGCTAACGCCATTTAGGTTCTGTATATCCACTTGACTCACAAATGGTTCACGGATGATGAGATATTTAACCGTGAACTATTTACACTGCAGGTGACCCCACAAGTCCTGGACAAAAGGATGGTCCTGGCAAGGAGAGCAGCCGAAATATTGACTGATGCACCCAGGCAGAGGTACTGCGAACAAAGGTGAATGACAGTCCCTCCAATTATGAAGACTAGCAGAGCTTGAGGAGAGCGGCAGGTGTATATTCTGCTCATATCTGGGAAAACAATAATGCCACACAATGAGAGGAAGCCACAGAGGATGAGTCAAGAAACCGTTGGAGATCCCTTGGCGAGGTAGAATAACAAATATCATCAGCATAGCATGTAATTGTAGTTCCAGGAATATCAGTTAGAGAAATGCGCAACGGATGCATCAGAATGTGAAGCAAAAATGGGCTGAGAACACCCCATTGAGGAGTAGCGAGAAGGAAACTGCGCAAAGGACTGAACACACCACTGAAAGACACAATGGAGGTCCTGTTACTGAAGTAGTTGATCCAAATTGATGTCTCTAACAGCAATTGAACATCGAAGGCACTTTGAAAGTCAATGGTGGCAACCACACTATCCCGGGAGAGGCGAGAGTACAACTCGAAAAGGCAGTGGTGAGGATATGGCTGGGGAATTTAGGAGGCTTTTTCAGTGAATCCTGAGGAATGAGAGGCAGAGACAAAAATTCACCAGCCTTAACTCTGTTGATGATGTTCTGACGTTTTCTGGAGACGTAGATAAACTGGGAGGGGACAGCATTGTTGGAATGCCCTGTTGACAGATGACAGCTACCGCAGCTTTGTGTCTTTGGATGGGTTGCCAGTGAAAAGGAGGAAGCAGGAAGGTTAGACGAGGGCCAGGAGTGGGCAGGAGGAGAAACACCAGGGCGAGGCAAAGAAAGTATGTCGTGCACAGCTGAAGCACGCTTTGCAATATTGGTAGCCGGAGGCAAACAGTCCACAATATGAGAGGCTTCAGAGTCAGAAGCGGCATCTACAAGTTGCTTGGTAGAAGTGGAAGAGGTGAATGAATGATCGAGGACAGAGTGGGGAGGGGGTTGTGCGATTGCAGCTCAGGCTAGTGGTCTTTTACAATAGAGTCGTCTTCCTCCAACATGGCTAAGTCATCCGTCAAACCAGAAGCTGCATCCGACCACGAGCTCTCCATCGGGCCAGGCAAGGCCTCGATGGGAAACGGCAAACAACTGAACAAGTAGTGACCACCTCACAGGATATATCAGCCAGGGAAACACACACACACGGAACCACAACGGAACAAAACTCAAGAGTACAAGAAAACAGACAAACAACACAAAGAACAATGCAGACACAACAACACACAAATAACAACGCAGAAACAACAACACAAACAATAGCGCACTGACAACGTAGTGCAGAACGCCAGGAGAACGTTTGTACATTACCAAGGTTGGGCAAGAATGGGAAGGGTAACTGAAGCAGACTTTTCAAGCACATGTTTTTTTATGCCGCCACATCCTGTGGACTCATCGTTAACACTGCCAAGACCAGAGTTGCGTTTATGAATGTCCCTGCGGCTTGAGCCGGGCTAGAGTCTGGCTAGACTAAAATCTGGGACAATGGAAAACACTAAAAGAGCTCCGACCGACAACAACAAGGATGGCGGAAGGCAGAGGATTCCATTAGCAGGAGCTTTGCGGCTCTTTTTATTCTTCCCTCGCCGGAACAACTAAAGATATTATGTTTCCAGTCTTGCCGGGGCAACCAGCTGCCAGAGACATTTCAAAGTGATATTGGTGTTTCAAAGGGAGTGACTCAGACTAGTGTAAGTTGAGTGGTGAACTCAGTGGTGCATGTATTATCTCAGATGGCAATGGTGGAAATATTCAGGAAATTGGCAGAACATTCAGAAAATTTTTCAGTGTGAATGATTTCCCCTCCGAGTGATTGGAGCCATTGATAGCACCCATATTACCATCAAAGCACCAAATGTCTATCCACAAGTATAATTATGTACAGTCGCGGCACATAGTCTTTGACCAGGGTGTAAGGGGAAGTCTGGTCAAGGATTATGTGCCGCGACTGTACATAGGAAAGGCTACCACACATTAATCTTCAAGCTATTTGTAATAGTGAACATATAATTACACATACTTTACTGTTCTCTTCAAGCTAAATTTGATGCAGGCTTGGCCATTCCAAGACTGCCATTTACTGGGTACGGTTTACTGGTTTAGGCTTATTATATCTTGTTTATTTGGATATCCTTTTTGAGTGTGTGTGTGTGATCACTAAATATGAAAGTTACAGTTAGGTTGGATTGGGTCAGGGATTACAGTACTTCATTTAAGATTATGTAAATAAATTTTTCCTCACTGATACAAATCTGTACACAGTGAACTATCTGTTTAAAGAAAACATTTACCAAAAATGTATGAAGCTGCTATAAATTATATATTTAATTACCAAATGTTTCTATAATGAGAGATGCCTGTGCATAAGTAGATTCTATGGTAATCATTGCATACAGAAAATTGCATACGAGATACTCATAAAATACAGTACTGTACAGGGTATATGTATTATGTACAGTACAGGTCCATACAATCTATCATTTCTATTAATTGATAAAAAAATATGTAACTTACAGTATATACTTTACTCGATAAGTTGATATGGCTCAGTAAATTATGTGATCTTGCTCTTCCTGGATGAAATTTTAGATAAAGTTATTTTTTTTTCTAATTCATCAGAAAGAAGAGTTTGTGTGCATTCTAATGATTACATGAAGACAATTTTTTATTACATTGTGCATAATGAAAAAAAAAAAAATACATATATATATGTTGGTATAGCCAGGGAGTATATTATCTTTTAAACAAACGAGGTTGAAAGATATGGCTTGTTCTGCATTTATGAGTTTTTTATTTAAGCTTTCAATGGAACTTACAGTTTTTCTTCAATCTTCACTTAGATGGTGGATAAGTGAGGCAAATGTTGAGTTGTTGGGGGAGGTCGACGTTTCGTCCAGTACATTGGACATCTACAGGAAGAAGTGGTGATTCTGGGTGGGTGAGCGGTATTTATCCATTTTCCGTATGTGGGGTGGGCGGGGCCACCATATCAGCAGCCTAGTGATTGGTGGATGGGGGTTGACGTCTTATTCTGGCGCTGCGTCTGAGTTGTTGGTTGGTTGTGGGTGAGATGTTAGATGCTTGTGGTGTGTCAGTAGGTGATGGAGGTGTGGTGGGTATTCTGACGGTGCTGGTGATGTGTCGTTTTCTGGAGGGCAGTATTTGGAGGTCTTGTGTCTGGTTGTTTATAGAAGGTTGTAGGGTTTCTATGTAAATTGCTTCTAGGTAGGAGAGTCGTCTGCTGTCTGTTTCTTTGTCTAGTATGGTGGTATTATTTACTAGTTTGTCTCGTGTCAGGGCTTGGTTGTCGTGGGTACTCTAGTGGTCTTTTATAGATCCTGACTGGAGGTGCATGGTGAGCTGACGAGACAGTAATGTTTGTATTTTACCAACATAGTGGTGAGGCTCACAGTCCACACTATTACAGGTGTGTTGGTAAATCACGTGGTCGCTGTTCATCGGGCTCTTGGAGGTAGTAGGTCGGTTGTGTAGGGAGACTTGTAGTAAATTAATTACTAGTTTAATCTCGCTGTCTGGTTCGGTGGGGTGGACATTCTTCTTTATTATGTCTCTTAGTATGGTCTCGTCAGTCTTGTAGTCGGTGGACATGTAGTTGCAGTAGTAAAGTCTGATGTCACTGTTGGGTTTGGTTGGGGAATTTTTCTAGCTGGAATTTGATGGTGTTTGAGACGTCTGTGTTGGAATATCCATTGTTTACCAGGACTTGGGTGAGACGCTCTAGTTCCTGGTGTGTGTCTCTCCAGCTGGTGCAGTGAGAGAGAGCCCTCCTGACGTAGGATGAGATGGTGGATAGGAGGTATCTCCTAGGGCATTCACTGTCACCATTTAGACACCGTCCGTTGTTGGTGGACTTTTTTCCAACACAGACGTCTCAAACACCATCAAATTCCAGCTAGAAAAATGGTACGAAGTTAATTCCCCAACCAAACTCAACAGTGACATCAGACTTTACTACCGCAACTACATGTCCACCGACTGCAAGTATGCACTTCTTTAAACCCGGGTTCTTCAAAATACGGGTCCCGAATTCCTCCAAACTGGGTCGCAGGCTCATAATAATAAATACATGAATAAAATAGAATAATAATGTTCGTGACAATAAAATAAATATGAAGTTCATACATGAATCCACCTAACTTATTTTTATAATCGAATATTCATATATTTAATTATCAATAAAACAAAATCATTGCACAAATATTAGCCTTCTTGAGAGATAATGAGAGAGAGATAGGGAGGGGTAGGTGAGGCAGTGTTTATAATTCTGGTTAGAATGCCTTTTAATCATAAATAATACGTTTCAGTTTCTGGCCTTGTATTTTCTTAGGTTGATAATTCTGGTAATTTGTAAAAGATCTTTCTGTATGGGTCGCGAGAATGATATCATAGTAAAAACTGGGTCACGACTGAAAAAGTTTGAAGAACCCTGCTTTATACTATTGGTGATTCGATACCGTTCACAGTGTATGTTTCATTCATTCCTCCTGACACACGTCTTCTCTACCAGTTCATTCGTTATCCTACCACATTACCTCCTATATAGCCCCGCCCACATTTCTCTCCTCCACTCCCACTAACATCCCCCCCTCCCTCCACCTGCAACTGTTGCCAGATCCGATGGGGTGTGGACCATGGAGGTATAAAGGGTGGAGAGTCCCGTAGCCACGCGGATTTGAAGCCACAGAACTGTCAGTCGGCCATATTGATGTGGGCTAAGGAAGCGTTTGCCTGGTATAACCCAATAGAAGTATTGTGTTATTTCCTGTGGTAACGATATGTGCAAACTGGTTATTTTCCCTACAAAATATTTTCCTAATGCGACTTTTTTCTACCAAGTACTTTCCTAAGTGGAAATAATCTGGTCTCGCATCGCGACTTTCTTATTACTGTAAATGTAGGTCTTTCAGTTGTGTAGGTGTGTATTGTGAAGGAATTCCCATTTAACCAACGTGCAAAGGGTGTGTCCAGGGTGAGGTCAGGTTTCACCTTTGGGATAAGCTTTGTTGAATCAGTATTAACACACTGTAAAATTCAGGAAGTAACTCGTGGGAATTGTATATCTTTGGAGTGTGTACCAATCCTTACTGCCTCCAGTCACTATTTACAGGCTTCTAACATGAACGTTCCGTCAAGTAGTGTCATCAACTGTTCTCTTAAGCTTGAAGAACTTCAACAACAACAACTGTTCTCTTAATAAAAACAGAATCCTAGAGAATGATACAGCTAATGAAAATGAGGAGATTAATATACACTCTGAAGTTGATTATGAAAGTTTATATTCAGCCAGTGTGCTCTCTCCTTACTCTAAACAAATTATTTCATATACTGTATAGCTGGCTTTGTTATTTCAAAAATAAAGAAAACTTTAAGGTGTGAGATATAATGCCGTGTTCTGTTTCACCAAAATATAAATGAAACTCACAAGTTAATAACTGTAAAAAACAAAGTCCATCAATCTTTTCCATCCAAAGATGTTGTTACTATATGTCTTATATGTGAAAAGAAATTCAGAGAGAAAGTCTTACTCTGCAAAGATTAGCACCCATATTCAAAGGTGTCAGGGTATGTTTGCCACAACATAGTAACTTTTGTACTGTCAGAGTTCCAGGGAAAGACTATTTTCCCACTGGTTTGGTAAGACATATGTCAGATGGTGATCCTGTAGAATGTAGATAATCATTTTATACAGTCGGCGGCAAAAGTCCTGTCGCCTCGCTTGCTTCACCGAGGCATGCAATGTTCATAGACTCGAGATTATTATGTGTAGAAAACGTGCGTATTTCTCGAGTCCATGAACACTGCATGTCTCGGTGAAGCAGGTGAGGCGACAGGACTTCTGCCGCCGACTGTACACCTAATAAAGGCTGTAGATCAGACCTATCTGCAGGTCAGATATAGATACGCAGCCAAACAGTTCACTGTACGACACACATCTCTCGAAGGGGTGAAAAGCAGAACTAGGATGAATAAATTAGTATTATATTCAGTGGCATGTAATTCAATATTAAATGTTGTTGATAGGTAATAAATGGCTAAGAGTAAGCAGTAGTTTAATTTCACACATCTGAAAATTATTTATGGGTATAAACAATGAAAAAAGGGGGGGAAAATAACGAGTAAACCATTGACTCAGTGCGCGACCCTTGCCCACATGCCCACAACAACGTGGCGGACGGGAGGCAGAAGAGGCTTCACTGAGTCTGTACAAGCGCGCGGCTGCGGGCCTCTCCACCCTTTATACCTCCATGGTGTGGACCCTTGATCTATCCGGTACCCCAGTAATGGACCGGGAACATTAGTTTGAAGAACCCTGCTGAAGAGCATGTTCAAAAGGAGCATCGTGTTCCTACACCCTTTTAGTTTGTGGTTTACTACAGGGAGGGGCGTAATCTCATCCATACTTTTAGGTATCTGGAAAAAGAAATTGGATTACTACCCATGGACCACATAAAAAAGTATGGGAAAGGTGTTTTAATCAAAGGCAAAGATCTTACACAGGCTATGATGCTCCTCAATCTCCCCTGTCCTTCTGATGGCAGGTTTGAATTCATCAACCACATCGAACATTTAATTATAGCAAGGGGCGTATATACAATGAGGATCTGTATGAATTCTCAGAAGAGGGCATTCTTGCTATGTGCTCAGATAGTGTCAAACGAGTAACAAAGATGAATGGCAATAAAAATATGATCATCATCACTTTCTTTGGCTCGCATATTCCAGATCGCATTAACATCAACCCCACCTCTTTTGAGGTGAAGCCTTTTTGTTGAGCGTCCTTTACAGTGTTTTTGCTGCTATGAACTTCACAAAACGTTCCCGGTGTGGTAGGTAATTGTTCTGCTCTTGACTCCTATCCTACTTCTGAGTGTCAGTCAGAGAGTTACTGCTTTTAATGCAGGGATGCTCTCCCCCTAAGTTTTCGCCAATGTAAGATGTACAGTCGCCGATAATAGCGACGCCCCTCTCCTTGACCCATACGAAACCCGCAGCCACTGCTTCAGTGTGAGGGAAGGAGGAAGGCAGTGGGTGAGAGGAGACAGAGTTGTTTTTTAATTAATTATATGAAAATGATCATAGTATGGAAACAAGAGCTTGTGCTTTTGGTTCAGTGTACCTCAAAGCGAGGGGCGTCGCTATGGTCGGCGACTGTACCTCCTCGAGTAGGATATCCTCCACTTGGCTAACACCCAATTCATCAGCATTGGTACTGCCAGACGTCAACTCAACTTCAGGCGATAGAAAGATGGTTGTGTTAGGACATACGCCTCCTCCCTTTGCCCTCATCATTCCATGTCGACAACATCCAATTCTCACCTCTCTCAAGAAACAGCTGCTTCTTACTCTGGTGAGAACGTTTCTCAGGTTCACTACATAACAGCTTCTCTGTCTTGGAAACCCTATTAGATATTCATTCTAGTGAAGCTTCCCCTGATGACAATTCTCACACTTTGACTAAAGGTGTTAATGTGGTAGAGGTTCACGCTGCTACACACTCTCCAAAAAGGAAACGTAAGTCAACTAAATTGCAACAGAGGCGTCTTCGTGCTTCCTCTGAGACACTTGACTCCATGGACGTTCCTCTTTGCAATACGAACATCTCTCAATCCCACCAGAAGCGTTCTCGTGGCTCCAATGAGTCTCTTGATTCAAAAGTTGTTCCCTTTCGCAAGTTTCCTTTAGGAACATCAGAAGGGCGTGAAGTGAATGTGGATACCTCGGTTGTTGTAACTTTAAAAGACACGGCTTCACTTCTGCTTGAGCAGTGGAGTGATTCTTCCATCTGTATTATGGATGTAGATGTCTCTGCCTGTGTCAGTAATACCACTACTATACAGGACAATACCAATGTGGCTGTTTCAGAAAATATCCCTGCTCATCTCCCTTCACCTTCCTCAAACATATCAGGTGCTTCAGGGACTCGTGTATGGGTCCCAATTACTGCCCCATGTACTACTTCTCGGGTTTGCTCTTCTTCTAGTGGCCCAGGATTAGAGAAACCTCTGGTCAGGGTGGTAGTGGGAAGTTCCTCAGTGAGGCTTCCCTAAAATCAGTGTTAAAGTAACACTGTTCAAGGTCCTTCAGTGGAATTACCAAGGCTTGCGTGCCTCTTGGGAGGAACTGCGTGTTCTTCTCTCTCGCTTCTTCCCTGCATGTGTTTGTCTCCAAGAGACAATGCTTGGGGACTACATTCCTGCCAGTCCTCCTGTATACTCTGCATTTTATTCCAATTCATTTGAAGGGCAGGGTCACCATGGTAGCTCTGCCATCCTAGTTCGACGCAATATTCCATGCACGAGCCTGGAGCTTGACACTCCACTTCAAGATGTTCCAGTTAGGTTTTTTATAAACTGCCTGTGATGAGGTAATAAGGAACATGATGAAAATACCTTCTTGTCCATAAGGCTTTACTCAACATTAGACCCAGACATGTGCACAGAGTGGTTGTCTGGAGAGAACTGTCTCCAGTTTACAAGACCTCAATTAAGTAAACTTTAAAGGTTTGGAGTAAGTTTCCGAACACATAGAATATTGAAACACTCATTTCACCACATTCTCCCCATCTGTACAAAGAACAACCAACAATATATATACAAATAAGAACACAAGTTAAAATACAAATACATAACTTAGAACATAATAGCATAAATTACAAAGCAGACACCAAACCCAACAATTTATAAAATAATTCTTAACCTATCTATAGGTTTCTTAATTCTAACTATTTACAATATTCCTAACCTATCAATAGGTTTCTTAATTCTAGTAGACCTACAAATAGGAACAGTTTGACTCGGGACTTCCACGACAGGTACAGGTTGGTGAGGAACTTCCACGCCTAGAGAGGGGGAAATGACAGAGTCCTCAGGAGATGAGTCCATGGGAGAGTCGTCCGTAACAGGTTGAAGCGTCAGAGTCTCAGAAGTAATTCTTGAGGGAGTCTGAGGTTGAGCTTCATTATAGGGTACCTGATCTCGAGGAGATGGAGCCAGATCTCTAGTGGAAACCGTAGATCCCTCCCGTCCGGATGGCGTATGTGGGCATAGTGAGGGGTGGCACTCACGAGGTTGACAGGCTCCACTAGAGGATCGGACTTAGAGGTACGAACAAACTTTCGTATAAGAACGAGCCCAGAAGAGGAAATCCATGAGGGCAGGGAATAACCATTAGAGGATTTCCTGGCGTAAGAGAACAATCTTTCATGAGGGGTCTGGTTAGTGGCAGTACATAGAAGAGATCTTATTGAATGAAGAACGTTGTCTAGTACTAGCTCCCAGTGAGACTCAGGAAGGTTACGGGATTTGAGAGTCAGTCGTACAGCATTCCAAATTATTCCATTCACCCGTTCACACTGTCCATTCCCTTGGGGGTGGTAAGGAGTAGAATGAGTCACTACAATACCATGTTCCAATAGGAAACTAGAAACATCCTTAGATATGAACTGGGTCCCTCTATCAGAATGGACAGAGGAAGGATAACCAAAAGAGGGAAACAACTTCTGAAAACATTAAATTACAGTTTGAGCAAACATGCTAGGACCTATGGTTTAGGAGTGACTTATATTGAACATGAATGAAACATGAAATGGAATAATTTGGAATGTTGTACGACTGACACTCAAATCCCGTAAAGTTGCATTGAAATGAACCCTTTGTCTGTTTTCTAGATTGTTTTTGAGCATGTCGGACATGTGTAATTTTTAGTGGGTCCAGGGTTGCTCTCGATGTCTCCGGCTGGAAGGAAAAGCCGAGAAATGACAGCTGGAGAATTATTTCTCGGTGTTGAAAAAATCTGTAGTTGTGTATGTTGTGCGAGTGGTGAGGTATTGCCAGGGTTGCATATTAACCAACTTTGGACGATTCGAGCCGCCTGTAAGTATTGCCATGCCTAGATGGAAAAAACTAGTCTTCCTATTAACGCCTACGTAATCTTTATATAGATTCAGCCTTATGAAAAAGCAGTAATAATTATTGTGAACAATAATTTACATTGTTATTGACTTCATAATATGCAGGAACATAAATCTGGGAGATAGTGGTGAGGTTTGTTTTTACAGCGTTGTGGCAACACTGTCCACATGTTTTGGGGTGTATATTATATTCGGCTTAAGTTGATAACTCGGCGACAGGGCACAATCAAGGAATACCATAGACTTTCCATTGCATAGAATAGTGCGTGAATATCAACAAAAGCAGTAATATATATTTTGGTTCAGGTTTACAAGCTCTACTGTTTGTTTGTTCGAATTTTAATGCATTTTATGTGCGACTCCGAACTTTCCCATTATCTTTGGAGGGATTCCGAGGGTGGGATTCAAGGAGACACTCCGTGACTAAAACGCTAACAGACGGAAGCAGCCTGCTAGCCTCGCATCATGGATCTGTTGAGAGAGAAACTGAATTTCGAAGAAGATGGATTTTTCAATGTGGATATTCATATTGATAAGGAGTGCCTCAGCCTTCGAACCAATGTGAAATCCCGCGAAGATTTCCAGCGATGGAAAGGTGTTCTGCATCAAGACTAATTATTAACACGTGCTTCAACTCCATGAAACTATTCAATGTGGGCACGATGAAAGTATTCAGGCAAAAGCCGATTTGTCATCATGGAGTTATGACCCATTAAGGAATAAAGAAGACATCTACAGGGTAAGCATGAACCAAACGTTTTCTTTTACTTATTTGTGTCAACATTACTAGGCCAACATACCGGTATTATAAGGCAGCACTCTTGGGTGTTGGAAACTTGGAAAGGCCTAAGGCCCGTAGTTTTAAAAAAATTGAGGGCCCTTACTTGAAAAAATCGTAGTTTTAAACACCCCTCCCTATGAGGAACACTCACTTGCCACATCACAAAACCTAAATATTATTGGAATTAAAGGGATGAGTGGCTAGGGAGGGTGGACCATGCCTTATTGAGACCCTGTATTGAAATATGAAATAAAAATAAAAATAATATCTATACACATGTATTTAGAAACAAATTTGCAAGTAATTGCAACCATATTTTCGTATTTATAACACATATTCATCTACGGGGCAAGTTCCAGTTACTTTTCTGAACACCATAAGGATACGTTGGAGTCGATTGGACACTCTAAACACACCCTGGTCCTCGCCGTTCTTCACCGCTGACTGGTGAGTCGAACCACTTGAAGTTTTTTGGCCATAAAATATATGTTAGTAACTTATCTATTGGGATATTGAGACGTCCACCAACAAAAATTGTCGAGAGTGACCTTATTGCATAAGGGCAGAAATGTTGACAAGGTTCAATATATGAAATGTGATCCATGCCAATACTTCACATTTCGTGCTTGTATAAAAAAAAATTGAACAGAACAATATGACACAGATGGTTTATGTGTTAGAACAATTGATTAATGTAAAGTAATGTATGCAAACCTGCGTTTATCATACATGTATGCACTTGAAATGTTGGTCCAATCCAGTAACTTAAGTTACAGGAAGACAAAAAAATCTGGGTTAGTCTTCAACACAACAATCAAATTCAGGCTTATTATCAAGGAAATTATTATAATCTCTCCATTAATAGTGTTTGTTTTAATATTTGATTGGATATAAGTAATATATAGGGTGGTTATAGTCCCAAAATTTCATATTGTATGAGTATATTATATAGTTTTTAAATGATTTATTAAGGTACACTCAGGTCAGTGATACTAAGTAAACATGTGTCCATATAAACAAAGTACAGTATGTATGTTATTTCATCCATCAGACGATCCTCACCTGTGACCTAACCTAATATCAACTGTGAGGCTGTCTTCTGGATTCTTGAAGCTCGGCAGATTGCTGACCTAACCGGTATGTAATTTAAAACATAATTTCCGAAGGGTAATAAATATATCAAGCCACTCAAAATAACTCACAATACTGTATACCTACAGAGTACCGGGTACTGAGTGAAAATGATTTCTTTTGGTAGTACTGTATGGTAAATAAAAGCATTTGTGTCCTTAATTGGTACTACAGAATTTTTGTGGCTTTTATGCATTTCCTTGTGAAATTTAAACAATTTAAAGATATTGAGACAGAAGTGTCTCTTTCCTTGCATTTTCATATTGTATTTTATATAGTATATTATATAGTTTTTAAATGATTTATTAAGGTACACTCAGGTCAGTGATACTTAGTAAACATGTGTCCATATAAACAAAGTACAGTATGTATGTTATTTCATCCATCAGACGATCCTCACCTGACCTAACCTAATATCAACTGTGAGGCTGTCTTCTGGAGTCTTGAAGCTCGGCAGATTGCTGACCTACTGTATACCTACAGATATGTTACTATAGCATGCAGAGAGAGTAGAGAGAGGACACTAGTGGTTGTGATTAATTTGCAATGTTGAACGGCAATCAGTGGAGTGAGATTGTTTGACAGAGTCAGAAATGAAACAGTGTGTGGGTCACGGCATTTGTATAAAGAAAAGCATGCAGTTTAAAATATGCAAATTCCAGGTTTGTTTATTCATATAAGATGATGAAGGGTTCAAGATGTATTTTAGAGGAATAGCATATATCCATAGAATGTAATATATATACAGTAAATTACAGTGGTGTGTAATACAGTATTTATGTAACCACAGCGAATGTACAGGGACAGTTGTGTTAACTAATTATACTGTAATTTCCCAATAGGTTGCCCGATACCACAACATCTGCAGGTCCTCATAACTTTGAGATGTATGGCTACTGGTGGACATCAACTGACAATTAGTGACTGCTATGGAGTGTCTCAGACTAGTGTCAGCAAATGTCTGTGTGTGTGTAGTAAGAAAACCTCTGTGGGTAAATTAACAATACTATATTACCTAATGAAAATAAATATTTATTCTGAAAAATTATAATATATCACATAAATACACTCATGATATGAAAATGTATGTATGACAAGAAAAAATATAAATAAACTGTAATGTGTGTATATTAGAAACACCTTTGTGGAACTGCACAGCATTGTATTACATAATGAAAATTAATGTTTATCCTGGAACAATGTGACTAGTTAATAACAGGTTTTGTATCATTAATTTTATGCATCACAGTGAATTATAAGAAAATATAAGTATGACAATATATTGACCATTATCAGGAAATAAATAAATATAATCTGTATTACCTAATGTATTATTACTGTATTACCTACTGAAAATATATATAAAAGGAGACTAGTTATTAAGAGGCTTTGTATCAGTACAAACATTCTATATATCACAGTTATATAGCACATGAATACATGTCTTAATGCAAAAACAAAAAATCATTGTCCATGATTTTAAGATGAAGTATTAGGTATACAGCATGTTCGTGCATGGCACTGATAAACTTAAAAAATATATCCTCCACTTGAAAAAAGAAAACATATTATTCTACAGTGAAATGCTAAATTAATGTTTTTTTTTAATGTTTAATGTTCACGGGCCATTCAATAACAAGCGGGTCGCCAGCTGACATGTGTGTGCAGTGTTCGATTTCATTGTGCGGCTTCGGCGTGTATCATGTGCGTAAAATACCCCAACTTCTTCTTACTTTATGTGGACATTTTCTTATATCATATATTTATTTCGAATATATGTGCTTTCATATAATTTATGCTGGAAAACGTCCTCAATAAACAGTAAATAAGGGTTTCCTCGACTCATCCAAACACTACCAACATTTCAGGATTGCCACTCCATGCGCAAATATACACAGAGCGACCACATCACCTTACAAGGGCTGCCAACTGTGAATGTAAGGGAGCAAGTGAGATAGGGAGTGTTTAACGCTAAGGCAAAATTAGCCTCACTCACACTAGGGTTAGTGAGAGTGTCGAGGGTAAGGGACCCTGAGAGTGTAGTTTAAAACTATGGGTGTAAGTTTGGAGAGCTTTAGGATAAAATTTAATTTTGTTTGTAATCAGATGTAATCAGAACTAGTTGTAATGTAATCAGATCTAGTTGTCTGGGTTCAATAGATATAATGTACACAATATATAAGGAAGAAATATGAAAGTGAAAGCCGTTGCAAATACATTTCCATATTTGGGAAGTGCTGAAATATTATTGCTATCCCACTTCTGTCTTACTTAACTCTTTTCCTCTTCTTCACCCTTACAGTAGGTTAGGTTAGGTACTGGTAAGTTCGGCTCCGGTCAGTTCGATGCAGGTCAGGTTTGTCACAGTAATGGTAAATACTTAATATTGACTCGAAAATGAATAAAATATAATAAATCTCTGAACAGTTTGTTGGCAGAGTAGGTTGTTACATAGTTGGTATAAATAGGACTGTGTAACATAATTATTCCCATCAACTTTTCATATTCATTACAGTGCTCTGAAGTACATGATTGGTTTTAATAAAGCTTCGGCCCAAACTTATGGTTTTCAATATATGAATTTTATTATTATTTTTTCTGTTGAATAAGGTATGCAAATGAGGTAAATTTAGGTTAGGTTGAGTTGGACTATGGACCTTAGCTTCATAAATAACAAGTTCATATTTAGTGTATGATGACTGGAACAGTATATTTGTAATGATTTTTTTTTATTATTATTATTATTATTCACAGATGCAAAGTGACCATGGATGCTACAATTAGGAAAGTCCATACACAGGCCGCCAGGAAGGACAAGCTGTTGGAGGATTTCCCTTGTTTTATTAAAATACAGGGGATCATAATCACACAGTCGAGCCTGCTATCTATCTATCTATCTATAGCTCTGACGCCTCGTTCCCTCCGGGAACTCCCCCCGAGGGGGTGGCCACGGCAGAAGTGTCTCCAGTTCTCCCTGTTCCAACACTCCCTCCTTACTTGTTCATACCCTCCTCTGCCCCTCACGTTTCTCTCACTTACATACTCTTCCACTCTGTTCTGCCATCTAACCGGAGGTCTGCCTCTCACACCAGGTCCTACAACTTCACTTCCATACACCTTCTTTACAAACTCCTCACCTTGCATTCTCTCTACATGTCCAAACCACCTCAATGTATCACGTTTCACTCTCTCAACCACTCCACACTCAATGCTAATTGCCTTCTCACTCACACCGCATCTCTCATACACACTCTCATTACTCTCTCCATCCCACCTTGTAAGTCCACATGCTCCTCTCAAGTAACTCATTTCCACAGCACCTATTCTAGACTGGTGAGCCCTACTCCATGTCCATGTCTCCGAGGCATATGTCAGTGTTGGCAGGATTATACTATTTCGTAGTTCCCTTTTCACTTCCATACTCACACTTCTACCCTTCATAATCCTCCCCAGTAATCCTATGACCTGTCTACCCTTCACTGCTCCCTCCCTAATTTCTCCTTCCATACTTCCATGTTTACACATAACTGTACCCAGGTACTTAAACTCCTTCACTTCCTCCATCCTCTCACCCCTCAGAGTTATCACACACTTCGTAACAGTTGGTACAGCCACTCTGTAAGGTGTAGCAAAGTCAATCACTTCAGTTTCTGCTCTTTCAAATACCATCACTTTACTTTTACACACATTCACCTTCAGTTTCCTTCGTTTCCACACAGACTGAAATTCGTCCACCACTCTCTGTAAATTAATTTCATTCTCAGCCATCAGCAAACAAACTTGCCACCTGGGACCAATTTGCTTCATTCAGCCTCAACTTCACCCCCAGACCATTCACTTTGGCCTTCACCTCTCTCATACAACCATCCATATATATATTGAACAACTATGGTGACATAACACATCCCTGTGTCAGCCCTATAGTAATATTAAAACTCTCGCTTAGATCACCCTCTACCCGTACACATGCTTTTGCATCTGCATAAAAAGCCTCAATGCCTTTCAGCAAAGGCCCCCCAACACCATAAATTCTCAACTCCTCTGTCATAGCTTTCCTATCAACCCTATCGTATGCCTTTTCCAAGTCCATGAAGGCAGCATACAACTTCTTACCCTTCCCAATATATTTCTCCACTATTGATTTTAATAAAAATATTTGGTCCACACATCCTCTACCCTTTCTGAACCCTCCCTGCTCCTCACTAACTTTATTCCCTGTTACTTCAATCAGTCTTTCAGTAAGAACCTTCCCGTAAACCTTCCCCGGTACACTAAGAAGGCTTATTCCCCTATAGCTACCACACTCCTCCTTACTTCCCTTCCCCTTATACAAAGGTACAATTATGGCTCTCTTCCAATCCTCTGGCACCTCTCCCTGCCTCCAAGACAATGTACATATAAGCAACATCCACTCCACCACTACCTCCCCCCCACACTTTAACATTTCAGCAGTTATCCCATCCACCCCCAGTGCCTTTCCCATCTTCAACTTTCCTATTACTTTCCTAACCACTTCCCTTCCCAGTTCTCCCTGTACACCCTGTCGTCTACCACCTGCCTCCATCCCCATGCATGTCACCACCGCCTCCCCTCTCGTCCCTTCATTCATCAAGCGATTAACCCCTTAGGACCGATTGACTGACATGTCGGTGATAAAAAAATTAGTCGTTCCCTCCGAATAACCGACATGTCGACGTACCTACAAAAAACTGTAGCGAGTAGCTAGCGAGCTGGCGTTGGTAACGATGGAAAGCTAACGTCCTTGAGAAAAGGTTTGACTGTGGTAGTGGTGTCTGGCAGCTGCGTATGCTGTTACGGACGGAGGGTAGAGATACAGTACAGTACTAGTCACTAGACTAGACTTACTCCAAAGTTAGCTATCAACAGAATAAAGTAGCACTGGGTGGCAGGTATCTGACTATCAAAGTTATGAAGAATAAGTAAAAGTACAAACCCAGCCTGTATGAAAGATTGCTAACTCAACCCTAAAGAGACCGTCCATACATATACCCAGATTCGGTTATAATGAATAAATGATGATAGAGAAACTACTCAGATTTTCTATAATATATAATGACAATATGAACAAACACAAAGACATACAAGTTACACTGAAAGAATTATTAAATGAAATCAGGATTCCCAACTATGACAGAACGTGAGACAGAATTCCCAGAATTTGTAATACACTTGCAATAATCACACAACAACTCACTACCACTGTGCCATCACTTCAATACACAAGGCTCTAGGCACACACTTAAGCATATAATTAGTCTATCAATAATAGTAGCACTTCACTGGCCTATATGGTAAATAAACATCAATGCATCACACACATGTAATAATATAATAATAAAATATCAATACCCAAATATATAATAGTAATAATAGTAGTAACAGTAATAATAGTAATATGAGAGTGACCCCTAAATTACTGTGAGAAGAAAGTAGAAGTAGAACAATTATATTTAACAAAAATACGTCAGCGTGTCTCCTCCCGAATCTTACCACACTCAATCACTTACAAAACACAATCTCGCTGTCCCAGTTCCCAAAGATATCTGAAGTAACAAGGCCTAAGCCTCGTTCTTATATACTCTCGGCTCGACAAAGAAAGCGTGCCGGCTTCCAACAGAGTTAGAGGAGAGTCTCCGACCTCTTCGTTAACACAGACTTAGACACACTATACTCATACGTTCCCTCCCAAGAAACTATGGGAAGTCCCAAGTAATGAAAACGGACACTCATCACGCCACTTGTGAGAGAAGGCGAGAGAAAGCGTACGAATCTAGAGAACATAGCTGGTTATGACATACCCGACCTTACGACACCAACACTCAAAGAAAATGGAATAATAAGTGAATTAAATTCGCACACAATACATCCGGGTGTGGGCCTCTGCCACCACACTCACAACCACATCCACAGTCACTGTCAAAAATAGATAGCAACACTTATAAATCAATGATAATAATTCACACACACGTAACATTGCCAACAAGGAAATATCTCACCACTACATGGTGTTTTCTTATGTTTCTCTCTGCTGTCTACTATACTCCAGGAGAGTCTAGACAGACAAAATTACACTGAAATACGTTTATCATCATTGAAAACCACTTAGACGCATTATTTAGGTGTTTATATCTATGTTTACAGCGTACGCAGAGCTTATGAGGTTTTCTTTCATGCGTTTCAGGGGATACTATTTATTTATTTTCGGACTTTGACTCTCTGCCATACGCAAACGCGTACACCTAGGAGGCTCCCGTTTTCAGTTCCTGGTGTGTAAATTCAAGCTCTTTTATTCTGTAAGAACAAAATTTGCCTACATGAAAGTTGAAAATTGACCCCAGAAGTCGACTGGGGATGAAAAAAAAAAAAGAAGTCGGTCCTAAGGGGTTAAAATGCCTCTTCCACACTTCTTTCATCTCCTCACTTCTACTCACAGTAACTCCATCCTCTCTCTTCATTCTCACGCTACCAGACGTTCCTTCTCCTCTTTCTCTTTTAACCTCCTTCCAGAATAATTTCTTATTTTCTTTAAACTTCTCAGTCAATATCCTAGCAAACTCCTCATCCACTCTCCTTTTACTCTCACTCACCATCCTTTTCACTTGTCTCTTACAAACATTATATTCTCTCTTCCACTTCCTCTGACACATTCCTCTGTAGTGTTCTCCTATATGCCTTCCTTTTCTTTGCTATTGCATCTTTCACTTCATCTGACCACCAAGCACTCCCTTTCTTTCCCCTCTTCTGTGACTTGCATCCCACTACCTCTGCTGCTGTTCTCATTACTATTATCTTAAACCTTTCGTACAACTCATTCACTCCCACTCCCTCCCCCATACTCAGCATTGCATCCTCCAGCACCTCACCCATCCTCCTCTTATATACCTCTCTGTACACACTCTCATTCAATCTTCCGCTTGCCACCTCCCTCTTGTTCCCCCCTCTATCCTTCCTGCCATACTCCCATTTTGCCCTGACTCTAATCCTTGCCAATACTGCATAGTGGTCAGAGCACTGGAACATTCCTCTCACCACTCTAGCATCCCTCACATCTTCCCTTATCCTTTCATCCACAGCTATGTAATCTATCAGACTCATTTGCTCTCCCCTTTCATCCCTCCTCTTCCATGTATACCTGTGGATCAGTCTGTGCTCGAAGCAGGTGTTGGCGAGGAACAACCCCGCTTCGGCACACACATCCACCAGGCACTCACCATTCTCATTTATTCCATTCACACCCCAGTTGCCAACTACATTTCCTATTCTTTAATTCCCTACCTTCCCATTCATGTCTCCCACAAGCACAACCCTCCTCCCTCTCTCAAAACTTCTCAGACATTCATTTAACTCATCCCAAAACTCTTTCATTTTCCTTTTTCCTACCTTGGTCTGCACGTTCACTGGTGCATACGCGCAGACCCATGCATATTTCACTATCCCAATCTTGCTTGTCATCCATACTACCCTTGTTCCCTTCCTTCCATGTCAGTCCATTCCCTTCCACACCCTCCCAGACACCAACAATGCGCACCCTTCCTTTCCTCTCCCTTTACACTTTTCATCCATACCCGTCCATATCACGCCTCCTTCCATTCCTTCCCACAACACACTCTTCCCTCCATTCCTACACTCTTCCACCCCCATCCTTTCATATGAGTTTCTGATACTCCACATACATCTATCTTGCTTCTTCTGACACACTCCATAATCTCTCCCCTTTTCACCTCATTCACCATTCCATTCACATTTATTGCTACTATTCTACACTTTTAAAAATAATTATAGTTATAATTTAAAAATAATTTTGTCAATAAAAATTTTAAAAAGGAAATTAAAACCTATATGTGAAGAAATAATTACCATTAAAATTTAAAAACTATTTTGTCTCTAAAAAAATATGTGGAGGGACCTACTGTGCCTCGAGCCTGCAGATTCTCTTAATCAGCTTTGGGTGCATTTGAGCACAAGAGAAACATTTTATAAGTATTTTGAGCAAGGTAAAGTATAGTACTAATACCATCCCAAAATGATAGATTAATCACATAAATGTAATCTTATTTTGCTTCATAATTTTTTATCATATAATCAAAGTTTAAGTGGATATTGACAGTGTATTACATTTATAGCATACAGTAGACTGTACAGTTAATTCATAATACTGCCCATTAGTTTTGGAAATATTCATGTTCTTATTGGCTAAGTACCTCATTGGTACAGTTGGTAACAGAATACTGTACTGTGCAGTAGTATGTAAACAATTTGTAAAAGTTAAGGACACTTTAATATCCATGTACCATATATATAAAGTGTTGGTCTATTTTCAGACATGTCTACACTTCAAAGACAACCACGGGTTGAAATATGGGGTTTCAGAGTTCGTAAGTTTGCAGCTTTAACTGGGTAACCACAAGATATTATAAACTATGGTTATGACAACATGAACCATAGCATAGATAGATTAGTAACTTCCTTGCTTCCTATAGAAAAGAAGTGTAGGAAGCAAAGACGGAAGACAAAGGGATGAAAGGATGGGTTGAAAGAAGCGTTAATACTGTAAGATGCATATTTAGTTTTGCATACCTTATGTCATAATATTCATTCTCACTTGTATTGGGTCACAATATTATTATTATTCACTATATGTATTCATTATGTATCAGTGATAAATTTGTCTTTTCAATCCCTAGCTTTGGCTACAGTACCCTGTGAAATACAAATGTGACTCATTAGTCAAGTTAAACTAATTTGTTGATATAATTATTTATCTTTTCAGATGCAAAGCTATCAATACAAGCCAGCTTGTTGTCTTCATGACAAAGATATTTGACCTGTACATGAGACAGCGACTGGTGGATGTTGCACTTGGTGGGCGGCGAGTGAAGCCGGTCAGTGTGGGCAGCCTACATGTTGAAGGGGTGACATCACTTGGGGATGGTAAATTCTCAGTACACAGCCAGAGTGACCCAGATCAAACCTATATTGTGGACATTACTGTTGGAATCTGCACTTGTTGTAGGGGTGAAAATGGTGCCATCTGCAAGCATCAGATTGTCTGTGCAGAGCACAATGTGACAGTTGTGCCTCAAATGTTTGTTGTGAACAGTGTCAATAGGCGGTGGCTGGTAGCTCTAGCTCCTGAGGAGCAGAAAACCCCTGATGAGATTTTTTTAAAAGCTTGAAAGACGTGAAAATTCAGAGTCACGAAGTGCAAGAAAATGTTGAACCAGTCTCATACAGTGATTTTAATGAAGAAACGGTGATGAAGCAAATTGACAGACCTCAGCCTTCTAAAGACAGTGACTTTGATGATTTTCATGAACCTATACCAGTAGCTGCACCTGCACCTCAACATAGCTCTAATGTTAATCTTGAACAAACTTCACATGACTTGGCTGAGGCAATCATTAGTGCTACACTGTTTAGGGGATGAAAACTCTGAGACTGCTTTAAAGAAGGCTCTTCAGAAAGTCAGGTCCCTGAAAACTCCAAATGAGTTTAATAGCTTTTTTACAGGTTTGGGATCAGCAGTCAGAAATGGTGGAGCTGGACGAGGTAAAATTCCTTGCCAACCCACAACTATTGCAAGGAGAAGTGTTGGAACTCCAAGAGGAGCAGCCGCACTGTGTAAATGTAGACGACCCAAATCAATAACTGTTCAGGCCAAAAGACCCCGTGATTAAAGTTACAATATTAGCCAAAATCAAACAAAGGCAAAATCACATGGCATTTGCCATTAATTAAACCCTATAGGCTACATTGCAATACAGAGAAAAAAACATAAATCCTGTTAGTGAAACAGTTAGCACCAGTGGTTGCTCTGCCATTTAATGTAGTGGGTGTGTGGAGGCTGTGGCAAGTGTTGGTCAGCCTCTCATGTCAAGGTGATCCTTGATTTTGAGGACTGGTCTCGTGGTTTAGGTGTTTGGTAGGTGTGATGGCAGCTGTGCAGCCTCTGATTAATCTGGGGGCTTTGTTCTGGAGGGTGTTGTGGTGTGTTTCGGTGAGGTTGGAGGCACAAGCAGGTCTTGCATACTCCATGACTGACCAGATGTTGATGAATATTATACAATATATTTTAATAAAATTATATTTTCAAAGGTGTTTTGACTTACCTTTGTGCCCTATCTGTAACTCGAACAGTATCCAGAAAATGACTGTGATAGCAACCTTATCACACTGCCTGTAGCATCATAAAAATTTTGTAGGTTAATACAAGAATGACAACATATATTTTGCTAGAGGCACAATAAATGCAAGGTTAAAGCAATTAAGGTTAGCATATATCCATAACTTAATACATCATTATTACTTATTCAGTTGCAATGATGGAAAATGCAGTCCTTATATGCTATACCTATGGTAGTGTATTGGGTTTTGTATAATCGGTATACAGATTGTGTAGCCTAAATCAATTGCGTATTAGGAAACGTACTACAGTATTTGCCTGTATACCTGAAATGTGCATATGTAGCCCAAACCAAGGAAGATTAACTACAGTACAGGTAGGTAGAAAGAATATGGCAGAGAGATAGCTTAACTGGTCCCAAGATATACTCATGAAAGTGTACAGTGCTGCCATGTAAAAAAAATTACAAGTGTATAATTTATATATCTCTTGTAAAAATTTTAAAGTCCCGTGATACCACTTACTGCTATGCCATGTATTACACCACTCCTGTAACTATGGGTATGGGGAACTTTAAAGTTTAATTTTGCACCACCTTATCTTAAAAAAAAAGACTTCTTAAGAAGTTGCTAGTTACCTCATAACCTTGCAATATAAACTGGGGTAGAACTATTTCCACAGCTTAAAGTTTTTACCTACAGGGCGTCTAGAAAACAGACCTAACTCAATTGATAAATGAGTTTTCAGCCCTAACCAGGTCATCTCTCAGTCTAAAATCAGTCTTGGGAATGTTCTCATTACTGATATTAATAAAAGGTAACAAACCCCTTGTCATTATATCGTATTTTCTCTTAAGTGGATAAGGTGATGCAACAAAACTTCAAAATTGCCCAATTATTACCTCCAGAGAAAGATTCAATAAGTGAACTTACTGAGGGATAATGAAAACACAAACATGAAATAAGCCTGTGAATTTTACCATATAGGGCGCATTATGCCACCTCTGTTTATAAAATATTTGGGTAAGGTACGACGGTACTTCAGTATAGTAGTTACGGCCTATAGATTGGCTAATTAGTTACCTCACTCGTAACATTTTTATACGATCAGCGCCTCTAAGCCCCTTTTGCATAAACGGTTTATCTTTTCCAGTCTGTTTCCCTCCAGACTTACGTAAAGTTGGTAGTATTTCTCGAGTCCATGACTCACCTTAGCCACCTAATAGGAGAATTCGGAGTCTATTCAAGTCAAACAAACAGTAGAGCTTGTAAACCTGAACCAAAATATATATTACTGCTTTTGTTGATATTCACGCACTATTCTATGCAATGGAAAGTCTATGGTATTACTTGATTGTGCTCTGTCGCCGAGTTATCAACATAAGCCGAATATAATATACACACCAAAACATGTGGACAGTGTTGCCACAACGCTGTAAAAACAAACCTCACCACTATCTCCCACATTTATGTTACTGCATATTATTAAGTCTTAATAACAATGTAAATTATTGTTCACAGTAATTATTACTGCTTTTTCATAAGGCTGAATCTATATAAAGATTGCGTAGGCGTTAATAGGGAGACTAGTCCAAAGATGGTTAATATGCGCCAGGGTGAACGAAGCTATTTCTAGGGACTCCCGCCCCCTTGATGGGGGTGGATGGATTTTGTGGTAGTCCTGGGAGGTGGTACCACGACGTAGACACCATGGAGGTATAATATAGAGGAGGCGGCATGAGCCGCTCGTCCTGTACACCCAAAGTGAAGCCAGGAGCGGAGCTTATTACCCTACCCCACATTGACTCAAAACATTGCCCCGGCCGCTATAAACCCACTATAATTATGCTCTTATTTTCTCATATTAACTGTAATTAGAGCCAGAAAGATACTTGAATTTGTTCCATATATGATTGCATAAAATTATCCAATTCTGAATATTATCAAAAATACTTAAACCCATTAAATACCGCTGTTTCCTAGAGCATTACCTCTTCTCGCAAACTTTTCCTAGGAGTATGAATGAAAGAATGAATTAATTAATGAATGAATAGTTTATTTTATGTAAAAAGTATAGTAAAAGAGAATGTCATAGCTTACACACCAACCCACAGACAGTATTATAAGGTTACAGAGAAATAAGAACAAGTACAGTTGCCCACACATGAATCTGGTATGCCTCGCTACTTGCGAGATACCTACAACAGGAAGGAAAGTGAGCAAAAGTTATAGTTTGTTGATAAGCAGATAGTAATAATATTTTACTGTCTGCCTGTCAACAAACTACATCATTTTTCACTTAAATTTCCTTTCGTTGTAGCCAAGCACCTCACAAGTAACGAGCCATACCAGTTTCATGTGTGGGCAACTGTACAAATGCAAATAAAATTAATTATATAAAGAGTTCTAGTATGAGACTCTTGAAGGCCTTATGTCACTCTTTAAGTACAGTATATAAATAAGATTATATACAGTAAGATGTGTATAGTGAAGTGAAGATGTGTATAGTGTAGTGAAGATGTGTGGTGTGCTGTGAAATGTGTGATGTGCAGTGAAAATGTAGCCTACATAGTGTAGTAAAGATGTGTATAATGTAGTGAAGATATGTATAGGGTAGTGAAGATTTACATAGTGAAGTGAAGATGTGGTGTGGTGATGCGTAGTGTAGTGAAGATGTGTGATGTGTAGTGAAGGTGTGGTGTTATGGAGATGTGTATAGGGTAGTGATGATGTGTATATGGTACTGCAGATATGTGATGTGTAGTGAAGATGTGTATATTATGGTGAAGAGAAGTGTAGTGTAACACCCAGAACTGTCATGTAATAGAGTTCACACTCAGGTGTAGTGTCTTGTATCAAACACATTTTACCACTTATAAGCCACATGAAATCTTACCATGATGGCTGGATGTTACTGCATAAAGTGTGTCATCACTTACTCAGTTCCAATTCATTCTGATTCACACAAAAACATTATTTTAATCATCAGTCCAAGGCCGTAATTTTACTATTATAAACACTCTTTTGGCACATTGGCTTAACTTAGACTACGGCACTATAACTTAGACCTAAATTCTCAACAACCAAATAGTCTACGTACTAAACACTATTATAAATTTATTATCTTTAAAACATTATGAAATATGCTAAACATTCATAATACAATCTCTCAACACTCCAGTTATCCTACAGGCCAACCCTAACTTGGGCACAAGTAGGTCACCCCATGGAGCCAGTTTATCTTTTATAACCCTGTCAATGCCATATAGATGTGAGGTTATACATTAACAGTTAATATTACAACACTATAATAGCCTTGGCTTTGCAGTTTTTGTGTGTACAGTATTAATATTCTACAGGACATGGGTACGTGTCACGGTGTGAGGCAGGTGATGAATTTCACTTCGTTGATTTGTCCATTTCTGTCGTATAATTTTCTGTAGGACTTTCTTAACATACCTATGAAATGTAGAAGAAAGACTCCTGTCTCTCTGGGTACACTCATATGCTGAACACGCCAGCATTATTATAAAAAATGGCAAAGGATGTTTATGTTGGTGAAGTTGATGGTCCGACGTGATCAGCTGAAGTTTGTTTTGAGTCAATGGGGGGTAGGGGAGACAGCCGACCAATAGCAAGTTGGCTTCACCTTTGTGACGTCATGCCGCCTCCTTTATTAATATTATACCTCCATGGTAGACACCAGGACCTTCTGGCATGGTGTGACACTGCCTACTTGGCATATCAACGAAAACTGCATTTTTATCGCAAACTAAGAATTTTTTAGTATATTTAAAACAAGTTGAACCTGATTTACATCCCGGTATGTCTTCGTCCAGCGCTGGACAGTTCTCAATGCTATACCAGTGTTCTTTGCAATTTCTTTTTATTATTTCTTTTCTTTAGTGAGTACACAAATAGCTGCAAACTGGGCCTCATTAAGGAGCTTTCTAGGACCCAAAGTAATATAATGAGAGATCTGATTTGTAGCAAAGTTTGGGGGATTCAAGAGTTTTTCATTTCCCTAGCATACAACGACGACTCCCTTAAGCAGAGACTAATTGATGTTTCGCCCGGTCAGTTTAAAATTTATAGTTCAACATATCATGTCTTTATACTGGGCACAATATCAAAAGTACTGGGTTAGAACAGAGAACTTTTATAACTGGCTGCACACAAAACCTGTTTCTTATGTTAAATATTGCACTAAGATTAGTGAATGGAAATGCTTATACTGAACATAGTTATTACAATTACCAGAACGTGAACAATTACGTACGAACAATTAATTACAAAGTACACAGCCCATTATAATACTGATAGTAACCCTATTTTACATAAATATTTTAGTTTAAAGCTAAGAGTTCTTTAAATTAGGTTACACTTGAATATACAGGGGAGAGTGACCGATTTAAACGACACAAACCTGATTTTATAACACAAACTGAGAAGTGATTAAATAGACAGAACTAGCAGGCTCGCTGACGAGATTATTGTAGACAATAATAACCATACATTGTAGTCGCCACAGAGATCACTGTGGGTAGCAGAAAAATACACTGAGGTGATACCTCCTCTATGGTTTGGTTGTTGTGGCTAACACCTATCTTAATCAAACAATCTATCTAACTATCTATAGATATCTATCTATATCTATGTATCTATATCCATATATCAATCTATCTATCTCCATCTAACTATCAATCTATCTCCAGCGAATTTTCTATCAATCTGTCTATTTCTACCATTCTATCAGTCATTCTGCCTTTATCTATCTGTCTCTATCTAGCTATATCTATCTTACTATCTATTAATCTCTCTCTCTCTCTCTCTCTCTCTCTCTCTCTCTCTATATATATATATATATATATATATATATATATATATATATATATATATATATATATTATATATATATATATATATATATATATATATATATATATATATATATATATATATATATATATATATATATATATATATATATATATATATTCTCTTTCAAACAAACGAGGTTGAAGGATATGGCTTGTTTTGCATTTATGAGTATTATTTATGTTTACAAAAGATCTTACAGTTTTTCTTAAATCTTCACTTAGATGGTGGATAAGTGAGGCAAATGTTGTGTTGTTGGGGGAGGTCGATGTTTCGTCCAGTACATTGGGCATCTTCAGGAAGAAGTAGTGATTCTGGTTGTTGTTGTCTTTGATTACAGGGGAAATTACCTCTGCTTGGGCCTTATGCTTGTGCTGGCGGGCCCAACAGTCTGGTTTCCACACCATCACCTGACCCTGTTCAGGGGCGAATGCCAGCTCGGTTAACTACATTGTGTTGTTTATAGTCATGCCACTTTAAGACGTCCAGAAGGAACCGCGGTGAAGGGGAAGCACACTACAACCACTGATCCACCGCCAATCCCCCCTCCAAATCAGTAGTGAAGAATGTTGAATCCTGGTGGAAATGCAGGATATTAAAAAGTCTTGGAGAGTAGGGGATAGTCTGAGTGGTTTAGTAAAAGTTGGAGTAAGGTCTGGAACGGAGTCTAGTTGAAGAGGTAAGAGGTTGAACTCTGATGGAAAAGCAGAGTTTCTATAGATTGATATAATTAATGATTGGGTGAGAGTGTGTAGTAAAGATTTAAGGTAAAGACTTTGAGCTTTTATGTCAAAGTTAGAGCGAAGTGTAGTTGGAGGAAGAGTTATTGGATATTCACCTTGCTGAAGTAATCCAGTAATGATGAATGGGTTTGATAAAGTGCAAGAGAAGAGGGGTGAGGATTTGAAGGAAGTAGGGGGTTACTGGGGTTTCAGCCGTGGTTAAAGCCCTGGAAGAAAAATGATGATTAGTATAGTGTGCTTGATTGTGTGGATGTTCGCGTTCGTTGTAGTGTGTGTAAAATGTGTGTGTTGCAGTATAGGTTTGTGGGGTGGGGTGAGAGCCATCATACGACCCAGACTTGAGGAAGAAAGCACACAAATAGCCATAGGCTCCACTTGTCCACTGCAGTTCGGTGAACTGCCTCTAGTCTCTGGTGCCACGTGGTACTAAACAAAATTAAACAAAAAATGCCACATGGAGACATCATTTCCGAGCATGACACTTTTGACCGAGACCCTCAGTGACCTACATCCGTCACAGGCTGCTAGTAGGAGTTTTACCGTTAACTCAGGGTGCTGCATGTATTTGTATTGTGAATAGTGTTTGCAGTTTAGGTTTGGAAGGTGGGGCGAGAGCCATTGTAGGACCCAGACTTGAGGAAGGAAGTACACAAATAGCCCTAGGCTCTGCTTGTCCACTGCTTTTTCCATGAGGGAGTGCCTCTCACCAGCAAACCATGTGGTTTAACTGAGCAGTGGCATTGCTGAGTGAGACCTTCAGTGACCTACACCAGTCACAGGCTGGTAGTAGGAGAGGTGCCTTGAACTCTTGGTGCTGCAAGAGTATGTTTACCGCGGAGGGGCGCATCCCCTCATGAAGCCAACTGTCCTTACGATGTCATCCATGAGGAAGCGCGCCTGAGTTGCTCCTGTGGTGAATGAGTGGCTCATCAGTCCTGTTTCCACAGTGTTGACACTCTTCCAACGCTTCTTTCAAAATGCAGTAACACATCGTTACATATCCCATCCTGATCCGATGTAAGTTGGTCCAGTCTCGGCGTGGAACCTTGGTTGTGAGGGGCATCAATCCTGTTGCTAGGGTGTACCCCCTGGCAGCACATGAGGTTGCAGAGACGTCTCTAAGTCTAGAAAGTATTCTATCCTTGACTGTAGCCCTGGCCATGCTCTTGGTTTTATTAAGGCTGGGAGGGATTTTGAATGTCGGAGTAGGTCCTCTGGCTGCCAATTTGGCTCCTTTGTCAGCCCTCTCATTTCCGTCCACTCCAACATGACTTGGGATCCAACAGATTGTGATGTGCCTCTCTTGTCCTTGTATCCTTTGTGCTGTGGCAAGTACATGGGTCGTCAGTTGGACATTGTCTTCCAGGATGCACTTCCTGAGGTTCTGCAGTGCGTCATTTAATCTGAGTAGATGAGGAAGTGCTTCTCTGCTCTTCTCTCCACATGCCGCATAGCCTGGGCTATGGCTGCGAACTCAGTCTGAGTGGAGCTGCAGTGGTCAGAGGTCCTCTAACCAAAGACACTGTTGCCAAGGACAAAAGCGGCACCCGCCCTGCCACTCTCCGGGTCCACGGAGCCGTCAGTGTAGTAGACGGCTGTGTCTTCGTTATCCCTGCTGCCCATCACTCTGTTGGCATGCTGGAGGAGTTCATTTTTGCTGAGGTCTTTCTTATTTCTCGGAAGCTGAACTATCTCTGTTTTGATGGCTGGTGTGGTCCACGGTGGTGGCACACGGTACTCACTGGCTGTTGAGTCTGTACCCTTCTTCAAGAGAAGTTTGATGTTGAGAAGGCTGTGTACTGAGTCTGCCATACTTCGGATCCAGGTCCCTCTCTTTGCACTCTGCCTGTCCTTTCACAGTTCTTTGATGACCTCACTTTTGAATGGATTATCCCTATAGTGATGTTTGGTTCTAGCTACCACACATGACTCTACATAGTCGATTCTGTCTTGGATAGAACCCAGACCAGATTCATGCTGCATCACTTCTGTTTTGATCCATAATGTGGCACCATATATGGCCATCAGAGCTTTGTTCTGGATGCATTCCAGTTTGCATGCCAAGGTCTTTGGTATACCTGGAAGCACTATGGCAGCATAATCGATGATCGATTGGATGGCTTGTTTGTAGAACATCGTGAGAGTTCTGTCTGAGGGGCCGCTGTCATAGGATACTAGGGCCCTCAGGGCTGCAAGACGAGATTTAGTCCTATCCTGCAGGTACTCTATCTCTCTTTTCCAACTGAGGCTATGTGTTATCCAGACTCCTAGGTACAGGTAAGTTGACACCCATTCGAACCGGGTGTCCTGTATGTGCAGATGCTCTTGGGGAGCTCTCCCCCTGATGAACATTGCCTTTGATTTCTTTCTGGAGATTTTCAAACCCAGGTTTTTGCATTTCCCCTCGATCAGGTCGAGACTTTTCTGAGCTCTTCTCATATTTCGCCTCCGAATCAGAAGTGCCAGATCGTCAGCATAGCTGATCATTTTGACACCAGCCGGCAACTGGAGTTGCACTAGCTCTTCCATAAGAATATTGAAGAGGGTTGGGCTTAAGACCCCTCCCTGTGGAGTTCCGTTTTCTAGGGACTGGTAAGTCGATACTCGACCTTGGTACTTGACCCTGGCGGTGAGGTCCGAGAGGTAGTTCTGTACCCATGACAGCATTCGGCTTCTAACTCCCCTTTCTGCCACTGCTTCTAGTATGGTATGAGAGTTGGCTAGTTCGAAGGTTTTTATAGGTCGAGAAACACGACAATGGCCTTTTGGTCCTTTACCATGTTCAGTAGAGATGCAATGGCAGTTGTGGTCCCAGTTCTCTTGACAAAGCCAAAGAGATGTGGATGCCATGGACCAAGCTTCCACAAGAGTCGGTTGAGCACCATCCTCTCCATGGTTTTACAGAGGCAGCTCGTCAGAGCTATTGGTCTGTACTTGCCCTTCTCTTTGGGCTTTGGAATGGGTGGAATATCTGCCTTTTTTTCAAGCTAGGGGCAATCTTCCTACACCCCATGACTTGTTCATGATGGTTAGGAAGTCTGCGTGACCCCCAGTACCCAGTCCGGAAATAATTGAGTACGTTATGTCATCATCTCCGGGGGCCGTGTCTTTGCTCTTCTTCCTAGCTCTTAAGAGTTCATCCAGCGTGAACGGCCCATCAGTCTCATCTCGCTTGAGGACTGCTTCATCTATTTTCTCTTGTCTCCTGTCATGGAGCTGTTGTAGGTGGTCCTGTATTTCCATCGGGAGATTAGTTGTTGCTGCCCGTGCTGCAAAGTTGCTATTAAGCTTTTCAGCATCTTCGAGGGGGTCGAGACCTGCAGGCGGACGAGTTGCCAACCTGCCTGTAGCAATATTGATGTTTCTCCATATCTCTCCCAGTTTGCTGTGTTCGTCAATGGTCGAGCACCACTCATACCATTTCTCTGCTTTCACTCTTCTCGATATTTCCTTGGCGTGCCGTATCACCTCCCGTAGTAGAGAGAGTGATTCAGCAGTGGGGTTTCTCCTGTGAAGTTTTCTGTGTTTGTTGATTCTCTTGTTTTGTTCCCTAATTTCGTCACAGTAGAACCAGTAGTCCCAGTGTCTGGCACCGGTCCTCTTTCTTGAGATGGATTTCTCAGCTGCCTTGTTAACTGCATTAGTGAATGCTGTGAGATTGGCGTCAAGGTCTCCTCCCATTTCGTTTTCGTCATGCCAACCTTGTAGGTGGCTCTCGAACTTCCTCCAGTCGGCCTTCTTGGTGTTCCATCCTGGGATTGGTCTGGGAGAATAAGATCTGGTTCTTAGTTCCAGGCTTATCCTGATGGCATAGTGGTCACATGTAAGGGTGGGGTGGATCCACCATTTCGAGCAGTGGCCGAGGTCTCTAGATACAAAGGTCAGGTCAAGCCTGCCTCCTGCTTGGTGTGTGGGGACGCCAGAGTTGAGGAGACAGATGTTGTCTGTTTCCTCCATCACCATGGCCAGATGTCGGCCTGCGTCATTATTATGTTGTGAGCCAAGAAAACTGTGGTGGGTGTTAAGATCACCCCCAATCAGCAGGGAGTGTGGTATGATGAAGAGCTCAGAGAGATCCAGCTCCTACCTTTGGCTTCTGTATATGTTGTATACTTGGAGGTCTGTGGATCCTGTGCAGATCTTGATAGCCAGGACTTCCACTCCTTCCCCGCAAGGTGTTGGCTGTTCGAGGAGTTCCTAAGGGATGCTTCTCTTAATGTATGTGGTCAGACCTCTTTGCTCATCACTATGTGGTAGTGTGTAGTGTTCAAATCCTAGGAGTTTGGGTGTTGTCTCGTCGGTAGTGAGGGTCTCCTGAAGGTGGACTACATCGATCTCTTCCTTGACAACAGCTTCTTTTAGGGAGTTGATGTTGCCACGGAGTCCGCAGATGTTCCACTGTAGGATCCTCAGCATACTGTGACATCTGACTCAGAATTTGTTTCCTCATCTGCGTCTGGTCTTTGATTGGGACGAGGTGGGAGGGCCAGTGCCCTTCTAGGTGCCTCCTTTTTCCTGGTTTGACAGGCGTGCAGTGTTCTTTGGGGGCATGGGCGTTTGCCTGTTGGGCATTCCAATGACGTCTGCCAGCATACTCTGCGTCAGCTGGACTACCTCCTCCCTGTTTTGGCTCCTCTCAATCACCACTTCCTCCTGTGGTGGTGGTGGTGGGAGAGCAGCAGGGTTGTTTGTATTCTTCTTCCTTGGTTTTCTTTTCTTGGGAGACGTGGGCAGTTCATCACCTCTTTGTGTCTCCTTTACCTCTCTGGTCCTCAGTGTTTCTCCCAGCTGGGGGAATTCTTTGTCATCCTGAAGAGGGGGTGGTTGTTGTCTGTCCACTTTCTACCAGGCTGTTGACTTAGGCCTGGGAGCAGGGGCTTTCTTGGTGCCATTGTGTGGTCCGATAGCCTGATGTATCCTTTCAAGTCTTGCTGGGCAGCTTTGGAGCCAGATATGGTGAGACTTGTGGCAGTTTGGGCACCTTGAGGTGGTCTTCTGCCCTTCCTTGTGTGCCTGTATACACGTCTTGGTCTCATGCAGTCCACTACAGATCCCACAGATGATGGGATTCTTGCAGACTGCCCTGTGGTGTCCATACTTCTGGCACCTGAAGCATCGAACTGGTTCTGGAATGTACTTTCCCAGCCGGTATTTACCAAAGGGGCCCAGGTGCAATGCTTCTGGAAGCTTCCCTATGTAGGTGATGAGGACCTGTCGTGTCACCGTCTTGTCCCTGCTCAGACACCTTTCAGCGTCCTTTACTGATGGATGAGTCCTGATGGCATCCAAGTCTTGAGTTACTGGGTAGCCCAACAGCTCTTCTGGAGCTAGTTCGTGCAGAGTCACACCTTGCACACGGTGGTGGCGAAGGATCTCTTCGCTCTTCCTTTTCCAGGGGTGCAGTACAAATTCCCCTTTATTGTTGGCGCTTGCCAACATCTGGAGCTCCTGGTGGGCCTTTTCCAGTGCAGTGATTGCCTTTACTTGGCTGACATAGGCATTACTGGAAACCTTGAATTTTGCCAGTTCCTGCTGTCTGCCTCAGTCTGGGGCTTAATTAAATCTTCGCCTCCTTTTTTGCTGTATCCATCCATCATCATCGTCGTTTTCCTGCTCTTCCTCCTCTTGTTGAGGCTGCAGCGGAGTTTCATCGTCTTCTCGTTGCTGCTTCCTCTGAAGATCTTAAGGGCTGTCCCTGTCACGCTTCATCGTCTTCATTGTGCTTCCTGCCAGATTTTATCTCAGCCTCCTTTAGTGTATAAGACACTGTCCCAACAGTCCCTGTCCCTACGCTGGTGCCTAACCAGCCCTACTACTGTACCTGTTATGGTAGGCCCGGTATTACATAACTAGTATCCCGTTTCCCCCCTGTAAGGCTTCTGGCACAATCACCAGTATATCGACGGGTGCACCATAGTAGAGTCGGATGCGCGTACTACGCTCTGGCCATAGCGCTACACCTCCAACAGGTTAATGGTTCCCAGGAACAGTGGCAGCTTTTCCAAAAGAGCCGTTTCACCAGTGTGAGTGTTGAAAAAAGTATTAGAAAAAAAGTGCGTTGCAAATCGGCACCCACTACAGAATATTGTCAAGCCTTCCAGCCACACAGGGGTGCTGCCAGCATGGTCCCGTCACAGTGTGGATGACCCAACAACAAACTAAACTGTATGTGAACTGCAACTGTGTCACAAACGTATTCTCTTTATTCATTGGCAGAGGCAGGGAAGAGTTTCCCAACTTCTGCCAGGTAGATTGCACAATGTGTGCTAGTCTGTCTTGGTGTGTTCAACACTTTTTAAAGTGTACACCTTTGGTACAGCTGAAATATCACCTCAGTGCTGTTTTTAACTAGTAAAAACAACTGTGGTTTGTTCAGCTAGCCTCCAAATGTTAGTAGGTCCATTGATGCCTTCTGCAGGAGTAGGATGCCCCTGGATGCAGCCTCTACAAGAGTACAAAGTCCAGTGAACACTCGCTGCAGTAGAAGGTAGTGCTTCTCTCAAGTCGATGTAGATGTAGATAGTCTTCTACAGGAGGATGGTTCCCTTAAGAAGAGTCTCTGCAGGTGTGGGAGGTCGTCGGTGCAGCCGTGAACCGCTCACACAGATGTGAGGGTGCTCTCAAATAGAGAGAGAGAAGATATAGTCTTTCCTCCACGATTGCTACTCCGCGAGTGGGGTGATTCTGGGTGGGTGAGGGGTATTTAAGTGTTTTCCGTATGTGAGGTGGGCGGAACCGCCATATCAGCGGCCTAATGATTGGTGGATAGGGGGTAGCCTCGGATCCTGGCGCTGCGTCTGACTTGCTGGTTGGTGGTGGTGGTGGTGATGGTGGGTATGGTGTTAGGTGCTTGTGGTGGGTCAGTTGGTATTGGAGATGTGGTGGGTTTCCTGACGGTGCTAGGGGTGTGTCGCTTTCTGGAGGGCAGTATTTGGAGGTCTAGTGTTTGGTTGTTTATCTAAGTGTATGTTATCGAATATCCCGTATTCTGTGGTTGCCTGGAACACTATAGAAGTCGTAGGGATAACGAGGGAACCAAAGGTTCTTTAACAGTGTTTATTACAGGAGGCCGACAGCAGATACACACACGCTGTACTTCCTATCGCTACAGCTGTGAGTGTGAGACTGAGCTATGGTGGCGACCATGGCGTGGCCAACTAGGGTAGTGTTACTTTACGACATCATCGCTCGGGTAGATGATGTCAACTGTAATGCAGTTTCCCCTGAAATGTAGTAGTGTATGTGTGAAACAATATGGGAAATTACATGTATGTTTCTACGCTAAGCTACCGTGGCGTACCCACACTAAGGGTAGAGGGTTTCTATGTAAATTGATTCTAGGTAAGAGAGTCTTCTGTTGTCTGTTTCTTTGTCTAGTATGGTGGTATTATTAACTAGTTTGTTAGAGCTTGGTGGTCGTGAGTAAGGTAGTGGGCCTTTTATAGACCCTGACTGGAGGTGCATGGTGAGCCGACGAGACAGTGACGTTTGTGTTTTACCAACATACTGGTGAGGCTCACAGTCCACACTGTTACAAGTGTGCTGGTAAATCACGTGGTCAATGTTCACCGGGCTCTTGGAGGTAGTAGGTCGGTTGTGTAGGGTGAGGATCGAGGTTTTTGGAGACTTGTAGTAAATTACTAGTTTTATCTCGCTGCCTGAGTCGGTGGGGTGTACATTCTTCTTTATTATATCTCTTAGTATGGTCTCGTCAGTCTTGTAGTCGGTGGACATGTAGTTGCGGTAGTAAAGTTTGATATCACTGTTGGGTTTGGTGGGGGAATGCACTCCGTACCATTTTTCTAGATGGAATTTGATGGTGTTGGAGACGTCTGTGTTAGAATATCCATTGTTTACCAGGACTTGGGTGAGACGCTCTAGTTCCTGGTGTGTGTCTCTCAAACGGGTGTAGTGAGTGAGAGCCCTCCTGATGTAGGATGAGATGGTGGATTGGAGGTATCTCTTGGGGCATTCACTGTCACCATTTAGACACCGTCCATTGTTGGTGGACTTTGTGTATACTGTGGTTTGGAAGTCTGAGTTGTGATGGGCAACCAAGAGGTCCAGGAAGGGTTGTTTGCCATCCGTTGATTTTTCGTAGGTGAAGTTCAGACCAGACGAGGAGATAAACCGTTGTTGTAGTAGTAGTAGCTCGTCTAGGTCCTTCACCTGAACAAAAATGTCATCAACATACAGACAGTATATCGATGGGCGATTGTATTTGAGAAGATCCTCTTCAACAGTACCCATGAAGAAGTTAGCGAAGAGGACCCCCAGGGGGCTACCCATCGCTATACTGTCAATCTGCTGGTATATATATATATATATATATATATATATATATATATATATATATATATATATATATATATATATATATATATATATATATATATATATATATATATATATATATATATATATATATATATATATATATATATATATTGATGAGTACCAAGACAAATGGTTAGGTTAGTGGAGGATAAACACGGTGGCAGGAGGAAGACTTTATTCTGTGAAGGACACAATCGACGGATACGTAACAGTACCAATCTCACGAGGAACCGAACGTGTAGATAAACATTTATACAGTGCAGGAATTAAAATAGCTAGAGTATCGGGAAAGAAAATAGGAGAAATCGTAAAACCGAGTACCATTAACAAAGAAATTAACAACTTAAGCGTTGTGTATCGCATTCCCTGCAATGGATGTCATTCAGCATACTTTGGGGAGTCAGGGAGAGGGGTGGAGAAAAGAATTAATGATCACAAAAATGACCTAAAAGCACACAGAACATCAAATGCGCTAGTAACACATGTAGATAAATATGGACATTTACCCAACTGGAAAGATACACAAATTCTGCACAAGGGCTGGAGTAAAAAGCTTAAGAAAAACAATAGAAGCGGCTTATATCCACAATAACCCATCCACTAATAACAGGGATGGATTTGTAAATTTAGCAAAAGCTGCTGGAGTGTTGGTGATAGCTGAAGCTAAGGAGGCGGAGCCACCCCCAGCTAACAGCCAATCAGGTGCTAAGTTCCCCAGACACCCCGCCAGGTGATCATGGGCAGCGTATATATTGACCTACTCTGTCTGTCTGTGTCATTCTCTGAAGAAGACCCTGTGAGATCGAAACGTAAGAATAAAGTCTTCCTCCTGCCACCGTGTTTATCCTCCACCAACCTAACCATATATATATATAAAGGTAGAATGACTGATAAAATTATAGAACTAGACAGATTGATAGAAAATTCACTGGAGATTGATATATGGATATAGATATAGATAGATAGATAGCTATAGATAGTTAGATAGATTGTTTGATTGAAATAGGTGTTAGCCACAACAACCAAACCATAGAGGAGGTATCACTTCAGTGAGTTTTTCTGCTACCCACATTGATCTCTGTGGCGACTACAATGTATGGTTATTATTGTCTACAATAATCTCGTCAGTGAGCCTGCTAGCTCTGTCTATTTAATCACTTCTCAGTTGTGTTATACAATGCGGTTTGTGTCGTTTAAATCGGTCACACTCCCCTGTGTATTCAAGTGTATCCTAATTTAAAGAACTCTTAGCTTTAAACTAAAATATTTATGTAAACTAGGGTTACTATCAGTATTATAATGGGCTGTGAAATTTGTAATTAATTGTTTGTATGTAATTGTTCACGTTCTGGTGAACTATTTTCAGTACAAGCATTTCCTTTCACTAATCTTAATGCAATATTTAACATAAGAAACACTTTTGAGTGCAGCCAGTTATAAAAGTTCTCTGTTCTAACCCAGTACTTTTGCTATTGTGCTCAGTATAAGGACATGATATGTTGAACTATAAATTTTAAACTGACCTGGCGAAAAATCAACAGGTCTCTGCTTAAGGGGGTCGTCGTTGTATGCTAGGGAAATGGAAAGCCCTTGAATCCCACAATCTTTGCTAAAAATCTGTTCTCTAATTCTATACTGACATGATCTGTTTCATAACATTATTTGGAGGGTTCAGTAAATTTCCATAACACCCGAAACTAAGTACTTCGTTTTTGGGATTATCTGGTGAGCGTGAATTGGAAAGCTACTGATTTCTCCAAAAACAATGGCAGAAAATAGACTATCTAACTATATGAGTAAGGTAGCTGTTTTGTGCTTTATTATGGAGGAATCTATAGCTCCAGAAAATGTGACATGGCTTGGCAACCCTAACTTCAGGGGACTAAGGCCCAGTATATATAGGTACTCGTATGTATCTAAGTAGCTTCCTTAATTATGATTACCATGAGTGTAGGGTATGTGTTATAGTGAATATTTTTGGTTAAGAGGAGGGTGAACCTAATGACACAAGTAGATGAAGAGCTCAAAAATATGAAATTCAGAACCATTATTAATCAATCCTCAATTATTATATTGTTTGCCCGGCGATAATGAAACGGTTTCCACATTTAGTTCGACCTTTTATTGGTAATTGTAATGCACTTGAAGACAAATTACATCTAATTTAGTCACAACTGTCAACTAGGTATGTCAATCGTTAATCCGTTACAATAATTACTTGGGATAAAAAAAATGTGGATTATAATTGAAAAAAAAATGGAAGATCAAATCGTTAAAAGTTGGAGGGTAATAATCTTATTATTTTGCTTATTATATTATGATGAACAGCATAACAATGAACCAATATAACTTACAGTAACAGAAATTACAATGTAAAGTCAGTGGCATAATATGCAACTGGTAACGGCTACTGGGTTATTTAGATGGGGAAAAGGAGGTAGGTTTCTAATTGCCACTCTTCATTTTCTTTGACCAATTTATGTAGATACCCGATTTGAATTGTAAACTTTCAAAGTTAGTACCATGCTTTGGGTATACACAAACACACACATACACACAGTAAGCAGTTTGCTACATAATGGAAGGTAAATAATATGGTAATTGTAGTCTCCGAATATGTCACACAGATACATTCGCATTACATTAAGGAAACATCAACAGCAATATTAAGCCATATTGCTAAATTTAGACCTTTGGGATTTTTATCCACGAACAGATAGTAAAAGTATATTATATTGCCACTATCCTATTCCTACAGGACTGATACTGCAATTCTGACAGTATTTTAGTTGTTTTCATATTAAAGGACAGACACTCATAAAAGTAAAGATCCACCATTCAAGACTATTTGTATTAAATGTGTTATATATAGCTTCTAACAAAATTATTTACGACCATATTTCAAGGCGTTCGAGCCGAGTTTGTAAACATCCCAAATACCATAACTGTGTGGGCTAATTCCGATCGGGTATGTAGAATACGTAGCCAATTTCGCAGCCAATTCTTTAATGAGCAAGATTTTTTTTTTTTTTACAGCATTTATGTCCTTAAGGTTTGACTATGAATACGACCCTTAGATCCACCGCTTATCAAGGCCAGTGCTAAGCGAGGCAGTAGCGACGGAATGCTGTAAGGTTAGAGAATGATCAGACGATGGTGGGGCTAGCCGTGGCTAGGTTATTGCATCCCTCACTTTTCACTTGACTAGTGTTGGCTACATATTAGGGAGCGTGACTGTGCATGAGGTCAGGGGTGGGGGTGTGAGATGGTGTAGGGAGGAAAAATTGATCGAAACACTTCCTTAACTTATGCCTCGTTTCATCTCCTGTTTGTTTCAAAGTGTCGAACTGACCAAATTTCTTTCTCAAACATCACTATGGTGTTAGGACTAATGCCAACTCTTATACTTGTTGCCATGTGTCTGCTTCACAGTGTTTTTGTTTATATTGTAGTTTTACGGCATGAATGAAGTGAAAATAACCTGTTTATAAAGACCAGTTTTCCAAGGCGAAAATTCCACTGGATTTATTAATTCTAACAATATCTTTACATTACACATATTACAAGAAGAGGATAAGCATATAACTTCAGTGACTAACTAACGGTAGAAAGGTGGTGGTAGGTGGTGAGATTAGTGGGTAGCCTTGCTGTGTTGGAAGATGTCTGCATCGCAAGAAACTTACAACGTTCATCCATTGTTGCCTTGGTGAGAATTTAAATAAACTTCGAAATTCCAAAATAACAGGAAGCACAATGTGTTGTGTTTAATGTCAATAGCCATAATATACAAGTTACTATAAGCACTACAAACAAAATATCATATTCATAATATAAGTTATTGAAACGTAGGATTCTAACACCTCATCGAGCGTAGCATGCATATGCTAGTTTGCTTAGTATTACGTACATGTTAAGATTCAACATTTGGTGATGAGGTGTGAAAATGGAAAGGGTCTACTGGCAGTCGCCCTTGACTACGCCTGACGTCTCTGATTGGTCTAGCCCGCAAGTTCAGTGAGCGCGTCTACGGTTAAGTTAGGTTAGAGGGCTATTACACTGGAACGATTTTGCTTACTGGGCAAGCCCAGCAGAGACCATCTCCAAGAGCAGGTGCTGCCTTGCTGCTCAAACTCTATTACATACTGGTGGTCATCGTCTCGTTGCTTTCCATGAGCAGCAGCGGAAATCTCGGGATTTTATCGGGGGATGGCTATCACAACACCAAACAAACACAGCTGTCATGATTATCTAAAAAAAAAAAAAAAAAAAAAATTATATATATATATATATATATATATATATATATATATATATATATATATATATATATATATATATATATATATATATATATATATATATATATATATATTGTTACGTCATGATGTAACAACGATGTGAAACAGGGGTAGTCAAGATGTTAGTGAAGATGTTCTATTCACTTGGGGTAATGGCAAGTCAAGTAGTCTCTCTCTTTTATTACATTAGGATTATTACATGACTAAACAAATAATAAAAATAAAGTCATTGCTTCCTTCAGGTTGTATATTGCATATGAAGCTTTATAGCTAACCTGGAAAGCCAAACTAACATACAACCATGTAACACCTCCCCCCCTAAAAGAACGAAATTTCCCGTGAGAAATTTCGGCCTTTTTACAATCTCGAGGGGAAATAGAATACATGTCATAGAAAATATGACAACAAGGAACAAGGAGAAACTGGAGTCTCTTCTGCCATGGCCACCCCCTTGGCTGAACTGCTCGGAGGAAAATTTCGGGCATGCCCTTGACCAGTTGTGCTTGGGATTCCCCACAAGTTGGCAGGTGTGTCTTCCATACCAAACGGGATAACGGTCCTCCTGTATGTTTTCCAAGTGCCAAGATACCCAGCCCTTCCACAACTTTTCCTATTTCCTGTATGTTTTCCTTATGCGAAGATGTCCAGCCAATCCCACTACGACCGCGACAGTGACAACGACAGCGACCGCGAGCGACAGCGAACAACAGCGACAACGACAGCGACAACGACAGGGCTGGACACTATCTCCACCAAAGGCACAGGAAACTCAGGGACAGGTATACTGGGGCTAGGAAAGACGGCACTGGAAACTCAGGGACAGGGTTTTTATCTTAATCCTCTTGTGGTCCTGGTAACTGGTATACACTCCACAGCAACAAGGAAGATAACTGTTCCCAGTCCAAGCTGTCAAGTAGGCAAGCGCTGACACATATCATTCCTATTCGTCCGCCAATGCTATTTTAACCAATATGTAGCCAGGGAGCATTGTTACGTGACATGAGGAGAACTACGAGTCTTATACACAGCTCGTCCCCTTCAGGGTCTTCCAGGCAAGGATAGTGTTGTATCCCTCTGCTTCAACATCAGCATTTTCTTCCAGTCAATTGATCTTCATCAGCAAACATTTCGACATCCTTGATCATGCGGTCAATGTCCAAGGTAGTTGAAAAGATCTGGCTCTTTTTGTAGGGATGACACTATTGGCATCAAGGGGAACACAAAGAACGAAGAGAGAGACAACAAAACTACAAAGAACGAAGAGAGAGACAACAAACTACTGACTGCACATTACCCCGACATCTTGACTAGTATGCTGTCAGGGTCGCCATTTTGTTACGTCGTAATGTAACAACGCTGTGAAACAGGGGTAGTCAAGATGTTAGTGAAGATGTTCTATTCACTTGGTGTAATGGCAAGTCAAGTAGTCTCTCTCTTTTATTACATTAGGATTATTACATGACTAAACAAATAATAAAAATAAAGTCATTGCTTCCTTCAGGTTGTATATTGCATATGAAGCTTTATAGCTAACCTGGAAAGCCAAACTAACATACAACCATGTAACAATATATATATATATATATATATATATATATATATATATATATATATATATATATATATATATATATATATATATATGTGTGTGTGTGTGTAGACCCGCTAACTGGACCAATCAGAGACGTCAGGAATAGTCAGGAGCAACTGCCTGTAAAGTATATCAGTTATGCGAATAAGTTGACCACAAATTCAAATCGGCTAAGTTAACACCAAGCAAACTAGCACACACATGCTACGCTCGAGGTGGTGTTTGGATCCTATGTTTTAATATAATATACCCGACTGCACCAGCCTGTGTAACGTATATTATTTATATGAAGTTTTGTTTGTAGCGCTCATCGTAACATGTGTATTATGCATAAGGTCATAGAACACCTACGTATTGTTTTTCCTGTAATTTCGGAATTTCTAAGTGTATTTAAACTTACTAAACCAGGAAACGAATGATGGCTGTATAAATTTCGAGCGATGCACTATACCTGACCACTTCCAACACAGATAAGGTGGCGGCACACTGGGCAATTTTGGCTAGCATGCTACTTGCTTTTTCTACTCACTTTGCTAGCAAAAACTTGCTATCCGTCATACAGGTATTATCTTGATAGCGACTTTGGCTAGCAGCTAGCGCCAGCAGCCAGCGAGAACGACAACAAAACATCCCGTGTCCCACCAATCTTGCCAACTTTACAAAGTAATGTTGAAGTAAAAATACTTTAAATAAAACTTAAGTATTTTTAAATTAAACTTAATTCAAGTGTTTTAAATTATTCAAGTATTTTAAATTAAACTTCAGATGTTTTAACTTAAACCAGGTGTTTTAATTTGAAGTTCAGTTGTTCTAAATTAAACTTCAGTTGTTTTAAATTAAACTTCAGTTGTTTTAATTTGAACTTCAGTTGTTTTGTTTTGAGGATGAAAAAGTGTAGTCAGGATTTCCTCAACTGGGATCTGCATGGGATTCAATGGCTGAGACTCATCGTGGTTGGGAATTTTTAGTATGATATTGTTTGGGGACCTCTGATCTAAGTTAAAACGGGGAAATAAAAAACTCAAGATAAATACCTGCAGTTAAGTTGATTGCTGCTAGATCTGGAATGTCCAGTTTTAACTTCTTGGCGACCTCCCTCTACTGATTTTTTTTTTAATAGCATCTTGCTGTACTGCTCATGTCCAGGATCCCACAATATTGGAAATTCTCGGTATTTATTGAAAGAATTGTCGTTTTGTAGCAGTGTTGCCAGATCCGTCTAGGTTCCAGTATTTTGCCCAAGTCATTTCCTGTACTTTACCACAGTTATTTCCTGGTTGTTTGCCCGGTAAATTTACAGAAGTACTGGGTTCACTATATTGTATATTTTAGTATCATTATCCACTATTTTGGACCATTCTAAGCCATTTTTCATCTATGGTGTTTCTCTCGGAGAAGCCCCATTTTATGTTTTACACACATAATTTGGAAATTAGTCTGACCAAACATGACCTGACCTAACCTAACCTAGACCACAGCAGACTACTGGGACCTAACCTGGGCAAACTACCGGGATATAACTGGTGTAAACTATCATAAAGTGACCAGGGCAAATTCTCGGGACCTAGCTGGATGTGGTAACACTACGCGGGGAAAATATTTGGAAGGTTTCCTCCCAACGAAATTTAATGAAAATCAGTAATTATATAGTTAACATAATGTACAATGCCATTATGAAGGTTTCAGTAGTCGGTCGCATATGGTTTCGTCACAATATGCAACTTCATGTATTCACTCTCTGTTTTTTTTAAATCCAATATGAAAATAAACAAAATGGCTGACCCATATGATAGTCACCATATTATCATAAAACATAACAAAGTACAAATCCGTCATTGATACACTATATTACATACCGAGGTTACACAACTGTAAGTTAGATTTCGTTCGTCAAGTTGGTTAATTGCTTTCTCTCACCACATGAGATTTTCCACAAACTTTACCCTAAATATTCACCAAAATGATCTCACGTCATATCAAACGTTGAAAAACTAGCCCTATCTGTCTTATTCTGTTAACAGTAGTGCATTGTTGGTAGCCATTAAACAGCAGGTGCCATGTCATAGTTAGGTTTTCATATATTTATACTCAAACCATTATCCCTATGTATTATAACAATGATAGAAATAATTGATATAATTTTTAGGCTATTTTGTATTCATCATACTCATTATTCCGTGTATTCGTTTTCAGTCATTATTTTCATATTTTACTATCTGGGAACTGGATATATGCACACCAGGAAGGAGACTGGAGCTGGAAGAAGGTGAAATAACCGGCGGTTTAGTAAGGTGTTCACTGTCATGGCGTCCATAGGCTCTCTCCTCGTATGTGAATAGCTGTTTAAACTGTAAATTTTTGCCTCATACCTTTTCACCACAGTTATGCATTTAACTCTAGGGGCCTTTTAAACTTGTGAGTATGACACAATCTTGTTTTAGACAAGAAAATCTGTTAAAATTGTGGACAAGACTCTACCTTGAATGTACAGCTCCGAACAGATCAAGGGTCAACACTTCTTCCACCAGCGACTTGGTTTGGGCCTCGTCGGATCTGGCAACAGTTGCAGGTGGAGGGAGGGGGGATGTTAGTGGGAGAGGAGGAGAGAAATGTGGGCAGAGCTATATAGGAGGGTAACGAATGATCAGGTAGAGAAGACGTGTGTCAGGAGGAATGAATGAAGCATACACTGTGAACGGTATTGAATCACCAATACTATAAAGCAGGGTTCTTCAAACTTTTTCAGTCCCTCCCTCCACCTGCAACTGTTGCCAGATCCGACGATGCCCAAACCAAGTCGCTGATGGATGGGGTGTGGACCCTTGATCTGTCCGGAGCTGTACTTAAGGTATCTCCACCACCGGTAACGGTAAGTGCCCTTTCTTTTCTCAGTAAGCATTCTTTGGATTCATTCTTACATCAATTTGTGTGTTTTGGGGGGAGGGAATCATCTTAGTATGTTAAGATTTGATGTTTTTTTTTAAATTAATTGTCAGAATTGCCCTATTGCCACTGGTTAGGACCCAATGAAGCAAAGGTTAGGGAGCGAAGGTTACCAAGGTTAGGGACCGAAGGTTACCAAGGTTCGGACCGAAAAATGCCAAGCTTAGGGACTGAAGGTTATCTAAGTTAGGGCCGAAGGATGCCGAGTCTAGGAACCGAAGGTTACCATGGTTAGGGCCGAAAAGTGCCAAGAGTTAGGGTCCGAAGGTTACCAAGGTTAGAGCCGAAAGATGCTCAGGTTAGGGACCGAAGGTTACCAAGGTTAGGGCCGAAGAATGCCAAGGTTAGGGACCGAAGGTTACCAAGGTTAAGTCCGAAGAATACCAAAGTTAGGGCCGAAGAATGTCATGGTTAGGCTCGAAGGATACTAAGGTTAGGGCTGAAGAACACCTCGGTCTAGGTTAGGTTAGGTTGGTTAGTGAGATTTCAAAAATTCATTACCTTATTTTTTTTTATGGTCAATGAAATTTCCCTATTTTTGTGGATATCTTCCCAAAATATACACAAATCCAAGATTTTTGGTATTTCCCCAAATCTTGTAATTTTCCCCCTAGATTTAAAAAAATGTCAAAACTTGGCTGGCATTTTCAAATTTCGACATTTATAGTTGGTCTTCATTTCAAAACTTGGCTCACATTTTCAAATTTCGACCTTTATGGCTGATCAAAATGTCAAAACTTGGGTCGGATTTTCGAATTTCGACTTTTATGGCTGATCATAATTTGAGAACTTTGCTCGGATTTTCAATTTTCGACATTTATGCCTCATCATGAATTCACAATATAAGTAAAAAATACTAATTTATGCATTTTACCTTACCCAAAACCCTGGATTCCCAGGCTCTCTCCCAAGATTGTATGGGTAGGAATGGGATGGCAATAGTATCAAAATACATAATTTCCGACAATCAATTTAAACAAAAAACATCAAATCCTTTCACTTTAAGATGATTCTCTACCGAAAAAAAAAAAAAAAAAAAAAAAAAAATAGATGGAGGCGTGATTCCAAATATTTACCCTGAGCGGCCCTAGCCAAGAACACAGTAATAATACCGGTACTATTTGTCCAGGTTAGGTCCCAGTAGTCTGCTGTGGTCTAGGTTAGGTGAGGTAAGGTCAGGCTATTTTCAAAATGCCCCATTTGAATATGCCCTATCTTGGAAATGGAGCATTTGCGGAGGAAATGCCATGGAAGAAAATAGTCTTAGATTGGTCTAAATAGGTGGGTAATAAAGGTAGAAAAACCGTAAGCTATAAAGGCAATTCTTTCAATATTTACCAAATTCTCTGTATATTTCTAATAGCATATACACATGCTCTGATATCCAATTAACCATGCGAGAAGACATTTTTTTCAAGGCACATGAAGATATTTTGGAAAACTTATCGGGGCAGTCGGGCGATTGTTTATGTTTACAAAACAGGCGCGAGTCTACTACTGAGATGGTCAATGGAAAAACTTAATACCTACTTCGTCCTGTTCATATAATTCTTTAATAAATTTACAGAGTCAATTAACTACAGAAAGTAACTATTTTCCTGTACAAACAATGATTTGCATGCTCAATATTATTTTCCTTGCTATATAAACGACACAGTTGATTGCTCATTTGAGCACTCTTTTGAGTAGCAAAACTTGCTCTTCATTTCTCCCAGCATACTATCCACTTTCCCTAGCACCAAGATTCGGCTGCTTGCTACTCGTTTTGGATAGCAAAACACAAAGCGGGTAGCAAAAGCAAGTAGCATGCTAGCCACCTCCTGCCACCACCTTTCTGCCTTTAGTTAGTCACTGAATTTATATTTTCATCCTTTTCATGTAATATCTGTATTGCAAAGATGCTATTAGCATTCATATATCCAGTTGAATTCTAGCCTTGGTAAAAGGGTCTTTATATAGAGGTTATATCTACTCCATTCATTGCCGTAAAACTGTAATATAGACAAATATACTCGTACCACATCTACTGTGAAGCAGAAATCAGTGTAACTGATATAAGTGGTATAAGTGTAGCCTACTTGTATGAGTAACTATACGTTGGCATCCATATGATTTACGAGTCATGGAGGCAGAAATCGTCCAACCGTACTTTCCTATAATTGCTAGTATACCGTGGCGCTGGAAAGTAATATTAATACTTCTGTATCTGTGATTTTTTTTTAAGAAGCAGTATATAATATCCTTATTTTATAGTGAAGTGGTTACTATGGTTCGAAATATAATACAACCTTACAATTCGTGTCAGAAAATCTATCTATGACCCATTATATTCGAAAATAAAGTTCGTAAATAGTGATATACGAGACAAAGTTACGAATTATCAAATTCCTATACAAATGTTATACAAAGACATCAATAGAGTAGGCCACTTGTAATGCCGATAGGTGTCTTATGAATTTTATGATCTGATTTAAATGTAGTATATAGCATAAATATGAATTATGATTCTCAATTATGACCACTTTATTGTGCGTCCAAAACTTGTGATAGCACTTTCTGGCACTACGTGACATGATGCTTAGAGACAGTTAAAGTGTATAAATGGTATCCTGGTATTTACCGATTGAATTGTATCGCAATCAATATTTTGCTTTGTTCAAATTGTAGAATGAAACAACATGATATTGTACTCAACAGAAAAACTTTAAAATTTAAATAAATGGATAACAAAGTCAGAAATGAAAATGGTTTGAAAAAAAAAAAAAAAAAAAAAAAAATATATATATATATATATATATATATATATATATATATATATATATATATATATATATATATATATATATATATATATATATATATATATATATATATATATATATATATATATATATATATATATATATATATATATATACACACAGGGTGTATCACGGTGTATAGCATTAACTTACACCGGAGATATAAAATATAATTTTAAGTATATTTTGTTCTATAAAATATGCTGTGTGTGATCTCAGTAAAGTACAATGAATACTGATAAAAACTATTTTAACTTTGTTTTGTCAAATGGCTGTGAGCTTCGGAGGGAGTGGAAGCCTAATATCGTTTTCGGACCAAAGAGACCTTATTTATTTCATCTTAATAAGTTTTTATCATGATTGAAATATTTATGTGATGTTCTATAACGCACATTGAATCATATTTTCAATGCAGAATGATGATACCAGGCCCCTATAAATAATATTCGTCGAAATATGATTGATATCTTTTGGAGGTTAGGTAAACTCTACCGACATAATGCTGCCTGCAAGTCATAGTATTTCCCGAAATTTCACGGATTTTCATCTTATACAGGCCTGGTATTATCCCTCTGCATTGAAAATATTTACGATATAGAACATCACATAAATATATCAATCATGATAAAAACTTATTAAGATGAAATAAATACGGCCTCTTTGGTCCGAACGATATTAGGCTTCCTCTCCCTCCGAAACTCACCGCCATTTGACAACACAAGTTAAAATAGTTTTTTATCAGTATTCATTGTACTTTACTGAGATCACACACAGCATACTTTATAGAACAAAATATACTCAAAATTATATTTTATATCTCTGGTGTAAGTTAATGCTATACGTTGCGATATATATATATATATATATATATATATATATATATATATATATATATATATATATATATATATATATATATATATATATATATATATATACTCAGGAAGGTAAGGGTTAACACAATAAAGGGATGAGGCCCACTCATTGTCAACTCCTGTGATAAAGAATGAGCGAAATGAATCCAAAATCATGTTAATTTTCGTTCAAGATGCCTAGAAACATTCCCTCTGAAGAAACATGTGTCATAGTAAAGTAGAAAGATGGATAAAAATAGAGTGTTCCTAAGTAGTCCAATTGTGTATATGAAAGCATGAGGGTACCAGTAACTCTTACAGCTATGTCTTTTGATCATATTCTGAAAACATTCTCTTGTTGGTAAAATGAAGGACTGTTGATTTCTCGGAATTATGCCAGGACACAGTAACCCCCCTAATGTTACAAAATTTATTTTATGACATAGCTTATAGAAATATGAAGCCCTCCGGTTTATCGTCATAGAGAGTATCCAATCCAACTTCTCAGGGAATCATCTGGAAGGTCACAAAGGTCGTACACTAAAAACCGGTTTCCTACTCGTATCCTGGAATGGGTAGTTTCTGGATAGTCTGGATGAACCAGTACGGTAACCCTCCCTTAAGGATTAGTCATTATCATGATGAGAGTTAAAGTTTTTTTCTGCCACTCATTACCCACATCTTGTGAAGTATATCTTGAAGATAATGCGGTACACAAAGGCCCGACTGAAGGTATGACCTAGGGAAGCAGGTAAGTCCACCAGCACACTTGCCACCAATGTTCCGCTGACCTCCACACTGCTCAAACAGTCCCTAGAATTAAACAATATTTTATTTATTCCCTTAGACTCATCATTCACTCGTGTCATCAATGTTCTGCTGACCTTCAAATTTCTCAATCAATCTCTCCCATGAAGTTTTTCATTATATATTCACTTCCTAATAAGACATTTCCACAATTCTCAATACTACAGCAATGAAAAATTTTCCTATCCAATATTTGTATATTCATCAATCCTTTACAACACATCCAACCTGGAGGCAGAACTCTCTTCTTTATAGAGAAGGTGGGTATCATTCTAAAGGTATAGTTTTAAAATTCGATTTTAATCCTATAGCTTTTTTAAACTTTACTTTTAAATAAAATTTCTTCTTTTACTATAGATTTATAAAGTATAATAATATCAGCAGCATAGCACCTCACCATTGCGCTACAAGAATATTTTAATATAAGTTCATCAGCACCGAAGCTATGTGGATTAGAAGGTAGCAATTCCCAAAATAACCCTGAATTGCTTGAGTCCACCTTCAAATCCCAACTGTCATGCATAGATTTTCTATGGAAGACATGGCAGAGCCCTCTGTCGGCCACTGGTCAAGATAGAAATTGTTTTAAGTGAACTTATCCAGTTTACATGTGCGTGTGTTCGCTCTCCATTTCTGGATTTATGTCAGCATTCTTAATGGTAAGTACAGTGTTTTCCTGTTTTTCCTTTTTAATTTTTGGCGACTCTTTGGGTTTTGAGGGCAGTTTTGTGTTATGCTGTGCATTGCAGCAGCCGGGTTAGTCAGTCGGGCCTAGATCCTGTTCATGACTCTCTGTTTTTATTGGAAGATTTTTCCCATTGCCAGCATGTCATTGCTTGGCAATGTTCATGTCTGAAAGTTTTTCTCATTGCTTGCAATGTTGCCTTGTTTTTATTAGTGCTGTTTAGTTCTACCATGTGCAGGTTATTTTGAGACTGTTATCTCCCCGTATTAGTTTGACCTCGCCCAGCAAGTCATTTTTCTTATCTTTGTTGTTGTGACCATTTGCCTGGCAGGGGGAAGCTTCCCTGCTTTTGTCCCCCTGCTTCCTTTCTGGCCTTTGTCCTCGCGGTCTGTTTTTACATGGAGATTAGCGAGGTTTTTCCTTTCTCCGCCAGGGTCGACACTGACCAAGCCTCAGCCTCGACCGGGGTCGACCCCACCCTCTGCCAGCCACCTACATGCCTGCCTGACTCTAGTTTGTGTCTCCCCCGGGCTTTCACCAGGCCCGTGTGTGCAGACACGTCCAGTACGGTCCGTTGCTCCTCTGTCGGCCATGACTGTTATGCCGCCTATTCCCCGTGCTTGACCCCGGAAGGGTACGACCTTGCCTTCTGCCCTGTGTGCTCAGTTTGGCTCGATCAAGTACCTAGCTGCTTCATGCCATGACTTTTTAGCGTTGTCTTGTTTGTGTAGGGTCTGGACGAGGGCAAGGAGGTCCCTACAGAGATAGGCAGTTACGGGTCTCATTCTTCCTTCTCTGGTTGACTGGAAGGATCAGTCCTTGAGCAGAGAGTTAGGCCTGGTTAAATCTCGACACGTGTCCGAATTGTCGTCTGTGACAAGTGAAGAGATGTTGGCCTTGCTACAAATCCTCGAGTCTGACTCCTACGATTTTGATGTGCAGACGGCAACCTCTCCTGCCCCACAAGAGGCAGGGTTCGGACACTCATTTTCTGCAACCCGCCCAGAAGAAGAGGAGATCGGCCTCGCCACCTTCATGGAAAGAGGTACTGAAGGACGAGCTCTTGGCCTCACTCAAGGCTGGCCTTTGAGTGGCAAGAGCTGAAGCACCACCCGGCTCCTAGCTCTTCTGCGACTCCTACACCTACTCAGCCTCAACATGGGGAGCAGCGTGTCAACCTGGCTCCGCCACTCAGCTCCGCTGTGCCCACTACTTCTACTCAGCCTGGACGGGGGGGAGCAGGTTGACGACTCTTGGTTGACCTTCAGCGGCGATGAGTCCCCAGTAATCCCCTTGCTGCCTCTTTGGCTGCTCCTCTTACTGTCGCCATTATCTTGACTCGGACCTCAATTTCGGCCCCACTCAGGGTCGACCAAATCCAAGCCTCAGCCTCAACCTTGGCCGGGGTTAACTCCACTCGCCCAGCCGTGGCTCAGGCGAATGACGCCAGTTCTACTTCACACATGACCCCTCTCCTTCCTCCTACTGAGATCATAGACATGCCTGAGGACGACCCTCCTCTAGCCATGATGGAGTTCCTACCGAGTGGCAGACAACACTCTCAGGCAGCCACCTCTCGCTGTTCATCCCTGACGCATCAGACCCCTCCCACTTGGTGAAGGAGAATGTTGTCGTCATCCTGTCGACGGACGACTCAGAAGAGCTGGTGGCCCTTTATAAATGGAAACCAGGGGCCGGATTCACTAACGCAGTTTCGAGACCTTAGCGGGTGAGAGAGCTATTCACTAACGAGTTAAGGGAGTCTTAACCCAAACTATCGTACAGCCTTACCTAAGGGAGCGAGGAGGCACTCTTACCCGAGATACGGGAGTGAAATGTCCGACGAACGAAGAAAAACGGAGCTGCCAGGCGTACTTTACAGACATGTAACCATGGAACTCGTTGTTGGTGTTGATCAGCAGGAACTTGCATTGCATCTCCATGTTGATGATAATAACCTAATACGGTATTATCGTTTTCCTCGAGTGGAAATATTGAGATTATGTGATGAGCTACAGAAATTGGAAGAGTTATCAGGCGATCTCATGCTATCCCCACTCATACATTGGTTTTAATTGCCTTAAGATTTTATGCAAGTGATAACTTTCAGAGTGTTGTTGTTGGTCTTGTGTGTCTAGAGTAATAAATAAAGTGACAGAAGCCCTCTACAGAAAAGCATGACTGGAAATAAAAATGCCTAGAGGAATAGCTGCCACAACAGACACTAAGCATATATTTCATAGACTAAGAGGTTTTCCTAATGTAATTGGAACAATTGATTGCACACATGTTCCAATCAAAGCACCCAAAGAAAGTGAACATTTGTATGTGAACAGGAAAAAGTATCACTTTATCAACATCCAAGTTGTTGCCAACAGTGATCAGTAGCCTACATAACTAATGTGTGTGCAAAATACCTTGGCAGCACTCGTGATGCATTTATCTGGAATAACTCTCACCTTAGGCAGAGATTTGAGAATGGAGAATTTGGAACTTCTTGATATCATCTAACTTCAGGCCTTAATTAACCCCCATCACAAGAGCTAAAAGGAACTCGTCAAGAATTATGGATAAATACAATAATACCTATTTTTTTAGGAAGCATATGGTTAATGCTGATGATCATTAGTGCTATATATCTTAACATATATTATGTCACACTGTATACTGTACTACCATGAAGGAATTGTATATATTTCATACTTACACATTAAATTACCATATATATTCAGCTGATGCAAGTTAACTTTGCTACTTTACCACACAGTCCTCAGTAGTGTGTCCAAGTGAAGTCCCCATAAACTTCATTGCTTATCAATAACATAAAGTTAGGTTACTTTTGATATTTTGCAAAGTTTTCACAGTTTACTTTAAAACCCACAGTCCTATTCACCCTATTTAAAACTCGTACAGTATATTCCGAATTCTTTCCTCAAATAAACAGCTACAACAGGCTCTTTTTCTGAACAAATGGATTTCTCTACAGTAAATGGAATACATACTGTAATGTACGAAAAAAGGCATTGCTGGACTAAAAGAGAATTAATGAAGGAAAGAAAACATTTGAATAGAATTTTTTTCTGTGTTCCGGCTGTACTCCGTTGCAGAATTAAGTGCAAATATAATGCTTTGTAGAGCACTCTCCACTGTTTACAAAATAATACTATCAGCTGATGGGAAATTCTTGCGTCTAATTGGTTGGACTCTTTTGTTACCGACATCGTGCTTAGTTAGCAAACGACAAGATAAAATATAGTAGAGCCATCTACCGTCAAAATATGAACTACGACTCACGGTGAGGATAACTTCTCGCTCCCTTACGATTGTTTAGATCAGTGGTTCTCAAACTTTTCCAACTAACGGAACACCTTTTACTTTTGGTGGTACTCAGCGGAACCCCCTACGACCCTCTCCCCACCCAATATTAGTGGAAAACAACACTACCCCCTTATAGATGGAATCTCCCACCGCACACACACACACACACACACATATATAGCTATATAAAAGTACAGTTTAGCTCTTGATTCTTATGTGAGAAGTAAACATCACTATTTACACTTGTCTGTTCAACACACTCATTACACTCCATAGAATCAGTAGAAGTATTGTGTGTTTTACCTTGTAACTTGGGGTGTAAGGTGTGATACTTCAAACAATTTTCTACCTTAGATAATTATATAATATTTACTAAGGGTAGTGTAGTGGATGGGACTGGGACACTTACAACACACAATGAACCTCTACACTTCATTTACAAAGTCTCTCTCTCTCTCTCTCTCTCTCTCTCTCTCTCTCTCTCTCTCCTCAATTGCAAAAGATTTCATCACTATCATATTTCATTTTATCCATTCAAGTTCAAATTTATATATAAATAAAACTAAACTTTCATCAATTATATATATACATATTTTTTTTCTTGGCCACGGAACCCTTGAAAGGTGTTCACGGAACGTTGGGGTTCCGCGGAACAGTTTGAGAACCACTGGTTTAGTTAATAGACCTTAATTAAGCAGCGTGCTGCCGGAATCGTAAGGGAGCTCTTACGGGAGCATTTAGTGAATCCGGCATTATGCTCGGCACTCTCAGAATTCTATGACGAATCGAGTGTTTCCCTACCTGCATATGTTGATAGTGTAGTTATGGGCTTCACAAGTGGAAATGTGACTGATGCCAGCCATCGACCATGTGTTAGCTTCATTAAAAAGCTACTCTCAGATTGTTCAGGGATCTGTGTAGCAGACCATACTTTGCAATTGCAAGGAGCATAATTTGTGGCTGCAAATAGTACAGTAACCATTCCTGACAGATTGGAGAAACTTATGTGTTTTTTCATACTAGAGTCAATAAGAAAAACTTGAGCATGCTTACAAGTATGATTAATAACTTGATCAATAGTGAATGTACTTCTGTAAATAATTATTTAGGTTTAACTGTTGCTTTCATTTATGGCAAACCTGGTTCTGTAAGTAGGTTAAAATTAAATACAATATTGTTATTTTTATTATGTGTATATTTAATCTCTGGGACTGTGAGAAGCCTGTATCCGCACCTGTATCCACGTTCGCGAAACATGATACACCCATGGTTGGTGGAATATACTGTAAGGGTTGAAAGCAGTTCAGACCAGTTTCACCAGACACAACATCCTTTGAAAGGTGCTGATCTGACAGCATGATGGGAAGTTTTCATGCTGAGCCACTGATTGCTAGATTAACTCTGTATTTATCTGTATGTTAATCTCTATGCTATAATCAACTGCATATTGTCATCTTGTACGAAGAGAAAGGGACAATATATATTTACTCACATTATTCTTATATAAACTTGTATCCAACATGTCTATATTTAATATATACGCTAAGCATTATCAACACCATCGTTGCAATCTGTCACGCACGAAAGGGTGTGGTACGTGAGGAAGGATCGAGAGAAGAGAGGCTCACTTGGAGCCCGCCCATGGGCTAGACCGCTAGGGAGGATGGAGTCCTGCCCTAAGCGAGAAGATTCACCTCCTACATAATCTTAGAGAGACACAAGATGTCTAGTATAACCTGTAATCTGATATACTTCAGTAAATAGAGACAAGTCCAAGAGTTTACTCTAAACCTTGAGTAATTAACTCAATTCCCCAGAAGGACGAGAGTGGTAAGTTCAGTCAAGTGTAGAAGTGGACTGACGCCAGCTCTTAGTCAAGGACGGCGAGTGAGTGGTAAGTAATACCAGCCCAACTGATAAATGAGAGTTTCCGGCAGGTATTTCCACAGTAGCTTAAGCTGAGTTTGGACGACCCACGAGTACATGATAAATGGTAAATGAAGTTCAGAGTAGATAGGGAAAGCATAACAGAAAACCGGTTATTTACATGAAAATTCGAAAATATCAAAATCCATTTATAACTTCTGCAAGTTACGAGAAAAGGAAAGGAAATCACTTGAAAATTAAAAAGACCCTGAACAAACAATAAATTACCACGAGAATGGGGGTCTGTTGAAAAGGATATCCCCTGCCCTAACATCTGATCTCTAGACAAATATAATATCATTAGGTTTACCAGGTTCCCAACTCCAGTCCAACACACACACACACACACACAATACACAACACAACATAAAATTCTGGATACAGTATTCTCTTATGACAATAAACCAGCAACTAGGGTCAATATAAACCAGTACATAAAATAAAATACAACACAAACTAGGGCCAGCAAGAATAAACTAGAAACTATACATATTGCATGATTTCATCAAGGATGATATTTCTTTATTCACTGTCAGACTCATGTTGCCTCTTTGTCTGCTTTGATCTTAATCGTGTGTTTTTCATAATTTTCATTAGATCTTCGCAGTTCTTTAATAAGTTCCTTCCTATGGTCTGCCTGCTGGCTTCACTATCTTTGACCGTTTGAATATTTTCTTCACGTAGATCTACATCTTGAGTGAGTAGCATTCTCACTTCAGTATTATGGGATGGTGGAAGTTAACCTCCGCCTATGCCCTGCAGTTGATGGTACAGCCCCTTGTTGTGAAGTACCATGATTTATGATTTATTTATAGATGCCATTAGGCATCTGGCGGCGCAACAGCAATGGTCATATACCGCCCAACATAAATGGTGATCTTAATCATTAATATAATATGTACAAACATTTAATAATTTTCACAACCTCAAAAGGGAGAAGCAGCATGAATAAATGCCACATTTTTAAGTTTAATATATAAAAGAATTAAAATATAAACGAAAGAAACATTAAACTTTACCTACCTAAAAATGAATAGACATAAATATAATAAAATTAAAAATTTTAGGAAGAGGCCAGCCTCCTTCACATAGGAGAGGGTGTTCCTTCCAACACCACAAGCCTCCTCCCCAAGCACCTAGGAGAGACAGTAAAAACCGTCACCCACCGGTACCCGGAGAGGTGCCTATGACGAATAAATGCCGTACTGTCAGAGGGACCAGACAATCGTCACAGTAGGGAGGTTGAGCCCTCTCCATTAAAAAGCCATGAGTCACTAGTGTGTGGCCAATGTGGAAACGGACAAGAGCCGTCCCCCACCTGACTGACAGGCCGCTGTAGCTCCACAAACCAAGGCACTGGCGAATGCCGCGGAGCTTGTTAGCCTCGATGGCATCCCATCTGTCCTGCCAGCGGGAACGAACGGCAGAATCTATGTAGGGTCATAGGTCCACTGCAGGAACGCTCATTCCCATCGACACCCACATGAACCGGGACCCAACAAAATGTAACTCTGCGGCCACGACGACCCAAGAAGACAAGCTACTTGAGAATAGCCAACACCAGGGGATGGGAAGAGTTAAAATTGCACAAGGTCTGCAAGGCACTACTGGAATCACTAAACAAAATAAAAGAAGGCTGAGGGAGATTAAAAATCACTTGAAGGGCATATAAAATGGCCGAAAGCTCAGTAGTAAAAATTGACATGACAGAAGGGAGCCTGCCGCCACGACAAAAGTCAGGAAAGACAACTCCAAAACCAACTCCAGCATCAGACTTTGCCCCATCAGTGCACAGGGAGGGATTCCCTGTGAGTTAAGGCATGTTCTAAAAAGAGGGAATGAGCCACTGAATGAGGAAGAGATTCCTTCTTGTCTGAAAACCAGGTGCATGGGAAAACTTCTGGAAGAAGCCATGGAGCCACCCTGGGGACCCGCACAGGACAAATCGAGAAGTAATCAATGCCCATCTCTTCCATAGCCTTCCTGATCCGGAAGCCAAAGGGCCATGGTGTGCGAGAATGTGACAGATAGTACTGAAACATGATATCAGATGACACCGCCATGCAGGGAAGAAGTCAGGAAGTCGATGTAATCGATGCCAACAACGAACCATCAAGGACTGGCAACGGAGATCAAGAGGTGGCTCATCAGCGTCCACCAGGAGACTGAGGATATGGGACGACCTGAAGGCTCCGGTTGCTAGACGTATGCCAGCACGATGAACAGGGTCCAAGACTCTGAGACGGGCATCCGTGGCAGAGGAGTACACCTCGCAGCCATAGTCTAGTTTCGATCTAATAAGAACATGGTATAGACGGAGGAGGGTGGCTCGATCAGCCCCCCCAGGACGTATGGCCCAGGACCCTCAACAGGTTAAGAGCCTGGAGGCAAGAGGCCTTAAGTAAATGTAAGTGGGGAACCCAAGTCAAACGTTTGTCAAAAAGGAGACCCAAGAGACGAGTCTCCTCGACACCACGTATCCGATGACCATACACGAATAAGTTCGGATAGGGGTGAACACCTCGGAGGAGGCAGAAGTGCATAACAACTGTCTTGGCAGGAGAAAATCGAAACCCATGTGAACCAGTCCAATGCGACACCCTGTCGAGGGCAAGCTGCATGCGCAGCTCCGCCACTGACATTCGGGAAGCAGCAAACCAGGTCGTCAACGTACATGGAATTGGCTATACCGTCTGGAAGGGATGAGGCATTGGCATTAATTGATACTGCAAACAATGTGACACTGGGGACGCTTCCCTGGGGGACGCCCTCCTCCTGTGCAACGGATGCTGAGAGTGCTGTACCAACTCTCACAGAAAAACTGCGACCACTGAGAAACTCCTTAAGAAAGCGTGGAAGGCGACCCCGCAGACCACATGCATGGAGTTGCTGCAGGATGCCATATTGCCATGTAGTGTCATAGGCTTTCTCAAAATCAAAGAATACACAGACACTGTCTTGATGTCGTGCAAAAGCCTCACATGCAGCAGCTTCCAACCTGACCAGAGCATCTGTATTTGAACGGTGTTTACGAAAGCCAGACTGGGACGGAGACAGAAAAATACCCCATTCGAGGAAGTACAACCAGTCTGACATTCACCATCTTCTCAAATAGTTTACAGAGATAGGAGGTCAAGGCAATTGGTCGGTAATTGAGGGCAACACCAGAGTCCTTGCCCGGCTTGGGGAAAGGAAGGATGGTAGTAGCCCTCCACCCAGAAGGAAAGACACACTTCAGTGTCATGGATCCAGCCCAATTGGTAACGCTGTACCATGTACATTGGGAACCCTGGAGTTGTGTTTGGCTACACTTTCTTAACTTCCCTGGCTGGCGCACGATATGTTAACTGTAAATTCCTTTGTAGACAGATAGTATTGTCAGGCTATGATTAATTTATGTTGTTTAATTCTATTCAAGCAAGGTATATCCTGTACTAAGCTATATCAGCCTGAAATGGTTATATTGTTAGACCGAGGGTTTTCCCCCTACGTGGTTGGCGGTTGAGCCACTCACCCTGGTGTCTCCTCAACGCTCTCTCTCTCTGTTCCAGCTGCCGTAAGATTAACACCTCTTCCCCAGCTCTCCTGTTGTGTATCCCTTTGAAATGCACCTCGTGGTGTATCAAGGTTTGTGTGTCCTTTGTTAGGAGGCCATAGTCCAGCAGGACTATGGGCCTATTAGGAATATTTATACTGTGTTGTGTCCCATTGCTAATCTGTACATTAAATATGTAAATAATGTAAGTTTGGATGTACTAGTGTTTTGTTATTCCTCTCCAGACTCTAACCATAACATTTTAACCTCATGCCCACTTATTCCCTCATACTAATGGCTGCTCACTGGGCTTTTGAGTAATTAATATTAGACTTCATCATTCCTTCTCTGGGTTACAGAGGGTATTTAGCTCAGGGCAAGGGCTAACCAGGGGTGGAAGTGATACCAGCCAGATTCTGTTATATAAAGCTAAAAGAAATGAGATCGCCGCAACATTGGATATGGGATATTGTCAGGCCCAGGAGAAGTGTCACCGCAGAGAGAGAGAGAGCAGAGTGCAGGTCTCTTAGGGTAAATATATGGTTACAACTTTCATTCTCCTTCTTGAGAAATCCAGGACAGTGCACTCCTTGGCTCTCAACTCATGCCTGACAGCCAGAGGTCAAAAGTCACGAATGCATGTTAAACCATCCATGATCTTAATTCCCCTGACCTTAAGAACAGGTGGAGAACTAGGAGAAAATGTCTACGCCATCTTACGGACTCTCCTGAACTCTTGGGTGAATGGAGTTTTAGTATTAATTGAAACTCGTCTAGTCCAAGCTCTTGCCCATCGAAAATCCTTTAAAAGAGTTAGGTCCCCATGATTGCGACGAAGGCGAGAGAAAGCAGCGCGCTTCTCCCGAACAGCAGGAGTGCAGACTGGTGACCACCAAGGGACAGGACGTTTGGGGAAGTGGCCAGAAGTTTTAGGGATAAAGTTGAGAGCAGCAGAGTGGAGCATATCAGTGAAATATGTTACAGCCTCGTCAGAGCTACCAAAATCTGCTATAGAAGAGACCGAAGAAGTTAGCTTTAAAAAAAACTGCCAGTCAGTCTTGTCCACCTAGGAAGAAAAGACAGTGGTTCGTACCTGTTACCTTTTAAAAGTATAGGGAAGTGGTCACTGCCATATAAATCGGACAACACACTCCAAGTAAAATCCAACAGAGTACTGGGTGAGCAAAGGGAAATGTCAATGGCGGTAAAAGTCCCAGTAGGGCTATTAAAATGTGTCACATCTCCTGTATTTAAAACCCCTAATTCCTCATCCTCAATAAAAGAAGCTAATAAAACACCCCTGGGGTTGACCGAACTGTCACCCCACAGAGGATGACGAAAATTAAAATCACCCAATAAAATAAAGGGAGAGGGAAGGTCCCGTACAAGACGCTTGAGATCACCCCTCTCAACTGTAACACTGGGAGGAAGGTATAAACTGCACACAGTGTACGGGCGGCCCATAAAAACTTTAACTGCGACAGCCTGGAGCGGAGTGCCAAGTTCCAGGTTCGTGCATGGAACATCTCGGCGAACTAGGATGGCAGAGCCACCATGGTGACCCTGCCCTTCAAATGAATTGGAATAAAATGCAGAGTATGCTGGAGGACTGGCAGGAATGTAGTCCCCAAGAATTGTTTCTTGGAGAGAAACACATGCAGGAGATAAGCTAGAGAGAAGAACTCCCAAGAAGCACACAAGCCATGGCAACTCCACTGAAGGACCTTGAACAGTGTTACTTTAGTACTGATTTTTGGGAATTCTCACGGAGGTACTTCCCACTACCACCTTGACCTGAGGGTTTATTCAAACGATAAGATTTGTCTAATCCTGGGCCACTAGAAGAAGAGGAAAAACCGAGGAGTAGTACTTGGGGCAGTAATTGGGACCCATAGACAAGTCCCTGAAGTATCTGATATTTTAGAAGATGAAGGTAGATGAGCAGGGATATTCTTTGAAATAATTACATCGGTATTGTCCTGTACAGCAGTGGTATCACTGACACAGGCAGATACATCAACATTTATAATACAGGTGGAAGAATCACTCCGCACTCAAGTGGAAGAGAAACTGAATCTTTTGAAGTCGCAACATCCGAGGCATCCACATTCACTTCACGCCCTCTGATGATCCCGAAGGAAGCTTGCGAGGGGAGACATCTGTTGAATCAAGAGATTCTTCAAAGCCACGAGAACACTTCCGGTGAAATTGAGAGGAAATTATGGAAGAGTCCACAGAGACGGTTGCCTTGCAAGGAGGAACATCTATGGAATCAATGTCTCAAAGGAACCACGAAGACATCTCTGTGGCAGTTTAGGTGACTTAAGTTTCCTTTTTGGAGAGCGTGTGGCAGCGTGAACCTCTACCACATGGACACCTTTAGCTAAAATCTGAGAATTTTCATCAGTTGAAGATTCACCAGAATGAGTGTCTGATATAGTTTCCAAGACAGAGAAACTATTATGTAGTGAAACTTTAGAGCAAGAAGTAGCCGCTTCTTGAGAGGGTGCTGCAACCGATTTAGGGCGAAGGGAGGAGGCGTATGTCTTCACACCACCATCATTCTGTCGCCTGAAGTGGAGTTGCCATTTGGCACTACCAATACTGATGAATTGGGTGTTAGCCAAGTGGAGGATATCTTGCTCAAGGAGGTACATCTTACATTGGCGAGAACGTAAGGGATGAGCATCCCTGCAGCAAAAGCAGTAACTCTCTGACTGACACTCAGAAGTAAGATGCGAGTCAAGAGCAGAACAATTACCACACCAGGAACGGTTGTTGCAGTTCCTCCTCCCTTGACCAAACACATAACAACAGAAACACTGCAAAGGACGCTAAATAAAAAGGGGTGGGTTTAATGTTGATGCGATCTGGGATATGCGAGCCATAGAAAGTGAGGATGATCATATTTTTACTGCCTTTTATCTTTGATACTCGTTGGACACATAGCGAGAATATCCTCTTCTGAGAATTCATACAGGTCCTCATTATATATACGCCCCTTGCTATAATTAAATGTTCGATGTGGTTTGATAGGTTCAAACATGCTATCAGAAGGACAGGGGAGATTGAGGTGCATCATGGCCTGTGTAAGATCTTTGGCTCTGAAGAAAACGCTCTTACCGTAGTTTTTATGTGGCCCATTGTTAGAAATCCAATTTCTTTCTCCAGATACCGGGAAGCATGGATAAGGTTACCACGTCCCTCCCTGTAGTAGGCCATAAACCAAAAGGGTGTAGGAACCCGATGCTCCTTAGGGACATGGTCTACAGAGTCATCAAAGATGTTAGGGCAGTAGTCATTGTCAACTACATTGGTGGACAGCATCATCTGAACTTTGCAGTGAGTATCCCCCACAATCAGAGAATCTTTTACCTCAAAAGCTGCTTTGGCAGCAGCATTTGTATTGAAAGTAATATAGCACTGATTAGACCTAAAGTCACTGTCATAAGTGATTCGGATACGAAGAACCACTCCAAAACACTTAAAAATGGAGTGGATAGTGCAATAGGAAAGGGATGCAAGTACATTCGTTAACATTAACGTGCCCAAACCGCTAACAGGGTTCGTCGACACAACACCCGACCTGCTGGGTCTACTCTTACTTGCAGCCTTCTGCATACCACAACGACCAGAGAGTGACGTCTTGATGGCCTTGTCGACCACCACTCGCGGAAGAGATTGGAGCTTTTTGTTATCCATATATCATCGATTTAGTTAAATTGGCCCCAGGAGCCAAGACTACTACCTACCGGGCAGATGAGGGGACCGAGCGCTGGTCGCCGTGGGTGGGGTACCTCGTCCCCCACGGGGCCACTCGTTTTAAAAAGCAGACCCAATGACTCGAAAGTTTGCCCACGACGGTGCTGAGACCCCCTTCCCCAACATCTCCCGGCCCAGACACCCAACCATCCAACATAGGACGGCTCCTAGAGGGCGGTCCCTCTGGAGGACAGCACTGTTGGCAAGTACTGGCAGCCTATTGCATGGGAACCATATAGTCCGGTCTCTCACTGGCGACCTTACTAGCATGGGAAGTCCTCTCTCCCCGAAATCAGGACAGAGCAGGGGCCGGAGCCCCCTCTATTCTAGCTCTCCAGGTCTCAGAGACACGCAAGGCGGTTCCCGTTGGGGGGGTTGTGAAGTACCAGCGGCAGCGCTTGCTTCTGTTGTTGGGGGAATTGGAGCTGTTGTTGGTGGCTGTATATTCACTGATAATGGTACAGCAGGTGATGGTAATAGCACCTCAAGGTCATCAGGGTCCAATTCGGGTTCTTGATATGCTGGTTCCAACAAACAGGTTCCTCTTGCAGCATAGCTTTTGTGGCTGGAACCACTAATAACTTATGGCTTAATAACTACCCTGTGGGTAATATACAGGGTTTTAAAAATTTAACACAAACACCTCAAAAGTAGTACTTTAAGTAGAGCAACAGATATTGAAAATATAATTTTTCCGAAACAATTTTGGACATTTATATAATCCCAGGTTCTACTTAAGGTTTGAAGTTTGATAGTTAATATTGGTAAACAATCCATAAAATATTTAATATTTTTCTGTTCTTGAATCAGCCAGACCTAACCCAAGCTAGCTGAACTTGACCAAATTACTGGGACCTAACCTGGATAAATTACCAAGATTTAACAAAGACAGACTACTGGGACTTAACTTGAACAAACAATAGTGTGTGGAGCCTTTTAATTAAATTAAGTTAGAGTGTCAAGCATGGTCAAAATGCAATGGTGCCCTTTAATTTCATCATAAAAATAATGGAATACAAATCTGATATATAAAAAAGCGGCACATCCTTCAATAATATTTCCAGGTTATTCTACCCACACTTTGGTGTCCAGTATTTCAATTAACAAAATCTATAACATGTCAGGCTGATATTAGCGTGGAAAAACTGCAGTCACAGGAAGAGGAAGGACTCTTCTTCAGTCTAGCACCACCCTGTTGAGTTGGCTGTGACTGGTTGTGCAAAATAATAGACATTTCCCTCAAATGCTACTGATTAGGGTACTCATGCCACTTCAAAATAATATTTTCTTTATGTATTTTGAAGATAGCGTCTCATATTATGCTAAAATGTCATATATATTTCAGTGATTGTTTATGTAGCATCAGCTGACGAGCAACCCAGAAAAATTGCTAGATACCACCACGTAACCCTGCTATCGAGGTGGGTTGCTGTAGGTTGCCCTCAAAGCAACCCGGGTTGGGGTGAACCGGGTTGCCTGGTGTAAATAAAACATGCAAAATCGACGATTTGAGCAACCGGGTTGCCTGACCAATGTTGATCTGGCATAAACAAAAGCTATAGAGGGCCTGACGGAGATCCCCGGCCTGAACCTATCTATGGCACCAATGGCGGACGGCTCTACAGTCAACCCCACTCTCATCCTCCCTCCTGCTCCGTTTCTTCCTTTTGAGGAAAGGGAACCAACTTCTTGACGTGTCTGCCATCATGGACAGGGCACACGACGTCGCCCGTCAGCAGACATGACAGAGGAGGCCAGCACCCCTAGCCTTCCCAGTGCAGGTGTAGGGCAGCAGGGCCCCTACCGGCCTTAAGGATTGTCTATAGCATCCAGCAGCGGACAAGTCGATCCCGTATCTGCTGCAGATCAGTACCGTTAATTCTTTTGACATATTGGGATGTGAAAATATTTTCACAGTTATTCCTTTGTGACTTGGAGTAAGATTGACCCTAATGGGACTCTCTCAGCCTCACTAACCGACTTTCATCCCCTTCCCCCTGTCCTTCTCTTTACAGGAGCTGGAGGCAAAACTCTTGAGCACAGAGACTTAGGCGAGGCAGGATGCTTCCCACGCCCTGGCTGCAGTTTCTATCGCCTCCATCCTTCGTGACTGGCAAAAGAACCTGCCATCGTGCTTCGACACTTTCTCGGCCGAACAGTTAGAGTAAATATTCATTACTCTGCTTTGCATCTACATCCCTACTTTACGTTAGTACATTTCTACCTTATACGTGCTATTATCTTGACTCATCTTGTGCTGATCTCCGTAAACCCCCTTTCCAGGGATATTCTGTGGGGCCTGAGTACGGCAGCAGAGGGCCTGGCGACCATGCTTGGTGCCCAACTGGGTTTAGCTTTCAAGGCCGTCGCCGAGACCAGAGTGACGGCATGTCAATCTGTAGCAATGCGCAAGCAAGGTGCTACCTGGATGGGAGTGGTACAGGTGGCCTCTTTATCCACGAGTCATTTGACAGCGAAGCTACGGCCGACATCATTGCCCCGCAGCCTCCTGTCACAACCTTGGCTGCTCCCCAGCCTCAACAAAGGACCACGCCCTTTCAGCATCCCAACCAATAGCATCAACGACGGTCCAACGCAGTACCCTTGGCATGGCCCTCCTACAAGGGCACAGCGAGGCCGCCAACAGTCCTTTCTTTCCCGTCGAGGTTAATTCCAGCAGCGGGTTAATGGATGCCCTACCCACGTCCCTCAACGCTGAGGAGGGGCACACTGCTTCAATCAGTGACACTCCGCACCTGGGTTGCCTGTCTGGTTGGGGCTTCCCCAGCCTCTGCGTATACCTCCTTACTCAACTAAGGTTAAACCCTTGGTGTAACGGGGTGAGAGAAGATGTTAATGTGGTTATTTTAAGTTCTACCTTATCCCGAACTTTTAAGTAGATGTGGACATTGGTGGTGAACCGTCGTTGTCGTGTGGATTGTTAATTCAATCCCTTTGTTTTCCTTCCCTCGTTTACAATTATTTATTATATTATTTAGGGTTCCCTTTCATTATAGTAGTTATTATCAGTTACATAGGTTCACACAAAACCAATTACGTTATGTTACTATATTTCTCAGTCAAACACCAACAATAATTAATTATAACATTTACAATAAATTAATGCATACACTCTCACACATGTAATTAATTTGCTAGCTAGCTAATAATATCACAAGAATCGGTGTTTACGGTACTTCTCTGTAACGGTTTCTTCTAATGGTTTTTCCTTGCAAATTCTTCGAATTTTCTTGCGATAAACCTAACTTTATGTTAATTTGCAATGATTAGGTAAAGACTAACACTGTAATTAATTAGGTACTATTTCTGGACCTTCTACACAATTACGTTATTCGATATTTTTCAAAATCAAGCTAACACTCAGTCAATTACATCTTTCTCATCGTTTCCTAGACTTCCAGATATAATTTTTCTTCACATCAGCTGCAATTTTCAATACAACTCTACGCCTATATCACTCGTATCACCTACCTTTTAAGGTTCATCTCGTAGTCTCTAATGTAGCCTCTGGCTAGCTCGTGTATGGCCAGACATCCCACCCCCTCACTCGTAATTACCTGGCCCAACCAATTGTTGATCCAACTAGTTGGGAACAACCTACAATGGTTTAGAATATCTGGTACTCAACTGAGAGTATTCACCTTTTGGTTATTATCCTTCGTCACGAGAGACGTAGGGGATAATGAGCTGAAGGAGAGATTTGAGGACGACGTGAATGTTCGTGCTTACTGGCCAAAGGTGTGAAGCGAACTGGTAACTAAGTGAGGTGGTTGCTACGATCGAGGTGCTTGATGTACAGTCACTCATAAAAGTAAAGACCTCCCCAGGCAAAGACACCTTTAAACTCGTGTAATATCGGTTCTGGTAACATTGTACCTGACGTCAGAGGTGGTGGTGTGGATGGTGTTTGGAGGAAGGTTGGTTTGCTTGAAACATTATCCCAACTCATGCTTCGTCTCATTTTTCATTACTTACAAATGTGTCGAGCAAATCAACTTCATCTCTTAAGCGCCATCACTGACGTCACGTACACTGTTGCCAGAACCGATATCACAAGTATAAGAAGGTGACTGACCTGGGGGGGGGGGGGGGTCTTAATTTTTATGAGTGACTGTACCTACCGCTTGGACGCTCACAACTTCCTCGCATTTCCATTGGTTGAGAGCTTTCAAACTCCCGAGACTGTGATTGGTTTTCAATGATGTCCTTATTTCGAATACCTTACATCTGGCTAGCTTACATCCTAGCTAGTAATACACCACTTGCTACACATGCAATTTAAATTTACGACGTATATATATAATTCCTATTATTATCCACTTCATGATAACATATGAAATTCGAGGAATCAACTTCGTTCAGTATAATTAATTCCTTCGGTAATGATACGAATGGGGAATACGGACGAGATTAACAGTTAGAAAATGCTACTGTGGTTCAGCATTTCACTCACTCAGGCTCTCGGTGTGCATTTCAAATTTGTACGGTATCCATAGAGATATGGACGTGCTAGCTAACGTGCCAAATAACCAAGGGAATAATCAACTTCGACCATTTATTGATTTTTTTATTATGCCATGAACATCGACTCGTGACTCTCGGTCTTACCTCACATGCTAGAAATGCTAGAGAAAGGGGTAGTGGAGCGAGCGACTGGGAAGGTATTTCTGTCTCGATTATTCACAGTATCCAAAAATAACTCTGATCGATCGAGATTGGTAATGCTCTCTGAACAAGTTCATTCAACACATGAGATTCAAGATAGTTACAGTGACTCGAGTCCATTCCTTGCTCACGAAAAGGGACTGGTTGACGTCCCTTGACCTCAAGGATGCTTATTGCCACATGCCCTGCCACCCCAGGTTCCGCCACTTTCTGGCCTTTCAGGTGGGGACGGACACTTTCCAGTTTACCAGGCTCCCCTTCGGACTCTCAATCTTGTCCAGAGCCTTTACGAAGCTGAAGAGTTGTAGCCTACCGAGGGGTTACCTCTCTCATGTGCCTGGACGATTGGCTGGTGTTTGCTCCCTCCAAGGAACAAGCAGCAGCATCCGTTCAAACAACGATGGCACTATTAAAGGAAATGGGGATGTTGGTCAACTTACCCAAATCCAAGATAATCCCATCACAAGAGCTAGACTGGCTACAGACAACGCCCATCGGACCCTCTGTCAGGTTTGAAGAGCAATTTTCTCCAAAGACTAGTTGTGAAGACAGTGGGAGAAATTGCTGGGAGTATTAAATATTGCTGCACCGGTCATTTCCCTAGGCTGGCTCAAGCACAGAGGGCTAACCAGGGAGGTCAACCTACACATCCCTATTCACCCAAGAGAAGTACCACATTTGATTTTCACCAGCCTGCATCACCTACTTCGCCGGTGTGGCTATGCCTAGGTGTTCCGCAGCTCGGTTCCATAGCTACCACCACCACTATCACTTGTGATAGAAACAGATGACTCCGACGTGGGTTGGGGGGTTTTAATCCAACAAGGGACATCAGATGGGAAGTTGGTCGGACTCATTGAGGGGAAGACACATCAACTTCAGAGAGCTGTATGTGGTCAAGCTGTAGCTGAAGTACAACCTGGAGTTGACAAACCAAGGTATCCTCTTTGACATGGACAACTCGACAGCCGTCTCGGGTCTAATGAGGCAGGGAAACCCAAGTCGAATGCCCTACTCTCCCTCTCAGAGGAAATCTTCGCCTTTGCAGCCTGGAGGAAGCTGTCTCTGATGGCCAGGTACACCCCAGGTGTAGAGAACTGGGCGGATGTGCTCTTGCACTTCAAGAACACCTCCATAGTGGCGATGTTCGGACTTCCACAAATAGATATTATCACATCGGCAAACACCACGCAACTACCCCGTTACCTGTCATTCATGGAGAGAACGCCAGCAAGAGGTCCGGATGCGTTCCAGGAGAACTGGAGCCGGTGGGACTACATTTACCTCCTCCCTCCACCAGTGACGGTTGTTCTTATAAAAGTGGTACAACACCTCAGGACCTACAAAAGAAAGGTCCTACTCATAGCCTCGTACTGGCCGGCTCAACTGTGGTTCGGGGAGGTGCCTACACCCCCTCCTCCTAGGGTCAGCCTGCCTGGCGGACAGCCTCGGCTCCTACCTACAAGCATCGCTACTTTTACACGCCTGGAGTTTCTCGCTCCAGGGCTCCAACATCACTTCTCGAGCGATGCTATAGATACAATGTTGGTCACCCTCTGACCTTCCTCCAACAGAAAATATGAGTCCTGCTGGAATAGCTTCCAGCAATACGTCTCGTCCAACACAATTACGGAAGTCACCCAGTCAACGATACTGAACTTCCTCGACTGGCTGGCAAAAGCGGGTAATAGGGCCCCCTCCACAGTATCCGCTCACATGTCACCCCTTGCAGATCCTCTTCACTTTGGTCTAGACATGGTAGTACAAGAGAGGGCTTTATCACTCCTCCACAAAGGCATATGAGCACGAGGACCCCTTGGCCCAAGAGTGTCCCCAATATGGTCCCTCCACAAAGATGTTATTCTATATCAACTTCAGTGAAGTGGGGGACCTGTCGGAGGACCATCTCGTGCAAAGAGCCATTTCCTTGCTAGCTTTAGCCACAGGTTTTCGGTCGTCTCAGTTAGCAGCCCTGACCAGACATCCCACATACTCCACATTCGGCCATGGGGGGGGGGGGGGTCTCTAACTCTGGCTCTCTCCCCTAAATTTATAGTTAAGAACGAGACCAGATGACCTATTACAACCTCTAACCCTTCCTTTCTTAGGCACGCCCTTGGCGCCCTCACATCTCTGCCCGGGGCTTTTGCGAAATCACTTATTCTATAACCCTACCACTCAATTCCCCCTCACCTCAAGATCCATCGCGAGACCCCTGTGTTGGATTATCTCCAACGGTGAAGCAGGATCAGCCCCCAGGACCCGCTCGGTGCAGGGAGTGGCGGCCTCTCTTGCCTTCCTACGAACCAACTCGGTAGAAAAGGTTCAACACATTGGAGGGTGGGCTTCAGCATCCTCCTTCCTCAACCACTTCTTGAGGCACGATGTATTACCGAGTCACTGCATAGCCATGGGTACTGCAGTTCTCAAGGGTGAGACCAAAGAGTATGGAAGGTAAAGAGGGGACACTCGCAACTGCCCCTATGGGGAGAATGTAAAAGCGGGAACAGTGACGCCGCCCGACGACAAGCACGGTAAACTACACGTCAACACCAATGCCCAATGCTACTTGTCTTGTTGTTATCGCTTATGAAGATTGGAAAAATACTTTTTAATTTACATTATGCACATACATATATCGATGTACTTATCTGTAGCGCTTCCTTAGTAATTTCCAGATGTTTTTTTTTAAGTAGCCTACATTTTAACTCGTCACCGACAATTGACACGTTCACGTCCCTACTGCTGTAATCCTGTGATATCCTGAGGAGTCCAAGAATACTTACCCAGTGTCTTTACATGACGTAAAAGGCTATTAAAAAGTCCCAATTTATACAATTACTTTATTCTCTAACCCACCGTAATGCTTGGCACACTCACACACACAAACACATCAAATCCACTGTCATTTAGATAGGCCTATGGCAGTCTCGTAAGTGACAATACATCAAAAGTTTGCGGTTTTTTCTACCTGATGTGGCTAGACTTTCATTGACATTTTTTAATGTGCGATATAGGCAGATGCGAATAAATAGATTTAAAATAAGGGCCTTGCAATTGCACACAGAACATTCTAAAAAGTGTCCCTGTACTCTCTCCCCCACGCCTGTGACAAGTCTGGAGTGAAATCTGTCCATGTAGTACATTTTCGGAATTACCTTTCCTTGTGAGTCACCATAATTTTTCTTCGAGAGGAAAAACATGCACAGAGTTTTGTAGATCTAGAATGCTTTGAAGATTTTTCCTACAAACTTTTGCACGAATCTTACGCACAATGTACCTTCGTCATCATCCCAGTGTTATTTTTCTCCAGGAAGCATTTCCAGGACGGCCGCTCGCTGCTGGGCAAGCTCCTCCTCTCTCAGGTTATGTGCCATATGTTCATCTGGTAAGGAATGGTCTCCTGACTTACATACATAGCTCCTTGCCACATCGCCTTCTCCGTACCTCCACTGATCCTGACATGACCTTTCAGCTATTTGAGGTTCTACCTGGGAATGGAGTACTACAACTATGTAATGTCTATTCTGCCCCAGCTAGACTCACTCTTGAGGCTCTTCCTTCTCCAACAGTGCGTGGTATGGTTTATATGGGAGATTTTAACGCTCGGCATTCTGATATGGGGATGGTTCTGGCTCTATTAATCGTAATGGTGTTCTTCTCCTTTCATACATCCGCAAGCATCATCTGACACGCTGGGACACTGGCAGTACCACTCATTGCTGGGGAGGTACTCTGGATTACATCCTCTCGTCTGGTCTGATAGCATCTCGGGTCCTGTGCTCCTCCATGCCAGACTTATTCTCTGATCACATCGCTCTTCGGTTTCATTATTCTCTAACTGCTGGGTCAAGTGCTTCAGTCACTCGTTTGCGTATTGCTGTGCCCCCAAAATATTGCCCGACTTACATCTTATTCATGGCCCATGTATTCCCTACATTTGACATATCATCAGCTGAACAGTTGTACTCTGATCTTGTATCTGCTACTCATGACTTTTATAGGCTATACGTCTCCCGGCCACACCTCCAGCATCGCCATACTGCCCACTCCTGGACGCTGGATGCACGTATACAGGAGGCAAAGAAGGAGGCTGAACGTGATGGCCTATTGTTTCAAGCCAAACCAACCCCTGACCTGCTTCATCGTTACCAGATGTCTAGGGATACTTTAATTGCCCTGCAGGAGTGTGCTCAAACTGAGTCTTGGCAGCGGTTCACGGACAGCATCAACCAGCAAACAAGTGTGGCTTTTATGTGGCACCTCATCCGTCGGGTTGTTAAAAAGACACCGGCCACTGCTCGTCATCACACTCCCGCTGACTATGCCCAACAACTTGTCGATGCCTGGTCAGAACAATCTACCTCAGCCAGTCTACCCATCCACATACAAGATGCACTCACCTCCCGTGCTGCTGTCCATCGGCTACGTCTAATGTCTGCTCTGTTGCAAGATGATGACGATGATGCAGAGGAGATAACTGAGGAGGAGTTGCGACGTGCTCTCTCTCGGGGTAGAGCTTCTTTCCCTGGTGATGATGGTATTACTTATGCTGTGCTGCGCCTACTTCAACAAGTTCCTGGGAACCCTCTACTTCTACTGTACAATCTTTGTCTTCGTGATGGTTGTGTACCACGAGCCTGGACCAGCAGCAAAATAATACCCATCCCTAAGCCCGGCACTGCAAAGTTCAGGTCTATTTCCCTGACTTCCTGTTTTTGTAAAGTTATGGAGAGAATCTTACTCAATCGTCTCATGTACAGACTGCAAGATCGCCTTTCTCCATGGCTGTTTGGTTTCCTTCCTCAACGGAGCACACGCCACTGCCTAGTCGACCTGTACACTCGCCTTAACAGGGACAGTGTGGTGGCCTTCATTGACCTTCGAAGTGCCTTCGATGTTGCTAATAGAGACGTCATTTTGGATCAACTGGTTGACTTTGGGATAAAGGGTAAACTATTACGGTGGATTCGGGGCTACCTGAGTAACAGGACCTCCCGTGTGTTTTTCAGTGGTGCGCTCAGTCCTTTGCGCAGTTTTCATCTTGGTACGCCTCAAGGGGGTGTTCTCAGCCCATTGTTATTTAATATTCTGATGCATCGGCTGCTCACTTCTCTCCCAGATATACCTGGAATTACAATTACGTGCTATGCTGATGATATCTGTGTTCATTCTACCTCACCAAGGGATCTCCAGCGGTTTCTTGACTCCTTCTCTGTGTCCTCATCTCACTGGGGCATTATTGTCTCCCCAGATAAGAGCAGAATATTCACCTGCCGCCTTCCTCAAGCTCGGCCAGTGTTCACCATTGGAGGGACTGTCATTCTCATGTGTTCCCAGTATCGCTATCTGGGCGCACCAGTCAATTTTTGGCCAATTGTCCTTGCCAGACCTCAAGACCATCCCATTGTCCAGGACTTATTGGGTCGTCGCCAGCGCCGACTTACGCCACTTCAATGGCTCACTAACAACTCCTCGGGCATCTCCATCCCAGTAGCCAGGACTATCTATATTGCTTTTATCCGTTCAGTTGTTGATTACCTCTCCCCTGCTCTGATTCAACTTCCCAGGGCTACTCTTGAAGCTTTAGAAAAATTTCAGAATAGAGCAATGAGAATAATTCTCGGTTGTCCAATGTTGACCAGGATAGTGAACATGCAGCGTGAGTTGCGTCTTCCCCCGTTAGTGGAGATAATTTATTCTAATGTTACTTGCTTCACTGTCAAGTGCCTCCATTTTCCACATTTTTCACCCCATTACTCTCAGTTAGTCAGGACTTCTCTTAAATCAAACTACCCGGTCCCTCCCATACTGCCTGCTGGACGTACTCTTATAAGGTCTGTTTCCTCTATGCTCCGTAGTCTTAATATAGATATAATGGTGGCCGACGTCCCCCCAGGACCCCCTCCGTGGATGCTACCAACACCTGATGTGAGCTTCACACCTACTTCCAAGTCGGAACTGCCTTCTCTACAGCGCCAGTTGGCTCTGGAACACATAGAAACAGTGACGTCCTCCATCACAGATCTATACTGCCTCTACACTGATGGCTCATTGCAAGTGGATGGTGCAGCAGGTTGTCCCGTTTTCTCACCTGACATGGAGTCACCTCCACGGGGCTGGGTTGGCCGAAGTCTCTGTAACCACTCTAGCTCAACATTGTGTGAACTGTATGCCATTCTGGATGCTGTTAGTCTTGTTTGTCAACGTGGAGTGAATGCTGCCATTTTTTGTGACTCCAGACCTGCCCTTCATTCTCTCTCTAGTGTTCAGCCCACACACTCTACTGTTGTTCAGCAGATTTTATCGTTTTTGTCCTTATTGCGTCATCGTAACTTGACTGTCAAATTTTTATGGGTGCCATCCCATGTAGGTTTACGTCACAATGGTACAGTTGACAGACTCGCAAAGGAAGCCTGCCATCTGCCTCCTCGTGGTGTTGGACGTCCTCTCTCCCTGACATGTTACCTCTCTAAAGTCTGCTTCGCCGCTCTCCTCTCTGTACGGCGACGCAGGGATGCAGAGAGGCCCTTCAGCATCTCCATCACGCATTATGAGTCTGTCTGCCGTCACAAATATTCCTACCGTCGTCGAGGCCTCATGGTTCGGAGGCACAATGTAGTCTCTGCTCGTTTGAGGCTTGGCTACCGTCCACCGTCCACCGTTCACCGCCACCCTCGTTTTGGTGGATTTAAATATGTCATAATGTAAATATTTGTCTGTATGCTTGTGCTCCATTCTGTTATGTTTTCGTGATGTGTGTGTGTGGTGTGTGTGTGTGTGTGCGTGTGTATGTGTGGTTGTGGTCATTGTATTTTCATGGGTCCCGCCTACCAGTATGTATTGTTGCCTGCCTGTTGATTGACGCTACGGCGCAATTAATAAAAAAAAATAAAAAATAAATAAAAAATGTCAGTGACGAGTTAAAACGTAGGCTACTTTAAAGAAACACCTGGAAATTTCTAAGGAAGCACTACAGGTAAGTATGTCGATATATGTATGTGCATAATGTAAATTAAAAAGTATTTTTCCAATCTTCATAAGCGATAACAACAAGCCGAGTAGCATTGGGCAGAAGGTAGAAGGTTAAAAATATGAGAAAGAAAATATAAACGGTAAGAAAGGAGGGAAGGGCAAGCAAGAGAGGGATAAGACAGTAGGGAGGATGTGTAAGGTTGCCAGTTACTTGAGAGATACAGTAATATATATAGCCTATGCATAAAATTAAACCAAGTTTATTGAAAATGCCATATAGCGGCGCCTATTCAAGTTTAATATCGGTAATTTTTAAGGAAATGCATATTTAGAAGAAAAAATCCTGGTAAATAGCTTAATGAATTTGTTGACAAATATGATTAATAAAAAAGTTAGAAAAGTAAACCGTCTTCTGCCGAAAAAAAAAAAAAAACAGCTGGACTTGGGAGAAGGTGATAAATAGGGTGGACTACAAGCATGAGGGATTTGATTGATATTAGGTGGCGCAACAGCGAGGTCATATAGCACCAGGAAAAGGTGACAGAGATGAGTGACAGCAAACAAGAAGGAAATAGGAAGAAAGGGGGAACAGTTGAAGAATTGTAAGCTAGTAGCGGGGGACAAAAGGGCGCCAAAACCCTTATAGTGCTGCCCACATCATTACAGGCAATACCCCCCCTACTGTGCAAGCACGAGGGATAAAAGGAATACAGGGATAGCTGTCTAATATCCAAAGGATAATATATATTCAGTAGTCTATCCCACTACGATGGTGAACAAAAGACGGTGCCTTTATTTAAAGGATATAATGTAACAGATATTCTAATTATATTTGTTTGTTATTACTTTTCAACTAATCACCTTAATTTTTCTTACTCACTTCCCCCTCACCCCTGCCACAAATCATCACATTTCTTCTCCTATATTCACCTACGTTAATGCAGTATGCACTTCTTTAAACCCGGGTTCTTCAAATTACGGGTTCCGAATTCCTCCAAACTGGGTCGCAGGCTCACAAAAATAAATACATGAATAAAATTGAATAATAATGTTCGTGACAATAAAATAAATATGAAGTTCATACATGAATCCACCTAACATATTTTTATAATCGAATATTCATATATTTAATTATCAATAAAACAAAATCATTGCACAAATGTTAGCCTTCTTGAGAGAGAATGAGAGAGAGAGAGAGAGGGAGGGGTAGGTTTTTTTTTTTTTTTTATTAATTGCGCAGTAGCGTCAATCAACAGTCAGGCAACAATACATACTGGTAGGCGGGACCCATGTTAATACAATGACTACAACCACACATACACACACACACCACACACACACATCACGAAAACATAACAGAATGGAGCACAAGCATACACACAAATATTTACATTATGACCTATTTAAATCCACCAAAACGAGGGTGGCGTACCAGAAGTTCCACCAGAACCTGGTGGTTCAGCAGGTGTCGACAAACCACATCAAGTGGCAGGCCCCGGGGCAGCAAGTGTCGGACAGTGGTCCAGGCCAGGCAATAGTGCTCTACAGTGTTAGCAAGAGGCACTCGACACAAGCGACACTCAGTGAAGGGAGGCTCACCCTGCATCCCAGCAACTTGCCACGGTGGACGGTAGCCAAGTCTCAAACGAGCAGAGACTACATTGTGCTTCCGAACCATGAGGCCTCGACGACGGTAGGAATATTTGTGACGGCAGACAGACTCATGTGTGATGGAGATGCTGAAGGGCCTCTCTGCATCCCTGCATCGCCGTACAGGGAGGAGAGCGGCGGAGCGGACTTTAGAGAGGTAACATGTCAGGGAGAGAGGACGTCCAACACCACGAGGAGGCAGATGGCAGGCTTCCTTTGCAAATCTGTCAACTGTGCCATTGTGACGTAAACCTACATGGGATGGCACCCATAAAAATTTGACAGTCAAGTTACGATGACGCAATAAGGAAAAAAACGATAAAATCTGCTGAACAATAGTAGAGTGTGTGGGCTGAACACTAGAGAGAGAATGAAGGGCAGGTCTGGAGTCACAAAAAATGGCAGCATTCACTCCACGTTGACAAACAAGACTAACAGCATCCAGAATGGCATATAGTTCACACAATGTTGAGCTAGAGTGGTTACAGAGACTTCGGCCAACCCAGCCCCCTGGAGGTGACTCCATGTCAGGTGAGAAAACGGCTCAACCTGCTGCACCATCCACTTGCAATGAGCCATCAGTGTAGAGGCAGTATGGATCTGTGATGGAGGACGTCACTGTTTCTATGTGTTCCAGAGCCAACTGCCACTGTAGAGAAGGCATTTCCGACTTGGAAGTAGGTGTGAAGCTCACATCAGGTGTTGGTAGCATCCACGGAGGGGGTCCTCGGGGGACGTCGGCCACTATTATATCTATATTAAGACTACGGAGCATAGAGGAAACAGACCTTATAAGAGTACGTCCAGCAGGCAGTATGGGAGGGACCGGGTAGTTTGGTCTAAGAGAAGTCCTGACTAACTGAGAGTAATAGGGTGAAAGATGTGGGAAATGGAGGCACTTGACAGTGAAGCAAGTAACATTAGAATAAATTCTCTCCACTATCGGGGGAAGACGCAACTCACGCTGCATGTTCACTATCCTGGTCGACATTGGACAACCGAGAATTATTCTCATTGCTCTATTCTGAAATTTTTCTAAAGTTTCAAGAGTAGCCCTGGAAAGTTGAATCAGAGCAGGGGAGAGGTATACAACAACTGAATGGATAAAAGCAATATAGATAGTCCTGGCTACTGGGATGGAGATGCCCGAGGAGTTGTTAGTGAGCCATTGAAGTGGCGTAAGTCGGCGCTGGCGACGACCCAACAAGTCCTGGACAATGGGATGGTCTTGAGGTCTGGCAGGGACAATTGGCCAAATATTGACTGGTGCGCCCTGATAGCGATACTGGGAACACATGGGAATGACAGTCCCTCCAATGGTGAACACTGGCCGAGATTGAGGAAGGCGGCAGGTGAATATTCTGCTCTTATCTGGGGAGACAGTAATGCCACAGTGAGAGGAGGACACAGAGAAGGAGTCAAGAAACCGCTGGAGATCCCTTGGTGAGGTAGAATGAACACAGATATCATCAGCATAGCACGTAATTGTAGTTCCAGGTATATCAGGGAGAGAAGTGAGCAGCCGTTGCATCAGAATATTAAATAACAATGGGCTGAGAACACCCCCTTGAGGAGTACCAAGATGAAAACTGCGCAAAGGACTGAGCGCACCACTGAAAAACATACGGGAGGTCCTGTTACTCAGGTAGCCCCGAATCCACCGTAATAGATTACCCTTTATCCCAAAGTCAACCAGTTGATCCAAAATGACGTCTCTATTAGCAACATCGAATGCACTTCAAAGGTCAATGAAGGCCACCACACTGTCCCTGTTAAGGCGAGTGTACAGGTCGACTAGGCAGTGGGGAAGGAAACCAAACAGCCATGGAGAAAGGCGATCTTGCCGTCTGTATATTAGACGATTGATGAAGATTCTCTCCATAACTTTACAAAAACAGGAAGTCAGGGAAATAGGCCTGAACTTCGCAGTGCCGGGCTCAGGGATGGGTTTTATTGTGCTGCTGGTCCAGGCTCGTGGTACACAACCATCACGAAGACAAAGATTGTACAGTAGAAGTAGAGGGTTCCCAGGAACTTGTTGAAGTAGGCGCAGCACAGCATAAGTAATACCATCATCACCAGGGAAAGAAGCTCTACCCCGAGAGAGAGCACGTCGCAACTCCTCCTCAGTTATCTCCTCTGCATCATCGTCATCATCTTGCAACAGAGCAGACATTAGACGTAGCTGATGAACAGCAGCACGGGAAGTGAGTGCATCTTGTATGTGGATGGGTAGACTGGCTGAGGTAGATTGTTTTGCCCAGGCATCGACAAGTTGTTGGGCATAGTCGGCGGGAGTGTGATGACGAGCAGTGGCCGGTGTCTTTTTAACAACCCGACGGATGAGGTGCCACATAGAAGCCACACTTGTTTGCTGGTTGATGCTGTCCGTGAACCGCTGCCAAGACTCAGTGGGAGCACACTCCTGCAGGGCAACTAAAGCGTCCCTAGACATCTGGTAACGATGGAGCAGGTCAGGGGTTGGGTTGGCTTGAAACAATAGGCCATCACGTTCAGCCTCCTCCTTTGCCTCCTGTATACGTGCATCCAGCGATGCTGGAGGTGTGGCCGGGAGACGTATAGCCTATAAAAGTCATGAGTAGCAGATACAAGATCAGAGTACAACTGGTCAGCTGATGATATGTCAAATGTAGGGAATACATGGGCCATGAATAAGATGTAAGTCGGGCAATATTTAGGGGGCACAGCAATACGCAAGCGAGTGGCTGAAGCACTTGACCCAGCTGTTAGAGAATAATGAAACCGAAGAGCGATGTGATCAGAGAATAAGTCTGTCACGGAGGAGCACAGGACCCGAGATGCTATTAGGCCAGACGAGAGGATGTAATCCAGAGTACCTCCCCGGCAATGAGTGGCACCGCCAGTGTCCCAGCGTGTCAGATGATGCTTGCGGATGTATGAAAGGAGACGAACACCATTACGATTAATAGAGCCAGAACCATCACACAAATCAGAATGCCGAGCATTAAAATCTCCCATATAAACAATACCACGCACTGTTGGAGAAGGTAGAGCCTCAAGAGTGAGTCTAGCTAGGGCAGAATAGACATTACATAGTTGTAGTACTCCATTCCCAGGTAGAACCTCAAATAGCTGAAAGGTCATGTCAGGATCAGTGGAGGTACGGAGAAGGCGATGTGGCAAGGAGCTATGTATGTAAGTCAGGAGACCATTCCTTACCAGATGAACATATGGCACATAACCTGAGAGAGGTGGAGCTTGCCCAGCAGCGAGCGGCCGTCCAGGAAATGCTTCCTGGAGAAAAATAACACTGGGATGATGACGAAAAACATAGGCCTTGAGTTGAGTGAGCTTAGCATAACTGGTGATACCACATATATTCCAAGAGATGACATCCAGCCGGCAATCATTAGCGAACTCTGTATTTGGAGGTAGAAGTCCGGTGAGTGGGGGCAGATGAGCGACCTGGAGAAGATGGACCAGGAGAAGGGACTGACTCGAAAAGCTTTTCAAGGCGAGATGCAACAGTATCCATCTTTTCGGTAAGGGTAGTGACAGTTGAGATGATGGCCTGCTGAGCCTCGACCAAGGTGGAGAGTTTGGAGTCATTGGCAGCCTGCGCGGCAACTAGCCCATCAATCCTGGTTTGAAGGGTAGAAAAGCGGTTCTCGAGAGCCGTACATCGTGCCATGAGGGTAGCAACAGACTTGCGGAGGGCCAGGTCTGGAGGTGAGGCAGGGCTGGTAGGAAGAGCAGACTGGGGAGGTGGTGGTGGTGACGGTGGTGGAGGCGGAGCAATAGTAGTGACACGAGCCTGGACCTGACGTCGAGTACATCCATGCCACACGTTAACCCCTGGCTGAAGGCATCATGGACACTTCCATCGAGACGTATCCTCAGGAGGTGAAGGCTCAGAGGTGGAGGCAGCAGGACGTGATGGTTCGCCCCTGACAGGACACGTCTTGGAATTATGGTCGGCAGCACACCATGCACACTTCGGCCTGGCAGAACAGTACCGGGAGATATGCCCCACACCCCAGCACCTGTAGCACCAAGGCTGGTCATTATGAAGTTTCCTCACCTCACACGGTGGAAGACAAGGGAGGAAATCAAAGGAAATCTCATTTGGAGGTGGATCAGGTTGACTCCAGACAACAACAATACAGCTAATGGGGAAACCATCTTGGAAAAAACGATGGGCAAAGTACACACCAGGGTATCCCTTAGCAAGTTTCGGGTCAACATCAATAGGAAAACGGATAAGGATGTAGCTGGGGAACTTACGAGGCCTCTCGGGTGAGTCTTCAAGAATGAGAGGCAGAGACAAAAATTCACCAGCCTTCACTCTATCAATGATATCCTGATGCTTCCTAGAGATGTAGACAAACCGGGAGGTGACAGCAGCCATCTTCACTTCAGCCAATTCACGCTGCAGCTGGAAGGCCCTGTTTACATCAGACAACCAACGCAACTTTGTGTCCATAGATGGGTTCCCAGAGAAGGAGAGCTTGACATAGGCATTTTTTGGGGCAAAAGCAGGAAGGTTGGACGAGGGCAAGGAGTTGGTATACAAGGAAGAAACACCACGTTGAAGCAGAGAAGGTACGTCATGCACAGCTGAAGCACCCTTGGCAGTCTTGGCAGCCGGAGGCAAACAGTCCACACCATCGGAATCCTGCAAGGAGTCGGACGAGGCATCAACGGGTCGCTTGGTAGAGGTTGAGGAGGTGGAAGGCTGCAACCTGAGCTGTGGAGTGACCGAGGAGAGGGGGTCAGGGTTGCGAGAAAGCAGCTCAGGCCAGTGATTCTCGATAGGAGACTCATCCTCCTCCGACATGGCCAAGTCGGCCTCCAGGCAGGAAGCCACATCCGAATCCGCACTGTCCATCTGGCCAAGCTAGGCCTAGATGGGAAGCAAACAACAACACGAACAGCTGAACACTCAATCAACCAAGTACACACACACACACACACACAGACAATCACAATAATACAATACACAGAATCACAACAGACAAACAACACCAGCAACACAATAGAAACAACAACACACAAACAATACAAACAACAACACACAAGCAAGAGTGTAAAAGCAACACAAACAAGAATTCAGGCAGAGCGCCAGGAGAACGTCTTCACACCAACAAAGTTGGGGCGAGACTGTTGAGGAGGATGGCAGTAGAGCAGCCTAAGGAATGGCCCAGGTACATTTCACCTCTACTGTTCGCATATCGTGAAGCCCCTCAGGCATCTATACAATTTAGTCCATTCGAGTTAGTGTATGGTAAACCTGTTCGAGGACCACTTCAGGTTCTACGTGAACTTTGGGACGATGAGGAATCGAATCCCACAGTGAAAACCACTTATTCTTATGTAATTGATTTGGCAGAACATCTGCAGCAAACCTGCGAGATTGCAAAACAGGAGTTAGTTAAAGCGAAAGAGCTTCAGAAGTCTTACTACGATAGGAACACTAAGCTCCGAACTCTGCAGGTAGGTGGAAAGTGCCTCGTTCTGTTACCGACAGCTCACAATAAGTTGTTGGCTCAGTGGAAGGGTCCCTTTGATGTAGTTAAGAGGGTAAACTTTTTTTTTTTTTTTTCTATATTAAAAAAGATGAGGATTAAAGGCCACGGGCCCGCTCACTGTTCCCATCTGCATAGTCGTTAGTGGGAGTGTCCAAAATCATGTCCAATTTCGTTCGAGATGCCTAGACACATTGCGTTTGAAGAAACATAAGTCGTAGTAAGGTGGAAAGATGGATGAAGGTAGAGTGTTCCAGAGCTGACCAGTTGTGTATATGAAAGACTGAGAGTACCGGTTAACTCTTGCATTAGGGAGTTGGACAGAAAAGAGGTGAGAACGAGAGGCTTGACGAGTGTTGCATGCTCTCCTGAGGGGAGGAAGCATACATTGAGAGAGTTCAGAAGAGCAATGTCCAGTGTAGTAGAGAGAGAAAGTGATGCAACATTGCGGCGAAGAGAGAGAGGTTGTAGTGAATCAGTAAGAGGAGGAAAGTTGATGAGACGAAAAGCCTTTGATTCCACCTTGTCCAGGAGTGTTGTGAATGTTGAACCACCCCACACATGAGAGCCGTACTCCATACAGGGATGGATGAGAACCCTGTACAGACACAGCAACTGTGAGGGGGTGAAATAATCACGGAATCTGCGCAGCACACCCAACTTCTTTGAGGGGGTTTTAGCAAGAGAAGTAATGTGATCTCTCCAAGAGAGATTATGAGAGAAAGAGACTCCAAGAATATTAAGAGAGGGGAAAGGTTAAGTTGTGTGTCATTGAAGGAGAGGGGATAGTCATAAGGAAGATTAGTACGAGTCGAAAGATGAAGGAACTGTGTTTTAGAGGCATTAATAACAACAAGGTTCTCTCTGCCCCAGTTAGAGATGAGGGAAAGATCAGAAGTCAGGGGTGCTACTGCATCATCACGTGATGTGAAGAGGAGCTGCTGGGATGGACGGTTGTCATAGTGAGTGGAGTAGTGTAGGGTGGAATCATCAGCATAGGAGTGGATAGGGGAAGAGGTACAGGTAAGAAGGTCATTAATGAACTACATAGTTAAAATCGGAGGTGACCACAAACGATTCCACATTAATAATATGCTTAATATGCTCAACCCAACGAGGGTGTACTTCTATTATGACCATAGTTGGTGCGGGCTGCTATAACATCACCTCTGAGCAGCGTGATTTGTTAAGCCTAGTCCATGGTCATTTTTCTCCAGCAGTAAACATGGTTAGCGCTGCTGTGGTAATTCCCGAAAGAGAAAAGGGATACTAAGTTTACTAGTGTAAAATTATACATGCAATGCGTCGTACCACTTCACGAATCTATTAGACATCGCGTGGAGCAATGTCTTTTTGTGTGTGCGAATGTCACGAGTCAGTCGTTGATTTGCGGCATAATTATAATGATGATATCGTAACATTTGAGCCAGGCGGAGTATACATACTTCACAGGTTTAGTTAGCTAGGAAATTTTCGCTAGCAGTAGGTTAAAAGCATACCGACCACAGCGTCCCCTTAATTGTCGTTTCGTTCGCAATTCTCGCTCCTGTTGTTGTCAAGGGAATTAATCATGCCGACAGGACAGTTAATTCTTTAAGTTGCATATGATTGTGAAGTGGGAAATTCATAGGGAATTAATTATGCGATGTTAATTGAAATTGCATGTATAACTAATGTGTATGGTAGTATAAAATGTAAATTCAGTCAGCATAGGAGCATTGGAACGCACTGGCGCCAGTACATTGTTCGTAGACACGCCACCAACGGTGAAGGGATGGATACGCGCCTACCACCATGGAGGTATAATATAAAGGAGGCGGCATGACGTCACAAAGGTGAAGCCAACTCGCTATTGGTCGGCTGTCTCCCCTACCCCCCATTGACTCAAAACAAACCTCAGCTGATCACGTCGGACCATCAACTTTACCAACATTCTTTGCCATTTTTTATAATAATGCCGGCGTGTTCAGCATATGGCTTTACCCAGAGAGACAGGAGTCTTTCTTTTACATTTCATAGGTATGTTAAGAAAGTCATACAGAATAATATACGACAGAAATGGACAAATCAACGAAGTGAAATTCATCACCTGCCCTACACACCGTGACACGTACCCATGTCCTGTAGAATATTAATACTGTACACACAAAAACTGCAAAGCCAAGGCAATTATAGTGTTGTGATATTAACTGTTAATGTATAACCTCCTGTATATATGGCATTGACAGGGTTATAAAACGTAAATTGGCTCCATGGGGTGACCTACTTGTGCCCAAGTTAGGGTTGGCATGTAGGATAACGAATGTTGAGAGATTGTATTATGAATGTTGTAGCATATTTCATAATGTTTTAAAGATATCAAATTTATAATTGTGGTTACTACGTATACTTTGGTTGTTGAGAATTTAGGTCTAAGTTATAGTACCGTAGTCTAAGTTAAGCCAATGTGCCAAAAGAGTTTTTATAATAGTAAAATTACGGCCTGGGACTGATGATTAAAATAATGTTTTTGTGTGAACCAGAGTGACCTGAAACTGAGTAAGTGATGACACACTTTATGCAGTAACATCCAGCCATCATGGTAAGATTTCATGTGGCTTATAAGTGGTAAAATGTGTTTGATACAAGACACTACACCTGAGTGTGAACTCTATTACATGACAGTTCTGGGTGTTACACTACACATCTCTTCACCATAATATACACATCTTCACTACACATCACATATCTGCAGTACCCTATACACATCTTCACTACCCTATACACATCTTCAGTACACTATACACATCTTCACTACCCTATACACATCTTCAGTACACTATACACATCTTCACTACACACACATCTCCATAACACACCACACCTTCACTACACATCACACATCTTCACTACACTATACACATCACAACACACCCCATCTTCACTTCACTATGTAAATCTTCACTACCCTATACATATCTTCACTACATTATACACATCTTCACTACACTATGTAGGCTACATTTTCACTGCACATCACACATTTCACAGCACACCACACATCTTCACTACACTCTACACATCTTCACTTCACTATACACATCTTACTGTATATAATCTTATTTATATACTGTACTTAAAGAGTGACATAAGGCCTTCAAGAGTCTCATACTAGAACTCTTTATATAATTAATTTTATTTGCATTTGTACAGTTGCCCACACATGAAACTGGTATGGCTCGTTACTTGTGAGGTGCTTGGCTACAACGAAAGGAAATTTAAGTGAAAAATGATGTAGTTTGTTGACAGGCAGACAGTAAAATATTATTACTATCTGCTTATCAACAAACTATAACTTTTGCTCACTTTCCTTCCTGTTGTAGGTATCTCGCAAGTAGCGAGGCATACCAGATTCATGTGTGGGCAACTGTACTTGTTCTTATTTCTCTGTAACCTTATAATACTGTCTGTGGGTTGGTGTGTAAGCTGACCTTCTCTTTTACTATACTTTTTGCATAAAATAAACTATTCATTCATTAATTCTTTCATTCATACTCCTAGGAAAAGTTTGCGAGATGAGGTAATGCTCTAGGAAACAGCGGTATTTAATGGGTTTAAGTACTTTTGATAATATTCATAATTGGATAATTTTATGCAGTTATCATATAAGGAACAAATTCAAGTCTCTTTCTGGCTCTAATTATAATTAATATGAGAAAATAAGAGCATAATTATAGTGGGTTTATAGCGGCCGGGGCAATGTATTGAGTCAATGGGGGGTAGGGTAATAGGCTCCGCCCCTGGCTTCACTTTGGGTGTACAGGACGAGCGGCTCATGCCGCCTCCTCTATATTATACCTCCATGCCTACCACCTAGCCCAGACTGCCCAGCAGTGATGCCAACTTGGCGGAAAATCCGCTAGATTTAGCGGATTTCTACATTGTCTAGCTGATTTTTTAGGACTATTGCGCCTAGCGGATTTTTGTTTCATCTAGCGGATTTACAATGATAAGTCAATAAAGATGAGAACAATTATTGAAAAAAGCCTTGCATGTTCGATCTTGCATTACTTTCTCGATCTTCAGTATGGAAGCAGTTGCACCCCTCCCCAAGTGTTTAACACCCAACCAATATACCTACCCACCTCCTACCCCCATCCCCAAGGGATGAACCCCCCACGAACCCCTCCCCCGCTAATATCCCGAGCAATGGTTGGTCGGGGTTTAACTTGGTGTATTCCCGTTCACTTCCCGTACATTGCACTACCTCACCAGCCCCCAAGACAGGCTGCCCAGATTCAGTAGTCATCCTGCAACGGCAAGAGGTGTAGCAATTTGAATTTATTCGACCATGGCACCAGTATACCCACAGTTTTATAGAAAAGCCTGGGAAACGTTGCCAGACCTAAAGGACTTGAGGAAACATGTTAAAGCAGCCGAGCCCTTTTCGAGTGAAAGACAAAGGAAACTTGATTTTCCTAAAAGTAGTGATGTACATAACTATTCAAGTAGTGAAGCAGAAGGAAGACTGGCTATGTTTACTGCAGTTCATACTGCATTTTTAACAGTAGACCATTTAAGTGAAACTTGTAAAAACAGTTTTTGTGATAGTAAGACTGCTCAAAATATCAAATTGCACAGAACAAAGTGCAAAAATATTACAGTGAACATTCTTGCCCCACACTTTATTGACAGCATGAAGGATGACATTGGTGACGCAAAATACAGTCTATTGATTGATGAATCGACTGATATAGCAGTTGTCAAATTACTTGGTGTAACGATACGATACTTTAGCAAGACTTTACAGAAAATCGTATCCACATATCTCGGATTAGTAGAAATTGAGTCAGGAACTGCAGAATGTATTGTTGGTGCCATAGTAAAACTGCTGAATAAAGTTGAGCTTGATCCACAGAAACTACTAGGAGTAGGTGTAGATAACGCTAGTGTGAATACTGGATTAAATAATGGTGTATGTGAGCTACTAAAAAGAGAACTTAAAATACCAAGTTTGATAATGATTCGATGTGTGTGCCACTCCCTGCAGTTAGCTTTGTCTCATTCGGTAGGAGAAACACTTCCAAGAACTATAGACTATATGGTACGGGAAACATATAACTGGTTTGGACACTCATCTAAAAGGAAAATTTTATATGCACAGTTGTATGAAACCCTAAATGATGGAAAGAAACCACTTCAAATCCCCCGAGTATGTGACACAAGATGGATCTCTCTGGAGCCAGCTGTAACTCGTATACTGGGGCAATGGGAAGAACTAAAATTACATTTTGAGATTGCCAGGTCATCAGAAAGGTGTTACAGTGCTGAAACATTATATGGTATGTATAGTGACCCAGTAAATAAACTATACCTACTTTTTCTGCAATATATCAATAGTAAGATTGAGTGAGACAAAATCAACAGCAAATTTTTGGTTTGAAGTAGACAGTTACACAGATGCAAGTGGTGTTAATCCATTCCAAAAACTTACGGAACTGGCTGTTAGCATACTCTCCCTTCCTCATTCTAATGCTGAAGTAGAAAGACTGTTCAATCAGTTAAATATAGTTAAGTCCAAACCCAGAAACAGTTTAAATACCGAATCCGTCAATGCCATTCTTGTTGTCCGAGGTGGTCTGAAAAGAGTAGAGAAGTGTTGCAGTTCCTATAAATTACCCAAATCTGTGGTAAACCTGATTGGAACATTGGCTGCTTACCAATCTCGACATCAAGATACAACACTACTTCCTGGGGCTTCCAGTGGTCCAAGCACGAGTACATCGGCAGCAGTAATGTGTGACGACAATGATGAGGATGACTATTTTTTTCTTCAAAACAATTTGTGGTGAGTAGAATAAAAATCTTACTCATTTCGCAAGATATTACTGCACACACACTCACACACACACACACATACATATATATATATATTCTAGCGGATTTTTATTGAATCAAGCGGAATTTTGGGGCTCATCTAGCGGATTTCTACCTAACACATTTGGCAACACTGCTGCCCAGTCAGATGCGTTCAGTTTGGCCTGCACGACACGAGATAATGCACGTATTGCTCGTCCTTGTTCAGTCTGGCTCTTTCTTACCTCGCCTTTGTCTCCGTGACGAAGAGATAACCAAGGCTGATTACTTGGTATTCCAAAGCTCTATGGTTATATATATTATTAATCGATTGCAACAGACAACTGATTGGTAATTAAGGTAAGACGAGGGGTTTTCCCTACCAGGCTAGTCGAGGCTGCCTTGGTTCATCGAGAAGGTACGTGATTACAGTGATACTGTGTATTGACATTGAAAATTCACGGTGTAGGACATAATCTCTTAACTGAGTCTATGTAGTGATCTTGGTTTTAGATTCCAAACTCGACAGTGTTAATTTGCATTTAAATATTAAGTAACGTAATTGAGTAGGAAGGTCTTGAAATAGCACCTAATAAATAATTAATCACAGTGTTAGATTTGATTAATCACAGTGAGTAACGTAAGCTAATTTATCTTAAGAAAATCGACTGGAGAACAATCGAAAGAAAAATTCTCGAGTAATCGAAGACATTACGAGATTGTGAAGAAAACGGGAGCAGTGATATAGATTATTACGATATTAGCTAGTGAGCTTGTGTGGATGTGTATGTGTGTGATAATAATTTATTAATTGTTTAAATAATTTAATTGTTGGTGCACGACTGAAAATAATAAATATAGTAAAGTAATTGTGATTGGTTGTTTCGTTCACCTACAATTCTATTTATACTATTATAAGTGCATATATCTCGAAAGAACCCGTGTGAAAATTTTATGTTGAAGGAATTGAGAAGGAAGGGGATAATTAACCTCTGCAGACGTTTGTTGAGCTAACACAACAAACGTCCACGAATAAGTTCGGGTAAGTAAGAATCTACAGTAAGTCATTTTGGTAAATACTGAATGAATTACCGTTATTGGGTACGGTTTTTCTACCTTCATTACATACTTATTTAGACTATTCGGTAAATTTTTACAAGTTGCCACAACAGGATTTCATAGGAAAAATATATAATTCCTAGAAGGTTTTAGTGTGATTTGAGTGATGTTGACCTTCGTTTCTTTAGGAAATGCTTCGTTTTGGAGATAGACCCCCTCCCCCCCATCCAACAATCGTGGGGAAGAGCCTGGGAAATCGGAGGTTTTGGGGGGGGTGAAAACTCATAATATAGTATATTTGCCTTTCTAGATTGCACTCATGACATGCCATAAATGTCAAAAAGTGGAAAACCCGAGCCAAGTTTCGGCAAAAGTTGGCTCGGGTTTTCCAATTTTCAACAAGCATAAATCTGGAAAACTGGAAAACCCGAGCCAACTTTTGCCAAACTTGGCTCGGGTTTTCCAGTTTTCAACGAGCATAAATATTAAAAAATTAAAAACCTGAGCCAACTTTTTTCTGACCCAACCTGGATCGGGCATCCTTCGGTCTTAACCATAGCATCGAGATATTACAAAATTAAAAAGACCTTACCTGACCTGACCTAACCTAACCTAGAAGGGGGCATCCTTCGGTACCTAACCCTGTCATCCTTCGGAACCTAACCATGGCATACTTCGGAACCTATCCATGGCATACTTCGGGACATAACCTTGGTATTCTTCGAGACCAAATCATGGCATCCTTCGGGACCTAACCTTGGCATCCTTCGGTCTTAACCAGAACATCAATTTGTTATAGAATTAGGAAGACCAAATCAGACCCCTTGTTTCATACATCAATTTACCTTAATTGAAAGCAAATTATGTGGAAGGTACTGGTTCTTGTGAAGTTGAAGAGTAGGTGGTAGTGTTGTATTTTGGCAAGTTGTATTGGTGGTAGGTGGACTGGATGACCTTATATTCAAGGACTTTAAACCAGTTATTATAACTGATCATGGACTAATTTATTTTTCAATAAGAGGCACAAACGTTTTTTTGTATAATTTCTGTGTTTCTCCAGTAAATTTTCGTAAAACCAAGCAGCCAGGCGAGTTAACCAGGTGAGCCAAGGATATACCTCCTCCACAGACAGACAGTAATATTGTACTGGCAAGATAAATGGAGAGACTGAAGTTTCAGTGACGTAGTCACGTGTTGTAGGTGTATGATTGGTCAATAACGATATGATAGAATTGTGTGAAAAACTGATTGGTTAGATTTGGCTTGAAGTTAAAAAATGTGCCACCAGGTCGCACTGTGGGGCTCATAGATCAGCTGACATATGTTTTGAATTCAATGCCCAATGGCAGCAATATTTGTTTTGACTTGCAAACACATTGGTTAGAAATCGTGAGAGTGGCCTTATAACGCATTTATAACGGAAATGCTACTAAGAAATATTGTAGTGCAAGATGAAATAGAGCTTATTGTAATAAGAAATGTGTGAAAAAGCCAATGTTACGAAATTTTTGGAAAAATACGACACCCACTACACTTATTAGAGGTAATTAGTGTTATAACGCATTTATGACGGAAATGTTACTAAGAAATATTGTATTACAAGATGAAATAAAGCATATTGTAATAAGAAAAGTGTGAAATGGGGGATTTAACGAAATTTTTGGACTCTGAAAAATACGACACTCACTACACTTATAAAGAGGTAATTAGTGTTGTAACGCATTTGCTAAGCAAATGGTATATAGAAAAGTTGTTTGTAATACTGAAATATAAACACTGGTAATAGTAAAAATTTTAAAATCGCGTTGTGGCAACTTGTAAAAATATTCCGACCATTCTAAGACTATTTTCTTCTATGGCATTTTCTCTGCAAATGCCCCATTTACAAGATAGCATATTCAAATGGAACATTTTGAAATTAGCCTGACCTTACCTGACCTGACCTAACCTAACCTAACCTAGACCGCATCAGACTACCGGGACCTAACCTGGGCAGACTACCGGGACCTAACCTGGGCAAACTACCGGGAAATAACCGTGGTAAAGTACAGAAAATGACCGGGGCAAAATACTGGGACCTAGCCGGATCTGGCAACACTGCTACAAAACGGTAATTCTTTCAATAAATACCGTAATATTTACATCACTAATTAATTAAATTAATAATATAATAATCATAATTCACCGTTACAATGTAGGTGCCTCCACGGTATGATATATTCGGTTCGCTCGCACGCGGCACCATCATGTAAACGTAAACAAATACATGCAGTGGCCGTGTTTGTCGTCCCTACTGCCAATGGCCAGAAGAATTTTTTGTCACTATTGTACAGTGTACTTTCAGTCTCCAAAACCCACAGCAGAGCAGTGGTACACAGTGAGTGCCACGTGTACAGACACACGTTGTTTTGGTTCATTATATGTCTGCCCGCGCACGGTTTTGATTAACTTTTACATTTTATATGCATGTCTGTAGTTTTTCAAATGCTTATAAATGCGAAACTAGGGTTCTACAACATTGCCCACTTCATTATCTGCATCAATCAAAATATACTGTTTAATCAGTAAAGCTTATTTTCTCCATATAGTTCGTACAACTCCCGAAACGAACTCATTGTACTAGTGTAATAATACGTATATATATAAAATATATGTAATTTATTTAGTATGTCTTGAGTGAAATTACACAATGGGTATTAAATATATATCATAATAAAAGGTAATTAACCAAAACACTAGTTATCTAGTGTAAATAAATGTATGGAAAATAGCTAATTTACCCAATGCACAAAATTTTTTAAGCGACAGATTAAATTTTGACAAGCACAAGGCAATACGAAAGAATGTGTGAGCATCCCTGGTGGCTCAGTGCTGGTGGGATAGTTATTGCCTCCTAGGGGACCCACAGTAAAAAAGCTTATCCCATGGGTAAAACCCGAGGCCGGACTGAAGATAGGTATATAGATAAAGAGAGGAAGGCAAGGTTGGCTGTACTGAGGGAAAATGAGCCAGGAGAAAGCGATGGCAGAGGCTAAAACGAAAACAACACACCAAAAAACTAAAGAAAGTATGTGTAGCCATCTGAAAAAATAGGAAGGCGAACCGACCATAATTTTAAACGTGAAACACAGAGAAACTGGGAGGCGAACCAACCAGAAATTCTCTAGGTGAGTAACCAAGGACCCCCGAGGAGGAATGGAAACCACGAGTGGAAATTCCAATGCCACTGAAGTGACTGGTTGGTGGTCCGCAAGAATACAGTAAAGGGATAAGTGGCTTTCGCTGCTGAGGAGTGTTGCCAGAGGTCACCAGCATAGCTGTTTTCCCATACTTTATCTTTGTTTTTTGTGTCACGAACCGCCTATGGTAGGGTATACCATAGAAGACTTCTCATAATTTGCGGACCATTGCTTTGGGTATCTTGGGAGATACCTTAATCTGTATATTATTATAGCTCATGGTACTGATGCCAGCCTAATCCAATAATGATGACTTTCTTTAAGGAGACCGGACTACACAGAGAGTTATGACTTAGATTTTATTATATGTGTGGGTTGGGTATTGAGTTTTATTGTACATATTTATACTTGCTTTTAGTATATTATATGTGCAAAAATATTTTAAATTATCAGGACTAATCTTATATATATATATATATATATATATATATATATATATATATATATATATATATATATATATATATATATATATATATATATATATATATATATGAGATTAGCTTGCTATAAATTGTTAATATTTGCATTGAGGTCTACAAATAACATATGCATGGAGGTGCTTATCCTGAAGCAATCCTCGTATACTGATGTGTCCTTCGTTGTCCACATGAGCCAGTATCTATGACTGGGGCGAACTTCTGGGGTGGCATATTTGATTACATTGTGTCATCCTGGTCATGGATGCTGGAGTTGCAAGCCTAATATCCCCTTTATATGGCTTTAGAAGAAAAAAAAGGTCTCGGACACACTTTTTTTTCTTACTCCCTCACTCTCTTACTCAGTACGAGGAGGGTAGCCTGCCTCTGGTCTTCCCTTGTACCTTTGGTTTTGAAGAATTCTATTTCATATTGATGTTCTTCGGTAGGGTGTTGAAGTCTCGCCGTTGTATATATTTGTTGTTGGGAATATGTGGTTTGTTTGATTTTGGGAAGTGAGACTGGATGTACAGTTACACTTTTATACTGTATATACCATACAACACAACATAGACGTAGTTGTCCACTCTGACTCCTTGGTATCCCACATGTTTATATTGCTGTTTCTTATAAAACCAGTGGTGTTTTTGTAGGTAAGTGGGTGGGGACAGTTTAGTCTATACGAGCGGTATTACAACAAATTAATACCACTGTGTATTATTGCTATTGTATTATAGTGCATTTGTCCCATTCGATATTACTATACAGTGTCGTGGAATCCAAAGGGATTGACTTTGTACAGTAGATTCTCTATAAAGGTGAGTGGTCGGCGCTTAGTGGAATGCAGATTAGAATCTGGGTTAGATTTCTGCGACGATGTCAGACCTTTTATTGTTTCCGTTGTATCAGTGAGTAGTCATGGCCCATAACTTGTCGGCGGTGGCTTACCCCCCCCCCCCCCCCCGTTTGAGTGTTGCCCCACAGTTTTATATTCCTGTGTGCTTGCCTGTGCAGTTGCTTATTCCTGTGCAGGGTTGAGGGGCATTGCGTTTTCAATATATACAATACAACAGGCTAATTGAGAGTATTCAGAATATTGCAAGGCTACTATCACGTGAGGGATAATGCGACACTATTATGATATTTGACACTAGGTTTTTAAGCTGTTAGGTAACGCTAGATACGGGGGATATGGAAGTGTGTGCTAGCGGTGACACCTTTTACCACATGCAATATAAATGTGACTATCTCAGCGAACGTGAGTGTGGCCAGCTGTACCACTTCATATTTCACCCCATACCACTGTACTAACATTGGCACAGCAACCACGGTAATCATGGTAACACGTCATACGTTACACCGCATTCACCTGTACTAACCTTGGCACAAACATGACAGCAACCACAGGAATCTCGAACGTATCCCCAGCGGCATCGCACATGCTGACATGTACTGAGGTAACACACTCTAGGACAGTTCACTTCCTGACACCTGAAAAGAGGAAAAGAATAATTGTCTGTCTTTGTTATTATTATGAAGTTACATTGCTTTTTAAATATTGTTTTGTAAGCCCGATTTGTCGTTATTTTTTTGTTTCATTATTTGTTGCATATGTGTAGCCTAGTGAGTTTCCCACATCGAAGTGGTGAGAGGCCTTGTGAGTGGGACTCCCACGAATGGGTTTGTTTCGTCCCGGAAGCGTGAATTTCTGTCAGAATCACAGGTACCAGAAGGAATGGGGGGAATGGTACTTTTGTGTCCACCCCGCCTGTATTTAAGAGCTAAAGTCGACGCGACTAGCCAAACACCTGTTGGAACTCGGTAATGATTGTTGGTGTGTGCTGGGTGGAGAGAGGAAGCATTAGATACTTCTCTATTGTACACTCTCCCAAAAAAGTATCGGCATTAAAACGAATGAACGAAAACGACAATAAACGTAGCATTATGGTACAGTCATGGTCAAAAGTCCTGCAACCTGGTGAATAAAAGCGAGCCATTTGATTGAATCTTATGAACCAACATTGCAGAGACCAACAGCTATAGTTTCGGATCATTTTTCGAAGCCATCTCATTGGAAAGTGTTGCAGGACTATTGACCATGACTGTACATTGCTTTGAAACCTTACAGATAGTGATATTCCTGCCGATCAGTTGCCAATTATGCATATTCGTATTGCTTCATCTTTAAGAGAAACTATAGTGGATGCAAATCGAAACATATTCGCATTTCTCTATCTATTAGAGAAATTTAAAATATTATCGTAAGATTTGCCCGTTTCTAATGCTGAAAACTCAGCTAATCCACACCGTAGTTGCCGAATGGTATATAACGTTATCTTTCTTTTTATTTATTTTATTTTATTTTTACTTTTTTCTATATACCTCTACCTCGGGACAGGAGGCCGTCAGTCGTGGCCTGAGACTGAGGCCCCGAGATTATCGAGTGAAGCTTTGAGATGTTGGTTGCTTCACATGTTTGTTTATACACGTCACTTTCTGGAGAGGGCAATGTCTGTTTGTATTACTTTACAAATCCTTATTTAGAAGTATGAGAAGAAAAAGCATAAACCTACTTAATCCTACCATATGCTATAACTGCATTATATTTAAGACAAAATACTACAGTTACAGCGAATCTACTCAAAGATTCCTTTTTGGTTAAAATCCAATTTGGTAACTTTATTCTCTAGGTTATCATTCTCATTATATTCAATAATTCAGTAAATTCCCCCTCCCCCAAAACCATCAATCATTAAAATAACATAACGTATATACATCTGTAAAAATGAAGTCACAACTCTTACTCTACGACTTGCCTAATGCATGAATTATGTATGCTAGAGGATTTTACGTTAGTACAGAAATGAGAGTCAACTCATTGCCAGCAGGAATACCAACCCCACAGTACAGTCATACATGTAGCTTCGATCTTTTCTCAGCAGGATCTAGCCAGCAATGCCGATACTTTTTTGGGAGAGTGTACATATTTTGTATTTTTAAGCATTATGTTGTGATCTTTGCAAGTGTTTTAATGTGTAAACTCATCCAAGTCAATATAAGTTTCTTTAAGTGAGTAAAGTTATTAAAGAATTGTTGCAGCATTTAAATTAAGGTGTTTAACTCAGTCATAACTCAAACTACACCTGTTGAGTAATTAAGTGAAGTCTCAATTATAATTATAGTGTAACTAAGTGAATATTCGTCATTATTAGTATTGTGTTTGATTATTAATATTGAATAATTATAATTATTATTGCTGTGTCATTTCTCATTGTGATTTACCAGTGTCATTTCTTACTGTGAAAGTTCATTGTATTTCTGTGAATTTGTGTGACCACGTGGCTCACTATAATGTGCATTCTATTTTTCACAGTGATTTTACCAAGTGTTGATTGAGTAATTGGTGTTTGAAGTACACTCGTATTCCACAATCCTTATTCCCTAGCCCACCTGAGTCGAAGCCCGAGATCTGGTTTCTGGACGACAGCCCACCCAGACCATCATGAGGCCACAAACACGCACATCTCGAAGCAATGCAGGCTTTGGGTGAAACCCAAACCCGGCTCCTCTGCTCCCTATTTCAGTCGCCCACCCCGCTCCGGTACTCGCCTCACCCATTATGTGAGATGAGGCCGGAGAGGTGGCGGTGGCTGAGGCAGGAGCGCCGACTCGTTTCACCTCCGACCTCTCTCCCAAGGCGCCTCATTCTCCTTTACTTCCCGCCCTTGATTTCCTCCCAATATCCTGGACCCCCCTTCCCTCCGGTTGGCAGGCCAGCTTCACAGGAGGGAAGCCTAAGGTGGTGTTTGCCAGATCCCATGGACTCTTTCAAGCTCAGGATCTGGGACGACGTGCTCGTCAGGACCTCCACAGACAAGGAAGGTGAGCTTCAAATATTGTACAGGGCCCCCCCTTCTTCCTCCTCTGCTCCGACGGCAGCAAGGGTAACCACCGCTACTCTGGTAGACATGGCGGAAACTCTCTGAAGGTCCCCAAACTCAACGGGAAAGGTAAGCCAGGGATTGTGAAGATAGGAAACCTCTCCAACCTTCACCTCTTGGAAACGGTCTTCTTCCCTCTAGCCTGGGAAGATAAACACCTCGACATCACTTTTCTCCTCGACCGAGCCCTGGACTACAGGGGCACCCAGAATAAGAGGGCACCCCCTCTGGCCTTCCTAGTTCGGATGGGGACTAGCTGCATCCCCACAGGCCTGGTATATTACCTGTGGTGGAATAGCGCGGACAAGGCCATTCCCTACCAATTCAAAGTTAGTTGTACCTGAAATTCGTATTACCTGTATTGTGTTTTGAAGCTTGACTTGGTTTACTCTGTACACATGTTAGGTGCTTTCTGTGATCATAAGTTAACATAATTAATCGCTTCTCGAACGTCCTCGTGGCGGAGGCTGCAGCGGGCCAGGAGGCACCACATATCCACCACCACAGCTGCATCGCTGCTTCAGGACTGGCTGTCACGTCTAGTCACCAGCTTCAACGCCTTCTCCGGGGCCCAATTGGAGTAAGTGTTCTTCCTTAATTTCTCACTCTGTCTTATCTCTCCTTTCCCAAAACATTTTGTCACGCTCTATAATGTGATTTTTCTTTCCTGTAGAGAAGCGATATATATATATATATATATATATATATATATATGGTGTCTCATGAATTTCTTCAGAAATGAAACCAGTGCATGCTTATGCAATTCTAAGCATAAAATACTCTATAAGTATGGGTGTTTTAAGTGAGTGTTTACTGGTGACACAATTTTCAAATCAAATAGGTAGAGACGGGAGGGAGGTAGGGAAGAACGGCACCATTGCCATGTTAACGTTTATCTATACTTTTTAAAAAATCTACTTTATTCTCATTCAGAATTATACTATTTTTTAAATAATTGTTAGGTAAGTAATTATTCTACAGAAGTATGTCACTTTAAAGACAGCCAAACAAGAGTTTGAGCTCATGCTCCAGCAAGGGGTTGCCCGCCCATCCAACAGCGCCTGTGCATTACCCCTACACATGGTCCCGAAGCAACAAGAAGGAGAAAGGAGAGCGTGTGAAGATTACAGAGCACTCAACGCCGCCACCACACCTGACAGATACCTCAATCCGCATGTCCTAGACTTCCACTCCAAACTCCAATAATGTGCAGTATTCTCAAAGATCGACCTCGTTCGTTCCTTCCATCAGATCCCGGTGGCTGAAGAGGATGTGAAGAAAACGGCCACACCACACCCTTCGGATTATTCGAGTTCCCAGTTATGAACTTCGGAATGCTGCCAAGACGTTCCAATAGTTCATGGATATGGTTCTACGAGGTCTCGACTGGGTGGTGGTCTACATCCATGACATCCTGGTGGCCTCTGATTCTCATGAAACCCATCAGAATCACCTGAGGGAGCTCTTCACCAGCCTCCAGCAGCACGGCCTCAAGGTCCACCCCGCCAAGTGCGTACAAGAAGCAGAACAGCTGGACTTCTTGGGGCACCAGGTCACACCGGCTGGCATCACACCTTTACCCCAAAAGGTGGAGGCCATCAGGGACTTTCCACTACTTACCACCACCAGGAAACTTGAGAGAGTTCCTGGGGTGGTTAACTACTATCACCGCTTCCTCCCCCACTCCACTGTAGCCCTAGCACTGCTCCACGACCTGCTCAAGGGCCTCAATAAAACTTCCCCCAAAAAATTGACCTGGACAGTTACTGCCGAGGACTCATTCAGGGACATCAAGCACAAGCTGGCCGACACAACATTCCTTGCATACCCAACACCACACGCACCAACCTCCATATACACAGACACCTCATCAGATGCCATTGGAGCAGTACTACAACAGAAGGTAGATGGGATCCTAAGACCAATTGTGTTTTGTTTTTCAGCAAGCGCTTGGAGCCCCCCCATCGTATGTACAGTGCCTTCGACAGGGAATTGGTTGCCATATACAAGACCGTCAGCCACTTCTACCACTTCCTCGAAGGCAGGCCCTTTCACGTACGCTCGGACGACAAGACTCTGATATCAGCCATGCAACTGTAAGGCAGCAGCTGGTCCCCCAGAGTATCACGCCACATGGCCTTCATTTCCGAGTTTACCAAGGACATCCGCCACATCAGGGGCGAGGACAACGCGGTCGCGGATGCCCTATGAAGAGCCACGCTACCACAACCGCACATCTCAGCACTGCACCAGCACTCCACTACACCGCCATTGCAGCTGCTCAAGCCACCAACGCCCATCTACAGGAGCTAATCACCAGTGAGACTCGAGCACATCAAGGCTCCCAATGCTGCAACTAACCTTTGGTGTGACATGTCATGTGGCACACCAAGATGTTATATCCCCCCAGACTTCAGACAGCAGGTGTTCGACCACTACCACTCACTCAACCACCCCAATATTGCAGGAACCCTATGCCTCATCTGCCATGCCGTCTGGCCTGGAATGAGGAGGGAAGTCAAGACGTGGGTAACTTCATGTGTCCCGTGTCAGCGCGCCAAGGTAGGAAGACACACACGACAACTACTGCACAAGTTCCCGGTACTTACAAACAGATTCAACACGGAGCATGTAGACATCGTGGGACCACTACCACCCTCCCATGGATACCGCTACCTCCTAACCTGCATAGACCGGGCTACGCAGAGGTGTACGGCCACACCTATGCTAGACATCACAGCGGAAGGCACAGCACGTCACTTCATACGCGACTGGGTTGCCAACTTTGACCCACCTTCAGTCATCGTCACCGAACAGGGCACTCAATTCGAGTCCAGGGCATGGCAGTACATGCTCCAATATCTGGCCACTCAGTGCAATCAATCCACAACATCCCACCCACAAAGCAATGGGATGGTGGAGCGCCTTCACAGACGGCTTAAGACGTCTTCAGGGCCTTGCAACCTGACCAATGGGCAGACGCACTGCCACTGATCCTCCTCACCACCAGGACTACGGTTAAGGAGGACCTACAGCCATCCCCGGCCGAACTGGTGTACGGCGAGGACCTGCACCTCCCGGGCCAGGTCATGTCCCCTGGACTCGACACCACCAACCTGACCTACCTGCCAGCATTGAAAGCAGCAATGGCCAACACCACGCCTACAATGACACACCCCCAGCCAACACGCCAAACCTACATGGCACCAGACCTACTCACCGCCACATCACTATTCCTATGGACGGACATACACCGAACACCCCTATAGACACCCTACACAGGACCCCATCCCGTGATAATAAGGACGGACACGACAATGACCATCGAAGTCGCCGGTCAGCCCTGCGTCACGTCATGGGAGAGGGTCAAGCCCGCTAACACCACACCACAGATAGATAGATAGTTTATTGACCACAGCATCATCTTCATATGAATATTACAAATATTTCTTGGATATTAATAACATAGATTACAAATAGGTTATCTACTGCAGTCCACAAATGTACAAATCGATGATTTCTACTACAGTCTACAAAAATACATTACAATGATTTATCTGCAGCAGTCCATAAAAGAAACAAAAAATACAAAAACAAAACAACATATACAATGCCCAATTTACATAATTTACTGAAGAGAACATTAAGCAGGCATTCCTACTTGTATATCTCTAAGATTCTATGTATTATTTTACATACCGCATAACTGGAAATATTACCAGTGAACAGGTCCTCCAATCTGACTATATTATACCACCGCCGAATATCCCCCGTGAGAGTACAAGCCTCTACTACATGCCTTTCAGTTTGTACCAGTCCACAGACACACAGTCGTTCCTCCACTGGGAGACGACCACGGCCCCTCCTGTTCCAGCAACCAGTCCCATACACTGCCACCCGACCACCACTTCTACCTACACCCGACACACACCGCTACACACCACCACCACTAATACCTACATCCAACACACACTGTTACACACCAGCACCACTACAACCCACATCCACTACACACCATACTACACCACCACAGCAAACACATGCTCAACCACAAACCACACAACATGCCTCCACACCACCAACCCAGCCCTCTATTCTACCTCTTCCCTGCAACCACAGTCCACCCCTTACCATGGCACACCTACCTACCCCAACACAACCAGCGGACCATGTACAGTTGCCTCCAAAAATTTCGAGACACTACCTGCTAGAGTCTAGTAGGTAGTGTCTCGAAATTTTTAGAGGCAACTATACCACACAACACTACAACCCGCTCCTATACCTACATCTAAGCCACCCCACATCTCACGAACCTTACCCCTTCTCCTCCATCCTACCCATCACCCGAACCTTCCACATCCCTCTCCCAAGACCCATCCTTTGACTCCCTGGCTCCATCCCTACAACCTTCTCCCCAACCTCCCCCTTCAACACACCACCCCCTGACCCACCACCCCCGCCAACGACATCCGTAATCCCTTTAGTCTCCCCACAGTCAGATCCCACTGATGACGCACAACACCACAAGCCGCCACCCATGGAGCGGGACATCCGACCACTGCCACACAACCTGGGGACCGCACACCAACACCCGACCCGGATAAACCAGCACCTGCGCCGGATGGGATCATCACCAGGTCCGGCAGAATCGTCCACCGCCCAACTAAATTATTGTCACCAATTTACAACACAAACACCCACCCACACTACCCAGACACTCCAACAAGATACTACTAGACACCTCCCTGACACCACCTTCCACCCTTACAAACACTACACCTTCCTTCCACACCCTGCTACCTAAATACCCCCTTCCACCCTTACACTGTACACGTACACTTATGTATTACACACCCATTTATATTTCATGTCTTATGTATGTACTGGTATATATATACCCACTCCACCGGTCTTTGTCCTTTTGGGGAAGGGGGGGTACTGTAGTGGATAGTAAGCATTCCATGTCATATACAACAGGCGCATCCCATTTCTCACCTATTGCTGCAAACCACACATGCACGCGCATGTGTGGTATAAAAAGAGCCAGAAAGACACTCAAGGGGTCACTCACCGCCAGCAGCTCTCCTGGACACCTGCCTGCCCACTGCTCTCCAGTCCAGCCAGCAGTTCACCACTCTCCTACCTGCCTGCTACTGCTGCTCACCTACCTGCCTGCTGCTACTCTCTACTGCCCACTAGCTGCTCACCTACCTGTCCAGCTGTCCAACTCTTGCAGCCCAGCCTAACTCAAGTGCTCGCTATCAATAGTTACCTTAACCCAGGCTCCCTGGTGTCTAGGGAGAGTGTTTACCAAATACAGCACACCTGTATAGACATACCTAATAAACCCAGTGTAATTCCTTGTGAGTTTGGTGCACCCCCAGGTAGTAACAACCTAGAGACGTTATAGGTGTTTTAAGTGAGCGTTTACTGGCGACACAATTTTCAAATCTACCACCTCAAGGGTGGTGTGGAAAAATAATCAAAACCAAAGATAAATTGCTTTTTGGTAACTGCTGCAAGTAATAGGAGAGTGGTGTAGAAGGTGCACAGTCAGCTGTACCCATACCTCGGTGCCTCACAGCCTCAGTGACCTTGGTGCCTTGCCACGCGCCGCACGTATTGTAACCATTTATTCCTCCATTAAATTTACGTGCATATTATGCTTACCCGACTTTAAAGTGACATACTTCAGTAGAATAATTACTTACCTAACGATTATTAATAGAATAGTATAATTCAGAATGAGAACAACGTAAATAAATGAAAAAATAAGTATAAAGAAACCCATACTTATAGAGTATTTTATGCTTTGAATTGCATAAGCATTGAGGGGAATTGTTGAGGTGATTGGGTATTTATTCATGTTCAGTGGTTTATTTTTGGGTTTAGGGTTTTGATTCTTGGGTTCAGTTTATCAATTGTTTCGGATGTAAGGTTTATTTGTGGCAATGTAGGCCATGAAGAGCCAGTCCCTCCACAACTCTCTTGAGGCAGTCGCCTCGTGTATTTTGTGACTTCACGTTTTGTGGTGTGCCAGGTAGTTTGGTGAGGACAAGGTGCTAACAACACATAGTGGTAGGAGTTTGTTTGTGTACCTTTGTTGTACTTCTACCCTATGTGTTGTTTAGTTTTTTCTTGTGGTTATTGACGATCAGAGAGGAAAGTCGGGTGTTAAGAGAGAGCTGTGCTGTTGTCAAGGGGCCGACTAGGCTTAACTTTTATTGTAAATTAGTTGTGTTAGTCTTAAGGTACTCTTTGTAAATATCAATTCTTTTTCTCCTTGTGTTTTGTGTTTTAAGTGAAACTTGTTAAATATAATTATTTTGTTTTCACTCATACCTTTGTGAAATGTAGAAACCCTATCACACTAACCTGGCTCTGCATGTGCAGCTAAAGGAGAACTGGCACATTTTTGTTAGGTCAAGGCTTCACCTAGATTGTTTACTTGTTTCGAGCCTTTAATTGTAACTTAGGACCGGAATTGTATAGACTGTTTAACTGGATAGTGGTTCGTTTGTTTGTTCACCTGTTTTTGTATTTAGCATTTGTATTTTTGTATATTGTAATCATGTCATTTTTGCAAGTGTTTACTGAGGCTCCTGACATTAATTTTAACTTATTGAGGAGCTCGGTCAGGAAGAGTGACTGGTCGGCTTTATGGAAACATTATATAATGTGAGGTGGATGCGAGTATGTAGCGGAGTGAAAATGTTTGGTGATTATGAAAAGCTAAGGGAACTAGTATTAGTTGAAGAGATTAAGAGATTCATAGATCCTACATTAAGGGTAATTTTGGATGAAAAGGAGGTCGCCTCTTTGACTGGAAATGCTTCACTTGCTGACACTTACTCTTTGACCCACAAAACTTTCAACAGAGTAAAGAATGTGCAGGCAGTAAATTGTCAAATTAAACAAATTCCCAGGAGTGATACCGCAAAAGCATTACCTACACGAATGGATAAGACAGGGAGTAGTCAGTTTGTGTGTTATTACTGTAAGAAGCCTGGACACACCAAATCTTCTTGTCCGAAACTTTTGAGTAAAACATCCAAGGCAAACTCTCTGATTCAAAACTTACCTGTTTCTAGTCCCCAATCTATTTTCACTAATCTCACTTTACCCCGTAGGAATAAGCACGTGGAAGTTGATGCGGAGTTCGCACCATTCATTTCGAAGGGTTTTGTGACAATCGATGATATCATGCCTCCGGTACCAGTACGAATACTAAGAGACACTGGGGCTGCTCACACCTTCATCCTCGAGGGAATACTGCCTTTATCATCCCATACATCAACGGGTTCAGGTGTTCTCTTGCAAGGAGTCGGTGGGATGGTTCACGTTTTTCTCCACCGGATTCGCTTAAATTCAGGTATTGTGTGTGGACCAGTGTCCTCGGCTCACTCCATGCCCGTGGGAGGAAGACGACGGACGCCCAACCACCGCAGCAACGGCAGCAGCAGGCAGACATCGTCACCGTCTGCACCGAGACTGCTGTTGCCTTAGCTGCAGAAGGGCTAGGTCGTATTTCCGACCTCCTCCAGGACATTTTCGGGAGAAATGGCTTGCCACCAATCGCCATTTCTCCCGATTTACCACCACCACCACCACCAAGAAGGGAGGAGGAGCAGAGCAGACGCGCCACCATCGTCGCCGGTTAATGCTGCCTCACTCACTCAACCGGGCGAACAGTGGGAGGGCGTCACCACCATCGACACCATCATCATTGCCACCACCGCCGTCACCACTGCCTGCGCCACCACAGGATATGGAGACGGAGGAGGAGGAAGACGATCGGAAGTGAGACGGAACTGGAGGACCAGCGGGAACGCTGGAGGGGGAAGAGGAAGAGGAGAGGGAATAGGGTCAGTCAGACATCGGAGCCGCCGCACGTTGTTGAAGTGCGGTGGTGGCTGTCCATCTCGCCCAGCTTCGACCTCTTTCAAAGAAACATCACGTTTCACCGGGATCCCGATGTCTTCCAGTTCCGAAAGGAATGGAGGCGGTTTGAGCCTCCTATAAGAAAAAAATCATTCGCCGCCTCCAAAACAACAACACCATCATCAACAACGAAGGTGGTTCAGTACCACCAATAATACAACTATTGCAACAACAACAACAACAAAAACTACTACTAATACAACTACTACTTCTACAACTACTAATACAACAACTACTACTACTAGTACTACTATTGTCTTCTAGTGTTTGATGCCTTAATACCCTGAAAAGGGTGATAGGTAAAAATTTAAATGAAGAAGATGGACCCCTTATTGTTGGTGTTAAGTCTACATTGCCTGTGGAAGGAGTAACCTTTCTCTTAGGTAATGACTTAGCAGGTGATAAGGTTACAGCAAACCCAGTCGTGGTAGAAAAGCCCCTTGATGAATGTGACACTCAGGCTTTAGAAAGAGAGATCCTTGGGTATATTTCCTTCTTGTGCGGTGACTCGATCTAAGACAAGAGCCATGTCTTATAGTAATGGTAAGGAAGAAGATCATTCTGGGGAGGGTATTGAGGATGTTGCATTAAAATTAGATAAGGATAATCTTGGACTTGGGAATCTGTTTGGTGACGACGCAAACCACGAGAGTAGACTGCATACTGGTGAGAATGTTCCAGTTGAGAGAAATGTTTTAATTGAGGAACAGATTAATAGTCAAGAATTAAAGGAATTTATGAATATAGCTGTAATTGAGGAAGAATCTGTGACTGTACCTGAATGTTACTACATTAAGTTTGGTGTACTGATGAGAAAATAGAGACCTCCTACCACCCCTGTCGATCATATATGGGAAATGGTTCACAAGATTGTTTTGCCTCCTAGGTACTGTATAGGCTGGAAGTTATGAGCCTTTCTCATGACACTCCGCTGGCAGGTCATTTAGGAATTAAGAAGACCCTTCGGAAAGCTCTAAAATGTTTTTACTGGCCAGAGTCCGAAAGGATATTAAGGAATATTGTAAATCTTGTCACGTTTGCCAGGTTGTGGGCAAACCAAAAGACATAATTGTTAAAGCTCCCCTAATCCCTAACCCAGCTGTAGATAAACCATTTCTAGAGTTTTGGTTGATTGCGTGGGGCCATTACCCCAAGTCATAGTCTGGTAATCAATAACTCCTCACTATTATGTGTACTAACACTAGATTTCCTGAAGCTATACCTCTAAGGAATATATCCTAAAAAACAGTAATAAAAGCTTTGATGAAATTTTTCACAACTTTTGGGTTGCCTAATGTGGTGCAAAGTGATCAGGGAAGCAATTTTGTGTCAAAATATCTCCAGGAAGCTATGTATGACCTTGGTATTACACAGATGACCTCCAGTGCTTATCACCCAGAAAGTCAGGCTCTCTTGAAAGATTCATCAAACTTTCAAGTCAATTATTAGAAAGTATTGTCATGAAACTAGCAAGGATTGGGATAAGGGAGTGCCATATTTGCTATTTGCCGTGCGAGATGCAGTTCAGGATTCTCTCGGTTTCAGTCCCTATGAGCTCGTTTTTGGTCACGCGGTAAGAGGACCCTTGCAAGTACTAAAGGAGACGTTCCTACAGGACAATATTAAGCCGTCTGTTTTGACATACGCGTCTACAGTACTTTCAAAGCTAAACTTTTGAAGGGATGGGACATAGCTAGAGGGAATATTGATGTTTCGCAGAGAAAAATGAAAGAAAGATTCGACAGCAAGACCAAGTGTCGAACTTTGAGGTTGGTGAATAGGTATTAGTGTTATTACCTGTAACTGGTCAGCCTCTTTGTGCAAAGTATCACGGGTCTTATGAAATCACGAGAAAGTTTAATTATGTCAATTATTCAGTCAGAACCCCCGATCGTCGTAAGAAGGAACAAGTGTGTCATATAAAAATGATTAAAAAGTACTATGATAGAGAAACACGACCCATGTCAGCGGTAAACCATGACCTAGATGCGGCCATAGAGACTGAACCGGATATGTCAAATGGTGTACAGTTGTGTAACAGTAGTATGTTAAATGATGCACAGTTGTGTAATAGTAGTGTTCCTTGTAATTTGGATGAGAAATTCCAACACTTAGATGACGAGAAGGGAAAGACTCTTCGTACTCTGTTTCCGAAGTTTCAGGTTTTGTTCCATGATGTGCCACGTAAAACACATTTAGTCCAACATGATGTGGATGTTGGGGATTCTCCACCCGTTAAACAATCTCCATATCGTGTTAACCCAGTGAAAGGTGAAAGTTTGAGACATGAAGTTAATTTCTTGTTGGAACACAACATCATAGAGTCTAGCAAAAGTTAATGGGCTTCAACTTGTATATTGGTGCCAAAGCCAGACAAAATTTTAGACTTTGCACTGATTATAGAAAAGTAAATAAACTTACGAAAACATATTCTTATCCCCAACCGAGGATGGATGATATTATTAATCAACTGGGAAGAGCAACTAATGTTACCAAAGTGGATCTTTTAAAAGGCTATTATTAAATTGGATTAACGGATAGGGCCAAATTGATATCAGCATTTGTTACACCTGATGGTTTCTTTCAGTATTTGGTCATGCCTTTTGGAATGAAAAATGCTCCAGCGACTTTCCAGCGCTTGATTCTCCATCTGACCGTGGATCTGAAGGGAGTGGAGGCCCACATCGACGACATTATCGTGTACAGCGAGGAGTGGGAGGACTATCTTCGACAACTAGGTCAGCTCTTAGGACGGTTGCAGAAGGCGGGACTTTCAGTGAACCTGACCAAGAGCGAGTTTGGTTGAGCCCAGGTTACCTAATTAGGCCATACGGTGGGGCAAAGACGGCTCGCTCCTGTATCCGCTAAGGTTGCAGCCATTCTAGAGTTTCCACCTCCCCAAACAAGAAAGCAGGTAATGAGATTTTTGGGCATGATCGGCTACTATCGCCGATTCTGTCCTAATTTCTCCATCGTGGCAGCCCGACTCACCGACCTGTTACAGAAGAACCGTAAGTTTAAGTGGACTACAGTTTGTAAGGAGACGTTCAAGAGGCTGAAGGGGCTCATGGTTAATGCACCCGTCCTACGATCTCCAGACTACAACTCTCCCTTCATTCTACACATTGATGCCAGTGATGTAGGAATAGATGCTGTGTTATTACAGGAAGATGCTAAAAATATGTATAATCCAGTATGTTATTACAGTGCAAAGCTGAAAAGATACCAACTAAATTATGCCACCATTGAGAAAGAGGCATTGGCAACAACGGTTCATCTCCTCGTCTGGTCTGAACTTCACCTACGAAAAATCAACGGATGGCAAACTACCCTTCCTGGACCTCTTGGTTGCCCACCACAACTCAGACTTCCCAACCACTGTATACACAAAGTCCACCAACAACGGACGGTGTCTAAATGGTGACAGTGAATGCCCCAGGAGATACCTCCTATCCACCATCTCATCCTACGTCAGGAGGGCTCTCACTCACTGCACCAGTTGGAGAGACACACACCAGGAACTAGACCGCCTCACTCAAGTCTTGGTAAACAATGGATATTCCAACACAGACATCTCAAACACCATCAAATTTCAGCTAGAAAAATGGTACGAAGTGAATTCCCCAACCAAACCCAATAGTGACATCAGACTTTACTACCGCAACTACATGTCCACCGACTACAAGACTAACGAGACCATACTAAGAGACATAATAAAGAAGAATGTCCACCCCACCGACCCAGAGAGCGAGATCAAACTAGTAATTTACTACTAGTCTCCAAAAACCTCGAACCTCACCCTACACAACCGACCTACTACCTCCAAGAGCCAGATGAAGAGTGACCACGTGATTTACCAGCACACCTGTAACAGTGTGGACTGTGAGCCTCACCACTATGTTGGTTTTAATTTGTTTGGCAAATCAGAGGACACTGCTTGGTATGGCAACATACCACGCGGAAGACCACCACGTTGCACTACACACAGCAGAAGCCAATGCACAGACCTTGATGTCAGTGAAAGGACTATCAGACTATCAGAAGAGTGTTGCACGAAGCTGGGATGCATCACTGGACCCCAGCAAACAATGAATTTCTAACTGACCAACATCGCGAAGGAAGTTTACGGTTTGCCGAACAATTTGTTGACAAGCAAGAGGATTTTCCGAAGAGAGTGATCTGGACGGATGAGAAAACCTTCTCACATTCGTGTAACGGAAGGCGTCACTGCTGGAGGAGGAATAATACTCGGTGACTATAAATTCTGAGGTTGTTGTTTCTATAAACTATTTAGTTATACTTGACCATAAGATTGTATTAATTAATAATTAATGCAGGGGGACAACCAATATCGTTACAACGTCAGCAACACCAATAAAACAGTTATACGAGGACGGTGTTGGTTTCAGTGGCTGTACGCTTGGTTCTTCTTCGTATCCCTTTGGCTGACAGAAAGAGTAAAGAGCACCAAAACTTGGTTTCACCCAAACAATCTTCGTATCCGATGGCCGACAAAAAGACGTCTAAAATGACATCTTAGATGTCATGCCTATCTTTCCTCCCACCTTTCCTTCCCTTCTCCCTCCTTTTCATTATTAATTTCTTCGTTCCTTAATTTTTTATAATCACTTTCTCCTCTTTTTCATACCTTTTATTATACTTTATATGTATCTCTCTCGCTCATATAATTTATATTTTGTTACATCCTGGTTGCAATATTAACATATCATTACACTGCACGTCTCCCCTAACGGGAACCCCCTTGACGTGGTGGGGGGGGCTTGCGTGTCGTTGAGACCTGGCGAACTAGACTAGAGGGGGCTCCGACCCCTGCTCTGCCTTGATTTCGGGGAGAGAGCAGTGAGAGACCAGACTAAATAGTTCCCATGCAAAGGCTGCCAGTACGAGCCAACAGTGCTGCCCTCCAGAGGGACCACCCTCTAGGGGCCGTCCTGTGCTTAATGGTTGCGTGTTTGGGACGGGAGATGTTCGAAAAGGGGGTCTCAGCACCGTCGTGGGCAAACTTTCGAGCCATTGGGGCTGCTTTTTAAAACGAGTGGCCCCGTGGGGAAAGAGGTACAGTACCCCGATCACGGCGACCAGCGCTCGGTCCTCTCATCTTCCCGGTAGGTAGTAGCTCTTTGCTCCTGAGGCCAATTTAACAAAAGTAATGATATATGAATAACGAAAAGCCCCAATCTCTTCCTCGAGCGGTGGTCGACCAGGCCCACGAGACGTCACTCTCTGGTCGTGGTGGTATGCAGAAGGCTGCAAATGAGAGAAGACCCAGCAGATCGGGTGTTGTGTCGACGAACCCTGTTAGCGGTTTGGACACGTTAATGTTGACGAATGTACACTCGATCAAAAAAGTATCGCGCATTTCTCTCGTGAAACATTCTGACACCTAAGACGATGGCTACTGAAAACGAGCTTGTTTATCATGAGCTGTAGCGATTATTTACAGAACCATCGGACTCCACCTGCGCGATACTTTTTTGATCCAGTGTACAGTCTCCCAAAAAAGTATTGGCATTAAATCGAATGAACGAAAACGACAATAAACGTAGCATTATGGTACATTGCTTTGAAACCTTATAGATAGTGGTATTCCTGCCGATCAGTTGCCAATTATGCATATTCGTATTGCTTCATGAGTTAGAGAAACTATAGTGGATACAAATCGAAAAATATTCGCATTTCTTTAGCTATCAGACAAAATTAAAAATATTATCGTAAGATTTGCCCCTTTCTAATGCTGAAAACTCAGCTAATCCACAACGTAGTTCCTGAATGGTATATAACGTTATCTTTCTTTATATTTATTCTATTCTGTTTTTATTTTTATTTATATACCTCTACCTCGGGACAGGAGACCGTCAGTCGTGGCCTGAGACTGTGGCCCCGAGATTATCGAGTGAAGCTTTGAGGTGTTGGTTTCTCAACATGTTTGTTTATACACGTCACTTTCTGGAGAGGGCAATGTCTGTTTGTGTTACTTTACAAAACCTTATTTAGAAGTATGAGAAGAAAAAGCATAAGCCTACTTAATCCTACCCTATGCTATAACTGCATTATATTTAAAACAAAATACTACAGTTACAGCGAATCTACTCAAAGATTCCTTTTTGGTTAAAATTCGATTTGGTAACTTTATTCTCTGGGTTATCATTCTCATTATATTCAATAATTCAATAAATTCCCCCTCCCAAAAAACCATCAATCATTAAAATCACATAACGTATATCTGTAAAAATGAAGTCACAACTCTTACTCCACGACTTTCCTAATGCATGAATTATGCATGCTAGAGGATTTCACGTTAGTACAGAAATGAGTCAACTCATTGCCAGCAGGAATACCAACCCCACAGTACAGTCATACATGTAGCTTCGATATTTTCTCAGCAGGATCTAGCCAGCATTGCCGATAGTTTTTTGGGAGAGTGTACTTGCATCCCTTTCCTATGGCGCTATCCACTCCATATTTCAGTGTTTATGAGTGGTTCTTCGTATCCAAATCATTTATGACAGTGACTGTATATCTAATCGGTGTTATTTACTTTCAATACAAATGTTGCCAAAGCAGATCTTTATTAAATGAAGCAAATGTGAATACCTTTATATTACATGCGTCAAGTGTTGACACCGCTAACACACACTTCCATTTCCCCCGTATCTACCTAACAGTTTATAATCGTGTCAAATATCAAGGCTCTCATTATCCCTCACGTGATACCAACCTTGTAATATTCTGAATACTTTTAATAATAGCTCGTTGTATTGAATATAGTGAACACGTACTGTTTGGTTATTTACTATAAATCCCTCAGTATTTCATCTGTTTCTAGGTAGCAATTTTTTTTATTTTGGCAGATAATACATGTGAGCAGAGGCTAGGGAGATGCGTCTGGCACCCACAGGCTTGTCAACTGTTTTTTTTTTTTTTTTTTTGCATTAATTAGAGACTGACGTTGACTCTAATCTCGCTAGCCCACATTAGTTTTGATACTCGAAGAGGATTATGAGTTGGTTGAAAACCACTAAACTGGTATTGAAGACTGAGTGTGGAAATATTCCCTCTCCAACATGTTGGCAGTCCTGATGACCTGAAGATGTGTAAGGTGGTGCAGTCAGTCAGTTCACAAGGCAAGGTGTACATGGAAATTTACACTAATATCAACCTTATAGCAGAAAACAGTAAAAACCAATACGGCATCAAATACAACGGTATGAGTAGTGGTAGAGTGTATATGGAAAGTCACACTAATATCAACCTTGTAGCAGAAGACAGTAAAGACCAATACGGCATCAAATACAACGGTGTGAGTATTGGGAAGGTGTTGTATGATGGGAACCACAGGATTTCAGACCTGAACACGCCTTCAATAAAGTTTGATTTTAAGAAATGTTGAAAATAGTTGCCAGCTTCTTTATTAACATGTCCGATTACTTGATGGAACTATTACAATGTTTAAACAATTATGAATATAGTTCTCTCGCAACTCATGATAGATAAAACCAATAGAACCTCTGTCACCAACATTATTATGTTGTGTGTGTGTGTGTACTGGCTTATATAATTATATAAGTATATTACATGCACATAGAAAAAAGAGATACACACGGAGAAGAGAGATACAGAGCAAATAATAATTTTTGCTACCAAGAGACAAATGACAAAACAAGGGTTTCATAGTCAAATTCCAATAATTCAATACAACAGGCTATTATTAAAAGTATTCAAAATATTACAGGGATGCTATCACGTGAAGGATAATGAGAGCCTTGATTATAAACTGTTAGGTAGATACGGGGGAAATGGAAGTGTGTGTTAGTGGTATCAACACTTGACACATGTAATATAAAGGTATTCACATTTGCTTCATTTAATAAAGAGCATTCTGGTTCATGATTCTTTTTCAGTTATTGTGTAAGTATTTTTCAGCGTTTAGTGCTTGATTATAACCATTGAATATTATACGAAAAAGTACCGTATGCAATAATATTACCTCGGTTGTTTTTGTGTTACATCACAATATTAAAAACTTAATCTTACGTTTAAGGATGTTAATAATTGACACGAATGTCGGTATATAAATAATTGATAACTGGGCTTCCACACATTTTTCACCTCCCCAAGAATAATTTCTCACCTCTCTTGTATAGGCAGGTACCCCCCTACCCTCCTCAAATCCCTCCATACTTCTCCCTCCCACCAGTGAATGGTTCGAGCGAGCAGAGCTCACAACTAATGTTTCGGGGTTATCTCGGCCAACGTTGACAACGCTGGGTGGGCCTCACGGGAGTGTGACCAGCTGTACCTAAAGAGCATCGGGTTTCTACACCCTTGTGGTTTGTGGCTTACTACAAGGAGGGGCGTAGTAACCTTATCCACACTTCTAGGTATCTGGAGAAAGAAATTGGATTACTACCGATGGGCCATATAAAAAAAATACGGCAAGAGTGTTTTAATTAGAGCCAAAGATCATACACAGGCCATGATGCTCCTCAATCTCCCCTGTCCTTCTGATAGCATGTTTGAATCCATAAAACCACATCGAACATTTAATTACAGCAAGGGGCGTATATATAATTAGGACGTGTATGAATTCTCAGAAGAGGTCATTCTCGCTATGTGCCCAGATAGTGTCCAACGAGTAACAAAATGAAAGGCAGTAAAAATATGATCATCCTCACTTTCTATGGCTCGCATATCCCAGATCGTATTAACATTAAACCCACCTCTTTTGAAGTGAAGCCTTTTGTTGAGCGTCTTTTACAGTGTTTATGAGTTTGGTCATGGGAGGAGGAACTGCAACAACCGTTCCCTGTGTTGTAATAGTTTTGCTCTTGACTCACATCTTACTGCTTTTACTGCAGGTATGCTCACCCCTTATGTTCTCGCCAATTTAAGATGTACACTCTCCCAAAAAAGTATCGACATTGCTGGCTAGATCCTGCTGAAAAAAGATCGAAGCTACATGTATGACTGTACTGTGGGGTTGGTATTCCTGCTAGCAATGAGTTGACTCTCATTTCTGTACTAACGTGAAATCCTCTAGCGTACATAATTCATGCATTAGGCAAGTCGTGGAGTAAGAGTTGTGACTTCATTTTTACAGATATACGTTATGTGATTTTAATGATTGATGGTTTTTTGGGAGGGGAAATTTACTGAATTATTGAATATAATGAGAATGATAACCCAGGGAATAAAGTTATCAAATGGGATTTTAACCAAAAAGGAATGTTTGAGTAAATTCGCTGTAACTGTAGTACTTTGTCTTAAATATAATGCAGTTATAGCATAAGGTAGGATTAAGTAGGCTTAAATTTCTCTAATAGGTAAAGAAATGCGAATACGTTTCGATTTGCATCCACTATAGTTTCTCTAATTTATGAAGCAATACGAATATGCATAATTGGCAACTGATCGGCAGGAATACCACTATCTATAAGGTTTCAAAGCAATGTACCATAATGCTACGATTATTGTCGTTTTCGTTCATTCGTTTTAATGACGATACTTTTTTAGGAGAGTGTACCTCCTTGAGCAGTATATCCTCCACTTGGCTAACACCCAATTCATCAGCATTGGTAGTGCCAGACGGCAACTCAACTTCAGGCGACAGAAGGATGGTGGTGTGAAGACATACGCCTCCTCCCTTCGCCCTAAATCTGTTGCAGCACCCTCCAAACTTACTCAAGAAGCGGCTGCTTCTTATTCTAGTGAGAGAGTTTCTAAGGTTTCACTACATAATAGTTTCTCTGTTTTGGAAACTGTATCAGACACTCATTCTGGTGACCCATCAACTGATGACATTTCTCAGACACTAGCTAAAGGTGTCCATGCAGTAGAAGTTCACGCTGCCACACGCTCTCCAAAAAGGAAATGTAAGTCAACTAAACTGCAACAGAGACGTCTTCCTGGTTCCTCTGAGGCACTTAATTCCATGGACATTCCTCCTTGCAAGGCAACCGTCTCTGTGGACTCATCCGAAGTTTCCTCTCAATTTCACCAGAAGCGTTCTTGTGGCTCTGAGGAATCTCTTGATTCAACAGATGTTCCCCTCGCAAGCTTCTGGGAACATCGGAGGGGCGTGAAGTGAATGTGGATACCACGGATGTTGTGACTTCAAAAGATTCAGTTTCTATTCCGCTTAAGCAGCAGAGTGATTCTTCCACCTGTATTATGGATGTTAAAGTATCTGCCTGTATCAGTGATACCACTGCTGTACAGGACAATACCAATGTAATTGTTTCAAACAATATCCCTGCTCATATACCTTCACCTTCTTCTAACATATCCTATGCTTCAGGAACTCGTCTACGGGTCCCAATTACTGCCCCAAGTACTACTCCTCGGGTTCGCTCTTCTTATAGTGGCCCAGGATTAGACAAAACTAATCGTTTGAGTAAACCCTCAGGTCAAGGTGGTAGTGGAAAGTCCCTCCTTGATACATATATATAATCCCATTTTTATGGTGAATTTACACATATTATTACTTTCAATTAACAATTCTATCTTCCCATGGCACAACACCAAGTGGAGAGTTGTAGTACTCCTTCAGGGTCTCTCTAATACGCTTAGGTATTACTGCTCGACAAGTGTCTGCAGCTCGGTCCATGGGATGCAGCGTCTGTTAATCTTTTCGCCAAGATCCGGCTATCACCTTATGAGTAACTGGATCCTCATTGTCTGCCGCTTGAATGGCATCACCAGGTCTCTTAATTCGTATGAGATTGTGGAGGCAACATGCTGCCAAGACTGCTGCTTCTACTCCCTTTGGCTTCACCAACATTGTTGTAAGGAAGCACTTGAAGCGATTGGCCAGTATCCCGAAAGCGTTTTCAACAACTCATCGGGCACGAGAGAGTCTATAGTTAAAGATCCGTTCACATTTCTGCAGGCCTCGTTGAAGGAATGGCTTCTGGAGGTACTCCTTGAGAGGGAAAGCGTCATCACCAACAATGAAGTAGGGGAAATGAATGGTACTTCCTGGAAGTGGCTCCCGTGGTGGTAGTCATACTATGTCTTCTTCTAAGGCTCTCCTCAAAGGTGTGTTGATGAAGACACCAGCATCCCTGTTTGCACCATTGGCCCCCAAATCGATGTAGATAAACTTGTAATCACTGTCAACAAGAGCCAATAGGACCAATGAGTGGAATCCTTTACAGTTATAATGGTAGGAACCACTTTTGCCAGGGGGACACATAGCAATGTGCTTGCCGTCAAGTTCTCCTTATAGTGATGAAAGTTCCAGCAATTTGATAAACCCCTGGCTACCTCCTTCCATCCGTCTGGCGTCAGTGGACTAATGATGACCTTGTTCATGTATTCTTCGATAATTGCTTCACAGGTCTCCCTGACAATACCGCTGATGGAAATAACAGACACTCTGAAGCCATATTGTAGAGTTCTGAAGAAGTTTCCTGCGCTGAGATATCGGAGAATCAATGCAAGTCGAAGTCCAGGCTCCAGGAGCTCCCTCCAGAATGTACGTTTCTTCATAATACGAGGACCAATTCAGTTCAGTATATCCGTGAAGAGTTCTTGATCCACTCGCAGGAAGTTCTTGAATGATGATTTGTCTTCCCTAGTGGTCTCATGGACAAGTTTTTCCCACTGACCAAATAGCTTCCTCCTTGCAAGCCACGGACCAACCCAACATCCTCTCTCCTTCCTCGGCTTCTTTCTCTGCTCTTCCTTCTCCTGCTCCTTTTCCCTCTTCTTCAGAAGGATATATGCTGTTAAGGTTATTGCAAACACATCATCTTTGATACCAACCATGCTGCTCTTTTGTGATATTGTCTCAGCTGCGGCAAGGAAGAAAGTGGTGGAGGGAACAGACTACCTGCCCTATATATGTGGCCAAGCCCAATAGCAATAACATACCTAAAATGCCTAGCCATACCCGACTGGTCACGGATGCATCACTGAGCATGCCCCTGTGCACCTGCAGCATCCTGCAGAAACACCGCCAACAAAAAAACGGCAAAATATCTGTCACAAATTAGTTGTCCCAGACCCGCCGGTTAATCCCCAGACTTCCCCCGATAATTCCTGGTATACAGCAGATGAATCGGTGATGCACCTGCGGAAAGTCGTAGCATATCCCAAGCTCAAGGGTAAAACACTGGGCCATCCCCGACTGGTCGCAGGTGCATCGCCGAGCATGCCCAAGTACACCCACGCCATCCTGCAGAAATATAAGGGTAAAATGACCATTACAAATTAGTCGTCCAAGAGCCAACGGTGAATACCCCGGCTTCTATGATCATTCTTGATAAAAATCTAAAATTCGGCTGCCAGGTCCTCGACTTTTGACATTTTGTTTATTCGTGACGGCTTCGGGAGCTTATTCGCACATGTGTAAACTGGGCTTAAGCAAGTCTGATGGCGGAGGGCACTCTCATGAGAACGTGAATGAACAGACAGTGATACAGACTAGTACCATTGTTGATAAAGAGCAGGCTAAGCGTGACCATGAATTCCGTATGATGCAACTACAGATGCAACTCCAGTTACAAGAGAGTGAGGCTAGGGAGAAAAGAGAGTTCCAGTTATGGGAGAGTGAGGCTAGGGAGAGAAGAGAGTTGTGGGAGAAAGAGATAGAGCTTGAATGGTATAAGATTGAACGTGGTGTACAGTGCCGGACTAATGTTCTGTCCCGCAGCCAGCCACAGGCCACCAGACTTCTGAACCACTTCAGGCTCGGGCAACGAAGCACCAGATTAAATTTCGGATTCCCTTATCATTCCGGTGCCCATCTGTTGTTTATAACACAAACTTTCATCTGGTGCTTCATTGTCCGAGCCTGAAGTGGTTCGGAAGGCTGATGCACAGTGGCTGGCTGCGGAACGCAGTATTAGTCTGGTACTGTACCATAGCGACGTCCCTCGCCTTGAGGTACACAGAACCAAAAGCACAAGATTTTGTTTCCATACAGTGATCATATTCATATAATTAATTTAAAACCAACTCTGCTAATGAAGCAGTGGCTATGGGTTTCGTATGGCTCAAGGAGAGGGGCGTCGCTATTGTCGGGGACTGTACATGAGCCTGTCACTCCCACAGATTCACACCAATCTGTTGACCCTTCGAAACTAATCATTAACTTTGATGAGCAGCATGTTGCTGAGTTCTTTGATAGGTTTGAAAAGGTTACTACAGGTAATAAGTGGCCTAAGGAAGATTGGTCAACGTATGTGCAAACAGTGTTTACTGGTAAGGCTCTCCTAGCATTTGACTCGCTTTTATTAAATTTTGCAGAGTCACAGGATTATGAAACGCTTAAATCAGCTGTAATCCGTTCTTACGAGTTGAGGCCAGAAGCTTATCGACAACGTTTCAGGGGATGTCATAAGCGACCTAATGAGACTCACAGTGAATTTTGTTGAGTTTTGACATATCAATTTAATTCTTGGATGAGTAGTGAACACATTGTGGGAAATTTTGATAGTCTCAAGGAGTTCGTAATTTGGGGGAATTTGATGGGGAAAATGGAACCTGATTTACAATTGTATTTAGATGTTAAATAAGTAAAGACAGCTTCGGAAGCTGCAGTATATGCTGACGATTATAAATTAATCAGGAACCAGTGAAAGAATCGAAGTAAAGAGACCCCCAAACCCACTCCTAATGTTAGCCAAACTGTTAATATCTCTCTGTAACCTAAGTCTTCCCATAGTAACTCCAGTTCTTCACAGACATACACACCTCAGAAACACTCACACACTCACACATCATCTAAGTCTCAACTTCACATGTACAGCCGGCTCCACTACCGCAAGGGCCACTGCAGTGTTGTCAGCGTTCCCTCTCCCAGGCGTGAACCACAAACTTCGGTCCAAGACGCACATCTGTAGCACTCACTAGTGAGAGAGATGGTAATGGGGGCTGGCAGGCCTGTATGCTAAGCGAAACGAATGACATTGGAGCCGGCCGTACCTTTTGTAGTAATGTTAGTCATTCGGTAGATCGATGTTGGAAGAAGGCAGATGTAGTTAGGCCTAACTGCCTCATTGCCAGTGAAACTCCAATTGTTACATAGTCCCCGGAGTCCAAGAAAAATTGTAAGGGAAACTCTGAGGGAAATTGTTCCCTCTCCAGACTGTGGAAGTTGTGGGAGGAGGAGAAGGTGTTGAACATTGTTCTGTTTCGGATCCCACTGATTCAGGAGGTGTGATACAATTTGTGATGACTGTAGTCGTGCCTGAGGTGTCTTATGACCCCTACCTGTATTGTGGAGCAGATCAGATGGATGGAGTCCAATACCCTGATCGGATATTATGTGACACTGGCTCATCAATTTCAATGTGGGTGAGGCCTGTTCATGTTGACGATGGAAGTGATGAATTTGTTTTGATTAAGAGTGTCACAGGTTTGTTGACCGTACCCTTAGTGAAGTGTAAGGTGCAGTGTAATTATTTATTCAGTGGTCAGGCACATGTAGGGGTTGTGGATAGTTACCAGAGAGTGGAGTGGATCTTATTTTCGGTAATGACCTAATTAGGGGTGATGACCTAAGCGCCCCAGTAATAACTAGGGTACCTGTGCCAGTTGTTGATGTTCAGAATGATGATGTTGAAACTTTCCCGGCATGTGCGGTGACGAGAGGCGAGGTGGCGGGTAACCCTTGGAGACCAGTTGGTGCCCACCTGCTGCATAGCTGTGGTGAGAGGCTTGTGGTCCGTTCGAATGTGGAAAGTTCTGCCTTCCAGGAAGTGGTGGAAGCGCTTCACAGCATCGTGGATGGCCACCAGATCCCTGTCGAATGCACTGTACTTGCGTTGTGGCGGCTCAAGACGTTTGCTGTAGAAGGAGATGGGATTGAGTACCCCATCCACTTCCTGTTGCTGGACTGCACCGATGGCATCATTCGAGGCGTCTGTGTAGATGGATGTCAGTGCGTGAGGTGTAGTGTAGGCCAGCAGGGAGATATCCACTAATTTCCTCTTAATTGCCGTGAACGCCTCCTCAGCAGCTATGACGCACTTAGAGGGGTGGATCTTCAGGCCATGCTGATGCAGACAGCTGAAGAGTTCCCTCAGGTGCTGCTGGTGTTGTGTGTGGGTGTGTGACGCAACCAGGATGTCGTTGATATACACCACAGTGTAGTCTAGGCCACGCAACACCTTATCAGTGAACCTCTGGAACGTCTGGTCAGCATTTTGTAATATATAGGTTCATTTCCGGGAACTGAAACAGTCCAAAAGGTTTTGTATTCGCCGTCTTCTTAATATCCTCCTCTGCAACAGGAATCTGGTGGAAGGCACGAACCAGGTCGATTTTGGAGAATACCGCACAACCTTGGTGCTTGGAGTGAAAGTCCGAGACGTGCAGTATCGGGTACCTGTGGGGGATGGTAGCAGCATTCAGGGCTCTGTAATCCCCGCATGCCCTCTATTCTCCTTCCTATTGCTTGGGGACCATATGTAGAGGCGATGCCCACGCACTGTCAGAAGGTTTAGCCACCCCTTGCTGAATCATAACGTGGAACTCCCTCTTGGCTGCTTCCAGGAACTCGCTGGGCATCCTACGTGGTTTGGCAAAAACAGGGGGGCCCGTCGTGGTGATAGTGTGGCGGATACCTGGGTCACGAGTGTGCTGTGTGGTGGTGGTAGAGAGTAGGTGTGGGTATTCGTGTAGTATGTTTTTGTATGTGTTCGTGCGTGATATGTGTGTCATAGTAGGTGTGGCATGTTGGCAGTGTTTGGTGGGGATGGTGGCTCCCATAGGTTTGGGTATAAGGCGTTGTCTTTTGGCATCTATAAGCACAGTAGGTCATGTGCGGTTAGAAAGTCAAGACCCAGGATAGGGGCCTGTACGTCAGCCACGACGAATGGCCACACTACGTATTCCTGCTTCAGGAGGGTGACGCTCCTGCTCCTCATGCCGTAGATGGTGATGGGTGACTTGTTAGCAGCGAGGAGGTCGTATGCCTGGCTGTTCCTGTCTCTCTCCCGGGGCGGAACAACGCTCACCTCTGACCCTGAGCTGACAAAGAAGTTATCGCCCGACTCGAGGTCTTCCACCCACAGGAGAGTGCGAGTGGCATGATGAGGTGTAGTGTACGTCTTGCCTGGTTGTTGCTGGACTGGTGACAGAGGCGTGTTAGCGAAGTTAGTGACCGTGTTGTAGTCGGTGGCTGGAGGTGCATGGTGCTGTGGCGTAGGTGTGTTGTCGGTGGGTTTTGTGGAGTTTTGTGTTGTGCGGGCGGTAGCGCGGAGGGCTTCGTCTTGCCACCGCTTTACTCGTTACCCTGTGTAGGTCTGGCGGTAGGGCGTCTGGAGGAAGAACCCTACTGGTACGGGGGACGGCAGTTCCGTGCAGTGTGGCCGAACCTCTGGTGGTACGTACATAGTTGGGAAGACTGCCACTGGTGTTGAGGTACAGTTGGAGGTGCGTGTCCTGGAGTTGGAGGTAGTATGCATGGAGGTGGATCCCATTGGTGATGGTGTTGTGAAGGCTGTAGAGCAGGTTGATGAGGTGGGAGGTACGAAATGTTCGTGTTGCAGTTGAGGTGGAGGTGGGTGTTGGTGGTGGTGGGTAGGTGGAAGAGGTAGGTGTTGATACGTTGGTGGTACTGATGCAGTTGCACCGCTGGGCGTGGGCGGCGTGGCGGTGGTGTGTTGAGAGGGCCACGTGCTTGTACTTTCGGTGAAAGTGTCCATCAACGAGTCCGCCAGTTTCACGTACGCTTGAAGGGGGAGGTCCGGCTGCACCTGCAAGTGGAGTTAGATGGTGTTAGGGAGTGGCTTGGCGTGGCGGCTTTTGAGGACGGCGTTCGTGAAGGACTTCGCGGCCGTCTCGTTAAGTTGCTGCATGTGACGGAGAAGCGCTGAAGGTCGCCGTCCCTCCAGTTGGACGTCCTCGAGAGCCTTCAGGTATTGCGGTTCTGTCATGCCATGCGCCGAAATTCTCGTCGGTGGTTTCTGGCGTGAGTGTGGGAGATATGGTGTCGAACTTCTGATCCCCCGAGAAGGTAGAACAACGACATACCGCCTCCATGTGCCGGAACCATTAGTGAATGTTATAAGAAAAGGGTGGAACATAAGGTGTCTGTGAGGAGGTTGTTTGTGTGGATGTGGGTATAGACGCGGTGGAGGCGTGTGGGAGTGACATGTTGGGAGAAGAGTGTGCGGTGTCGGTGGTTGTAGCCATGGATACGGAAGAAAGTGAAAGTGAAGAAGACAGGGTGTAGTGGCGTAAGGCGAGGCGGTGTAAGCGTGGGGCTTACACAGGTACCAGAAGGATACGTGTAGGGAGGGCTAGGACACTGGGGGCGTAGTGTGTGGGTCGTGTGTAGGGGCACGTGGAGGGAGGGAAACGAAAAAAAAAATACACAAGGTACGAGAAATAGTGGCCACTGGGGTAGGAAATGGAGGCGAGGGGGGCAGGAGAGACGGTAGAGCGGAAAACACGGAAAATGGGGCGAGCAAGAGGGGACGGAAGTAAGGCAGGCAAAGGAGCTGGAACGTACCAGAAATGGCGGTTGCAGGGAGGGAAGACAGGGGTGGAAAAGCTGGGGAATACCACGTGGGGCAAGGGTGAATGACAAAGGCAAGGGGTGCACGGGTGGTAGGGGGAAAAAGTAAATTAGGGTACAAAATAAGGGGACACAGGTCCGGGAGGGGGAAGTGACGAACAAACATGGTCCGGTAGGGTATGTAGGTTTGGGAGCAAAGACTGAGGTAAGGATACCTAGGGGGAGAGTAAGGGCGCGAGAAGAGGCACAGGTAACCAAGGAAAGTTAGCACCCGGCGAAGAGAAAGTATATAGGGCACACAGAAACAAATGGAGAGACAGAGTAGTACAATGGAGGGGTACACAATGGAAAAAAAATGGGGAATGTATGTACTATGTATGAATACCTTGTAAGTAGGAGATGAAGGGCGTCTTGACAGGCGTCGGGACTGCCGTAGAGGTGGTGGAAGTGGTCGTGGAAGAGCCTGTGGTCGTACAGTGGAGTGTAGAGTTGCACGGGCGTGTCGTTGAGTATGGTAGGTAGGAGCACTAGGACACTGGAGAGTAGCTTATGTGCGCGTAGCATTGAATGGCTGGCGAAGGTTAAGCACGTGGGCGTCGAGTAGCGTTGGTTGCAGCACTTGGACGATGGAGTATTAGCTTACATCATAGATGTGGAGATGAGCGTGTGTGTGTGGAGTGGCGTATATATGGTGTAGACACATAAAAAGGGGAGGGGGATTAGAGCACTGGGGATGGTGTTTCGACGTCGGTGTTGATAAATAGTCATTGGGATGGTGTGTGGGGGGCACGTGGGGGTAGAGAAAAGAGAAAAACAGACGTACGAATTCCTAAGAGAATGGGTATAGGAGTAGGGAGAGGAGACGAAGGAGAGAATGAAAAAACGGATGGGTGAGGAGCACACAGAAGGAAGAAAACGGGGCGAGCGAAGGGGGGATTCAGGTAGGCGAGACAAAAAGGTAAAGTATTGGGAGGCGGGTGAGGGTTGAGGAACGAGTAGAGGACAAAGAGTGAATGTTGTCAGGGGGTACCACGTGGGGATAGAGAGCAAAAAATACTGGGAGGAAGGTGGCACAAAGGAACGGGGGGAAATGGGTAACACGTGGGGGAGAATAGGGGTAGGTGTGGAGAGAGAGAGAGCGAGTAACGAACAGATGGGTGGAACACAGGGAATGGAGTAAGGGGAGAAAGAAACACAAATAATGTGTTGGGGAAAGGGACACAGAGGGGTGAAAATGGAGCGGAAATGGCGAGAAATGGGGTACAAGGGATAAATAAAGGGGGTCACGGTGGAGACATGGGTGGAAGGTAGGGGTGGAGGTAAGAAAGAGTCGACACGAGGCCGAGAGACAGGGGTAATAGGGTGTGAGTTAAGTTAGCAAAATTGGAGGGGTGAGAGCACTAGGTAGTATTGAGTACAAGGAAGTATGGGGTAGTGTGTGTAAAATGTCCGTGAATACCTTGGTGGATGTAGGAGTTGCAGGGCTCCGTGAAGGTCGTCTTTGTCGTGTATGGGAGTACAGGACAGGGCAGTCGGCGATGTAGTGGTCACACGTGGAGACAGAGAAACTCACGGACGTGTCGTAGAGTAGCGTAGCACGTGGATGATGAGAGAAGTAACTGGCGTAAGCGTAGAGTGGCGTACCTTGTGCAGATGAAGCGTAGCATGGCTCGTAGACCGTGGAAGGAGACTGGGGTAGCTTGCTTGGAGTATAACTAGTAAGGTATAACGAGTTGTATATGCCGGGGTCATCAATTGTAACACTGGGATAGTGTAATACCGGGGTGAGCAAACTCGTATACACGGTATCAATTTATTTAGTAGATACAGGTTGTAGTATTAGCAAGCACCTTGTAGTTAGTTAGCCTGCCTGCCGTGGTAGTGTAGTGTAGAGTTGCGAGGTATATATATATATATATATATATATATATATATATATATATATATATATATATATATATATATATATATATATATATATATATATATATATATATCCTTCGTCTACGCTCACGAGTCTAAACTCTCAGGGTTCACACCTGTGAGGAAAAAAACATTGGCAACACTGACTGTTGATACATATGGAGAGATGATAAAGGCTTGTGACAAGTGTGACAGCAGTGAACGTTGCCAGTAAGTTAATATTTTGTCGGCGAAATTAGTTGGGCTACAGCACAGTGTTCCCGAGTTGACCAGTTGTGTAAATGAAAGATTGAGAGTATCGGTTAGACAGAAAAGGGGTGTGAACGGGAGGCTTGGCTGGTGTTACATTCTCTCCTGAAGGGAGGAAGCATAATTTGAGAGATTTCGGAAGAGCAATGTCCAGTGTAATAGGGATAGAAGAGAGAAAGTGATGCAACATTGCGGCGAAGAGAGAGAGGTTGTAGTGAATCAGTAAGAGGAGGAGAGTTGATGAGACAAAAGGCCTTTGATTTCACCTTGTCCATGCAGGAATGTTGTGAAGATTGAGCCACCCCACACATGAGAGCCATACTCCATACAGGGGCGGATGAGACCCCTGTACCTAACTTCTTTGAGGCGGTTTTAGCTAGATAGGTAATATGATCTCTCCAGGAGAGATTGTGAGAGAAAGAGACTCCAAGAATATTAAGGAAAGGAGAAAGATCAAGTTGTGTGTCGTTGAAGGAGAGGAGATAGTCATCATGAAGAGTAGTAGGAGTTGAAAGATGAAGGAACTGTGTTTTAGAGGCATTAAAAACCACAAAGTTCTTTCTGCACCAGTTAGAGATGAGGGAGAGATCAGAAGTTAGGCGCGCTACTGCATCATCACGTGAAGTGGAGAGGAGCTGCTGGGATGGGCGGTTGTCAAACTGAGTGGAGTAGTGTAAGGTGGAATCATCGGCATGAGAGTGGATAGGGGAAGAGGTACAGGTAAGAAGGTCATTAATAAAAATTAGAAAGAACAGAACCTTGAGGAACACCACTATTAATAGACTTCGAGTGACGATCTACAACAGCAGGAATAGAACGACCAGAAATGATATCAGATATAATGATGCAGAGAGAGGGATATAAATCGAATGGAGGTTAAAGCTTTGTGCCAAACTCTATCAAAAGCTTTGGATATGTCGACGGCAACAGTAAATGTTTCACCAAAGTTCCGAATAGAGGGTGACCATGAATCAGAAAGGAGGGGTAGAAGATCGTCAGTAGAGCGTCCCTGACGGAAACCATACTGACGAACTGAAAGGTGAAGAGATGGCAACATTTCCATCAGGAAGAATGAGAGGAGGGAAAGAGGAAGAAGTAAAGTTACTGGAGAGATTTTTGGCTAGATGCCAGAAAGAACGAGAGGTGCAAGAGTTGGACATGTCATTGCACTTGGCACTGATGATGGATTTTTTGGCTAGTCGGAGAACAGATTTGGCACGAATTCGAGCAGAAATATACAGAGCACGAGATTCATCAGTTTGAAGGCGTCGGTATCGTCTGAAAGCTTCCTCCTTGTTGTGGATAGCAGTAGAACAAGCGTGATTAAACCAAGAGTTTCGTGAATTAGTAAGAGAGAAAGACTATGTAATGTATGCCTCCATGCCTGAGAGAATCACCTCCGAGATGCATGCAGCACACTCAGATGGACCCCAGCCATGAAAGCAAAAATAATTCCATAGGAAATCTTGAAAGTACTGCCTCAGATCATCCCAGTTGGCAGCGTTGTAGGACACATCAGTCAGAACAAGCCTTCACCTTTGCCACCAACGCCCTTGGAGAAGCCACATCTCTCTCAATCCCTGCCCTGATGGTACCGCAGCCATCAGCACCGACGCATCAGACACAGGCACTGGCGCAGTCCTCCAACAACGGCACGACGAGTGAAACCCATCGCCGCCTTCTCGAAGAAACTCAACACTACTGAAGCCAAGTACAGCGCCTTCGACTGTGAGTTGTTGGCTATATACAAAGTCATCAAACACTTCCGGTAATTCATAGAAGGTAGGCCATTTCACGTTTTAATTAACTAACCATAAGCCCATTGCAACAACATTCAACATTAGCAAAGATTCATTCATACACTCCCAGACAAATACGGCACATATCTGACATATTACAATTCACTACTGATAATAGATACATTAAACAAACCAGCAGATACCCTATCTCGCTGCATCAACGAGCCTAATCGACTACTCTGCCATTGTATCTGATCAGTCAGATGATTCTGAGCTCACCCTCCTCATCAGCAGCCCAGCTCTGCAGATGAAGAATATAACCCACCCCGGAACGAACATTACACTGTACGCCGACGCCTTCACCAACAACATACGTCCTTATGTCCCAGCCAAGCACACCTCCACCTCCACAACCTCTCTCACTCAGGTATGAGTGCATCACAGAAGCTAGTAACCTTATGCTTCGTATGGACCGGCATCAACAAGGACATCTGTGAGTGGACCCGAAAGTGTAAACAGTGCCAATCTGCCAAGGTAAACAAACATACCAAGTCAGCAACTGCAACATTTCCACCTCCGTCTGCAAGATTCGACCATGTCCACATCGACCTAGTAGGACCCCTTCTTCACTCTGACACCTACAGGTACATCCTGGCCGTCAACCACGCCCCTGAATGCCATCAACACCACAACTGTCGCCAAAGCCTTCATCGCCACATGGATATCACGCTTCGGCACACCACTTACCATCACTTCCGACAGAGGTACACAATTCGAATCTGCCCTGTGGGACAAGCTGATGTCTCTCATCGGTCTAAAACGCATCCACACCATCAGCTACCACCCCCAATCCAACGGCCTCTTTGATCGTTTCCACAGGCAGCCTAAAGCATCTTTGTCAGCCAACATCCAACAACGTGGTCCTCCTCTCTGCCCTTAGTACTCCTTGGCATACGCACCGCCCTGAAGGAAGACCTCGGACACTCCTCCGCAGAGCTACTCTACGACTCCACTCTCAGTCTTCCTGGAGAACAACTCACACCAGCCAGCTCCTCCAACTCAACTCACGCCTAAGACTACGCCACTGCACTCGCAAACCACATGAGTGCCCTGCAGCCTTCACAACCACGGCACTCACCATCCAATACCTTCGTCATTCAAGACCTCGACACCTGCACCGATGTCTTCATAAGGACTGACAGCATCAAAAAGCCCCTTCAACAACGATACTCAGGACTATATCCTATCATCAGATGTTCCAGAAAAACTTTCACTATTAAAAGACAAGGTAAACCAGACACAGTATCCATTGACTGAGTTAAACCCGCTTACCTTCTCTCCCATAACAATGTTCCACCCACAGCAGCCGCCCCACCACTTTCTACCCAAACAACACAGGTAGCAAGACGGTATCGTTCCTCATCCCCCTGTCTTCGTCACTAAAGGGAGGAGTGATGTAGTGGACACATACCATCTATCCAAGTTTCCCATTAACACCGGAAGATCGACCTCCATTTTCTCTCATGCACACATAATTAATTTAATAACTTGTAATTTCCATTAACAATATATCATAAAGCACATACGATTTAAACACAAAGAAACGATAAAAATGGTACATGACCTAGCTTGATATTTGAAATAGAATAGTACCCCCTTTTCAATGTCATAGGCCTATTGTACAACCACATGTTCAAGCCTACTTATAACTTATTAAAATCACTATAAAAGTACAATGACACAAATAATCTTATAATATTGTATACCAATAAAAAGAAAAAGAAATATACTACAAGCCATGTACAAATAAAAGAAATATGTATATACTAGCATGTTCCAGCCGCCCTATGGGTGTCTGAACATGCTAGCCCCTGCGGGGGGCAAGAGACCTTCGGCCTCTTCCTTAGCCGCCTTTACGAGTGGGAGGCCTCAGGCCTCCCCGTTTTCTCCTGCGGAGTGATAGCCAGCGGCCGCCCTACGGGCGGCTTTTCCCTCTTGTCGAAGGGAGTATAATAATTAGATTCGTGATCAAATTTCACTCATAAACTGATTTAGTTTCATTAAATTCAGAGAACTTGCAAATTTGATCCATATAACCTCTCATGACCCCACCTATGTGCGGGCTGGGGTCAAAAGTACTTCTCACTTAGTTGAGCTACTATGACTATAGTAAAACTCCCTGAAAGCTGCTTCCAAATCCGTGAAATAGGGCGTAAATTAGGATTTTGTAAATTTCCGTGAACTTTGACCTGACCCGAGAGGTCAAGTATAGGTGATTCCCGGTAATGAGTTATACAGTTGCATGTAGCTCAAGAAGACGCGTTGAACGGTACCCAGATGGATGCCGTACGATCAAAAGTAACTGAGTAAAATAGTTTTTTTTTTTTTCCCTGTGTTGAGTCTATGGGAACTTTGTGCGAACATGTTTGGTGCATTGCTATCGATGTGCAAAATTTCAGCAAAAACGACTTTTGGGAACTGGTACTTTGTCTTCCCCCTCTCCCCACCACCACCACCACGCTACAATTCTATATATATGGATGTATTAAAATTGATCCATAACCAACTGTAACTTGTACAAATGTAACCTAATTAAGAAAATATATGCCAGGGAGACCCAACACAAATCAGCTACCTCTAGTACTCAGGAACTTCTGGTTTCACAAACGCACCGAGTTGATAAAAACAAGAGAACGATGGTAGATTGCTTAAAGGACTAAATACTGCTGGTACTGCACCGGTTTGCACAGCTTCCTCCTAAAATTATGTGGTGGTAATCCAAACAAGGATGCCATTCAACCATAAGAGTATAGCTCTGGGTTGAGGCGAACCTGGACGCATATTTCTGAAGTAGATACTAGTATTGTTACGAAAAGGAGATTAGGAAGAAATGGGAATGGCTATCTGACTATCAAGAATGGACACTTAATTCAAACAATAAATATTAATACCCCTCTTGCAACAATCCAGGTTACATATTGATCAGTGTAAAAACAATGCAATAAATGAAATTTAAATCAGGTATTCCCGTATTGTACAGTCACGGCACATAGTCCTTGAACAAACTTCCCCTTACACCCTGGTCAAGGACTATGTACCGCGACTGTACCTCAAAGAATAAATCACTCACTCAACCCTTGGTAAATGCACAATAAAATAATAGAAATCCTTGTAAATGGCTGTGTTAAGGGGGCCACCCAGAACACAGTAAGAACTAGCACTGGTAATCACAACAAGAAATGACACGGCAATAATAATAATAATAATAATAATAATAATCAAACACACCACTGGTAACAATTATTCACTTAATGACACAATAATTATAATGATGAGACTTCACTTAATTACTCAACAGTTATAGTTCGGAGTTATGACACTGCAATAATATTAATAATAATAATTATGCAATATTAATAATCAAATACACCACTGATAACAATAATTTACATAATAACACAATAATTATAATGATGAGACTGTATTTAATTACTCAACAGTTATGTTATGACAGAGTTAAACACTACTTTAATACTAGCAGAAATTCCTTAAATACTTTACTAACTTAAATATAATTAAATTAACTTGGATGATTTCCCACATTAAAATATACTGTATGCAAGGAGAAACTACAGAATAGTACTTAACTAGTCAAGATATGTAGTGTACAAAGGACATAACCAAAAGGCTCCTCTCTCTGCAGACCAAAGCACACCACCAATCACTACCAAGTCACTCCAGTGTCTGATTATATGTCTGATTTATGCAGCGGGTGCGGACGTTATGACACGTCACTAGGGGATACAGGAGTGGAGGGAGAGTTAGATGGCATGAGTCCTAGATGGTGACAATGACATACTGTCGGGCAGCTATTCACGGCTCCATGGGAAAGATATTAGGCTATTGGCAAATTTACACAGATAAATTGTGAGACAAATTAACAATGGTAAATTAGGCTTGCTTTACAGTATAAACAGGCTCCGCCCCATTAAGAGAACCAATCAGAGCGTGCGAAGCATATAAGCTCGACTAAATCCAATACAAACTTCTGGCTAGCACAGATCTAGCACAGATCTAACCCGCGGCTGCAGATTCTATGGTCCAGCGTTTGGTCCTTGCTCGGGACACAGTAAAAATCTTTCACTGATGCCAGTGGTTACCACCCCTGTGAGCAGGGGGTAGGGGTTTGAGTCTGCTGTCTGAGGTCTTTCTGCTTACGCAGCCATAGCCGAAGCTGACTCGGGTCTCAGTGGATGGAGAGGTCTCTGGGCCACTCATCATCCTTGTGATGCGTGCTATAGTTGTGTTTCTTATAGTAGTGTGTGCTTCACTGTGTTCCATTGACTGCCACTCATTGGCGGACCTTTAACCTTTAACCTAACCTAACCAATGTGGTGTTGTAAAAAGAAGAAAAATTTAAACTTAAAAAAATACACAAGACATTACTTGGTTGCGAATCGACACACATTCCATTACCAGACCACGATGTAGATAGGCAAATGGGTGGGAACACCGAGTCATATCACTCTTATGACCTCAACAATGAGCTCTGATTGCCTGACTGTTAAGGGGCGGAGCCTATTTATACTAGAGGGGCGGAGCTTGTTTATACTAGTATCGACTTCAGGAATATGTAACCTGGACAGGTGGGGCCCTGCCGTGGGGGTAAACCCTGGTGAGAAAAGGAATGATAATCATCAGTAGAAGAAAGACGGAATACAAATGCATAAATGAGAGGGAGGGCGACAGAATAGTGCGGCCCCAAGGAAAAGGGGTGGTGAAAATGGATGAGTTTAATTTGAGTTAATGGAGAGCGTGGTAAAGGGATGTAAGAGTAGCGCATACAGAGTGGAGTGGGTGGAGAAAAGTGTCAGGAGTGGTTTGCAATATAGGTATTTGCTAAATTAAAGGGGCAACTTTACAAGGCAGTAGTGAGACCAGATATTACGCTGTATGGCTTTGAATCTGCTTAATGTGGCACTGATAAAAAAAAAACTATAAGCCAGAGCTATTAATTCGGGAGTTGAAAATGCTGTGATGCTCATATATATATATCACCACGCTAGTTTGTAATTATTATAATCCTGGATACAAACTTTGAGAAGAAATATCTAATAAGTAGTGGCTAAAATAGTATTAATTTTTAAAACCATAATACTGGATCAAATACATTTTATTAATGGGAAGGTTAGATTATTCTTTGGTTAGGGGAGAATGACATGAAATGGTATTTTTCTTAAGTTACATAATATACAATGAATAACAAATACTCATTCCTAAGCAGTTCTTCGAAACTGTCAAGAATGTACTGATGTATTTTATGAAGGGAGTAGAGAGGGCTTCCCATTGTAGTAAGGTCGCCAGTGAGAGACCAGACTAAATGGTTCCCATGCATTAGGTTGCCAGTACGGGCCAACAGTGCTGCCCTCCGGAGGGACTGCCCTCTAGGGGGCCGTCCTATGTTGGATAGTTGGGTGTCTGGGCCGGGAGATGTTGGGAAAGGGGGTCTAAGCACCATCGTGGGCAAACTTTCGAGCCATTGGGGCTGCTTTTTAAAACGAGTAGCCCAGTGGGGGAAGAGGTACCCCACCCACGGCGACCAGCGCTCAGTCCCCTCATCTGTCCGGTATGTAGTAGCTCTTGGTTCCTGGGGCCAACAACAATAAATCAATGATATATAGATAAAGAAAAGCCCCAATCTCTTCCTTGAGCGGTGGTCGACCAGGCCCACTTGGCTAATACTCAATTCATAGGTAGTGCCAGATGGCAACTCAACTTCAGGCGACACAAGGATGGTGGTGTGAAGACATACGCCTCCTCCCTTCGCACCAAATCGGTTGCAGCACCCTCTCAACCCTCTCAAGAGGCAGCTGCTCTTTGCTTTAGTGAGAGCGTTTCTAAGGTTACTCTACAAAATAGTTTCTCTGTCTTGGAAACTTTATCAGACACTCATTCTGGTGACCCTTCAACTTATGACAATTCTCAGACTTTAGCTAAAGGTGTCCATGCGGTAGAAGTTCATGCTGCCACACGCTCTCCAAAAAGGAAACTTAAGTCACCTAAACTGCCACAGAGACGCCTTCGTGGTTCCTCTGAGGCACTTAACTCCAGAGATTTTCCTCCTTGTAAGGCAACCATCTCTGTGAACTCATCCATAGTTTCCTCTCAATTTCACCAGAAGCGTTCTCGTGGCTCTGATGAATCTCTTGATTCAACAGAAGTTCCTCCTCGCAAGCTTCCTTCGGGATCATCAGAGGGGCGTGAAGTTAATGTGGATGCCACAGATGTTGTGACTTCAAAAGATTCAGTTTCTCTTTCGATTGAGCAGCAGAATGATTCTACCACCTGTATTATGGATGTTGATGTATCTGCCTGTGTCAATGATACCACTGCTGTACAGGACAATACCAATGTAATTGTCTCAAAGAATATCCCAGCTCATATACCTTCATCTTCTTCTAACATATCAGATGCTTCAGGGACTCGTCTACGGGTCCCAATTACTGCCACAAGTACTACTCCTCGGGTTTGCTCTTCTTCTAGTGGCCCAGGATTAGATAAATCTTATTGTTTGAGTAAACCCTCAGGTCGAGGTGGTAGTGGGAAGTACCTCCGTGAGGCTTCCCAAAAATCGGTACTAAAGTAACACTGTTCAAGGTCCTTCAGTGGAATTGCCGTGGCTTGCGTGCTTCTTGGGAGGAACTGCTCGTTCTTCTCTCTAGCTTCTCTCCTGCATGTGTTTCTCTCCAAGATACAATGCTTGGGGACTACATTCCTTACAGTCCTCCAGCATACTCTGCATTTTATTCCAATTCATTTGAAGGGCAGGGTCACCATGGTGGCTCTGCCATCCTAGTTCGCCGAGATATTCCATGCACGACCCTGGAGCTTGACACTCCGCTCCAGGCTGTTGCATGTAAGGTTTTTATGGACCGCCCGTGCACTATGTGCACCTTCCCTCTCCCTTTATTTTATTGGGTGATTTTAATGGTCGTCATCCTCTGTGGGGTGACAGTTCGGTCAACCCCAGGGGTGTTGGATTTTACTTGGAGATTGTTGCCTGATTTATATGGCAATGACCATTTCCCTATACTTTTAGAATGTAACAGGTACAAGGCACAGTCTCGTCTTCCTAGGTGGAAATTAGAGAAGGCTGACTGGCAGTTTTTTAGAGAGTTAATTTCTTCGGTCTCTTCTGTAGCCGATGTTGGTAGCTCTGACGAGGCTGTAACATATTTCACTGATATGCTCCACTCTGCTGCTCTCAACTCTATCCCTAGAACTTCTGGCTATTTTCCCAAACGTCCTGTCCCTTGGTGGTCACCAGTCTGCACCACTGCTGTCAGGGAGAAGCGCGCTGTTTTCTCTCGCCTTCGTCGCAATCGTGGGGACCCAACTCTTTTAGAGGACTTCCGACGGGCAATGGCTGGGGCTAGACGAGTCTTAAAAGAGGCCCGACGTGCATCTTGGAAGGCCTATGTGTCTTCAATTAATACTATAACTCCACTCACCCAAGTGTTCAGGAGAGCACTTAAGATGGCGGGGAAGTTTTCTCCTAGTTCTCCACCTGTACTTAAGGTCAATGGAATTAAGATCATGGATGGTTTGACAGTGGCCAATACTATGGCGGAGGCTTTTGCAAGAGTCTCCAGCTGTGACTCTCGACCTCTGGCTGTCAGGCATGTGTTAAGAGCCAAGGAGCGCACTGTCCTGGATACTCAGGGAACGAGAATGAAAGTTATAACCATATATTCACCTTGAAGGACCTGCATTCTGCTCTCTCTCTCTCTCTGTGGCAACACTTCTCCTGGGCCAGACAACATCCCATACGACACTTGGGTGAGGAGGCGATCTCATTTCTTTTAGCTTTATATAACAGAAACTGGCTGGAGGGTGTCTTCCCTTCTGGGTGGAGGGTTGCTACCATCCTTCCTTTCCTCAAGCCGGGCAAGGACTCTGGTGTTGCCCTCAATTGTCAACCAATTGCCTTGACCTCCTGTCTCTGTAAACTATTTGAAAAGATGGTGAATGTCAGACTCGTACACTTCTTGGAACCGGGTGAGTTTCTGTCTCCGTCCCAGTCTGGCTTTCGTAAACACCGTTCCACTACAGATGCTCTGGTCAGTTTGGAAGCTGCTGCATGTGAGGCCTTTGCACGACATCCATACCTTGTCTGTGTATTCTTTGATTTAGAGAAAGCATATGACACTACATGGCAATATGGCATCCTACAGCAACTCCATTTATATGGACTGCGGGGTCGCCTTCCACGCTTTCTTAAGGAGTTTCTCAGTGGTCGCAGTTTTTTTGTGAGGGTTAGTACCACCCACTCATTATCTGTTGCACAAGAGGAGGGCATCCCCCAAGGAAGCGTCCTCAGTGTCACAATGTTTGCAGTAGCAATTAATGCCATTGCCTCATCCCTTCCAGACGGTATAGCTAACTTGATGTACATTGACGACCTAGCAGTCTGGTTTGCTGCTTCCCGTATGTCAGTGGCGTAGCGGCGTATGCAGCTTGCCCTTGACAGAGTGTCACGTTGGACTGTTTCTCATGGGTTTCGATTTTCTCCTTCCAACACAGTTGCACTTCGGCGTCCACCCCGATCCGGACTTATTCATGTATGGTCATCGGATATGTTGTGTCGAGGAGACTCGCTTTTGCGGTCTCATTATTGACAGGCGTTTGACTTGGGTTCCCTACTTAAGGTCTCTTGCCTCAAGGCTCTTAACCTGTTGAGGATCCTGGGCCATACGTCCCGGGGGGCTGATCGGTCCACCGTCCTCCACCTATACCATGTTCTTATTAGGTCAAAACTCGACTATGGGTGTGAGGTGTACTCTTCTGCCACCGATCAGAGTTTTAGACCCTGTTCATCATGCTAGAGTACGTTTGGCGATAGGATCCTTCAGGTCGTCCCCAATCCCCAGTCTCCTGGTGGACGCTAATGAGCCACCTCTTGATCTCCGTCGCCAGTCCTTGATGGTTCGTTGTTGGCATCGATTACATCGACTTCCTGACTCCCTTCCCTACTTGGCGGTGTCATCTGATATCATGTCTCAGTACTACCTTTTACATTCTCGTGCACCATGGCCCTTTGGCTTCTGGGTCAGAAAGGCTATGGAGGAGATGGGCATTGATGACTTCCAGATTTGTCCTGTGCGGGCCCCAGGGTGGCTCCATGGCTTCTTCCAGAAGTTTTCCCCTGCACCTGCTTTTCAGACAAGAAGGAATCTCTTCCTCCTCCAGTGGCTCTTTTTAGAACATGATTTCACTCACAGGGAGTCCCTCCCTGTGTACACTGATGGGTCAAAGTCTGATGCTGGAGTTGGCTTTGGAGTTGTATTTCCTGACTTTTACCGTGGCGGCAGGCTCCCTTCTGTTATGTCAATTTTTACTGCTGAGCTCTCGGCTATTTTATATGCCCTCTAAGTTATTTTTACTCTCCCTCAGCCTTCGTTTACTATTTTTAGCGATTCCTGTAGTGCCTTGCAGGCCTTGTGCAATTTTAACTCTTCCCATCCCCTGGTGTTGGCCATTCTTGAGGGGCTTGTTCTCCTGGGTCGTCATGGCCTCAAAGTAACTTTTTGTTGGGTCCCGGCCCATGTGGGTCGTCGGGTTCTTTTAATAAGGTGCTTTTTAGTTTGTGTGTCTTTTAATCATGGTGCCTATCTCTTTCGGTTATTCATGTTTTATTAATTATGTAGATGACAATTTTATGTTTTGGCGGTATATGACCTTAGCTGTTGCGCTGCCAGATGCTTAGTTGCATCAAAAATCAATCAATCAAATTTGAAGGGAGTAATACACTTTTGGTACATTGGAGTGTCTTGATTCCTCCAAAGTATGCCAGGAAACAGTACCAGACTAGTATAGATAATGGTGTTTTGTTGCTTAGAATAGTTTGGAGGAATTATTTGCTTCAGATTTACCAAAAGTCTACTACCCCCTTAAATGCTTCCGCTAATTACGGAATATGGTATTCGGAGAGTGGATGGGGTGTGTCAGCGATATTTCCGAGGTACATATATGTTGAACTATTGAAATGGGAGGCAGTCAGGCTACTGCTGTTGTTGCCGATTGAGGAAAGTGCCAACGAGCTCCGCCACCTTGTCCTCGAGTTTAGGATCGTCAGTCCACTTGGTACTCTGTTCTACCATACCATGCGTTACTGAGGTTATTAAATTTACTCGTTAAAGCAGTGAATAAGTCCTAAGCAGTCGTTATTAATGGTCTGGTTAGTATCGCGAGAGTACCATACCTCACAAGATTCCACTGCCAGCAATGGTTTAGTCAACACCTACTGCGAACACCACCACTTCCCCTGCCGACTGTCTTGTTGGCCGGGTGAAATAGTTCAACCACTTGAAAGGCTATGGCTTCGTGACGAGCAACAACCAGGATTACTTCGTCCACAGGAAGTGCTTCCTTCTCTCTGATACCACCACCTCACAACCATCACTGAGGGTCGGAGAGGAGGTATCCTTCACTGTGGACGAAGGGAGGAAGGGCATGGAGGCTACCAACATAGCCGGACCTGATGGTGGGCAGGTCCTAGGCTCACTCAATGCCCAATGGTAGCAGCAGGCAGACATCGTCACTGTCTGCACCAAGACTGCTGTTGCCTTAGCTTCAGAAGGGTTAGGTCATCTCTCTGACCTTCTCATGAACATACATTTTCAGGAGAAATTGCTTGCCACCAATATCCATTGCTTCTGATCTACAACCAAGCAGCACCACTACCACCACCACCAAGAAACGAGGCAGCGAGCCTGCACGACCAGGGAGATGCAGAACGGACGCATCACCAACCACGACTCCGGCCCACCAGTTAATTCTGCCTCACCCACTCAACCAGGGGAATGTTGGGAAGGCACCACCACCACCACCAATACCTGAACCTTCCCAACAAGACTCCAAGACTGAGGAGGACTCTGACGCCAGTTCTTACTCCAACACCACCAGCAAGAATAACACCAGTGACAAAAATGGACCTGGAAGATGGAGGAGAGTGGCATACGGCCGGGATTAGGAAGAGGAAGAGAAGGATGGACAGCCTTCATTGCGACCACCGCCTGCTGTCACCACGGATTTATGGATGACCGCATCTCCTTGTCACCTCTCCTCCCAACACATCTCGCGTTATCGAGACCCCGACAACTTCCAGGTCAGAGAAGTGTGGACAAGCAGGACAGCGCCAACAGACTTCTCGTCCTCGAACACAACAACAACATCTATGACAAGGAGGACACACCACCACCGGGCTGAAGGGACTCTGAGAGGAGAAGAAGGAAAGATGAGAAAGTGAAAGGACAAGTTCGCCATAATGCCCCATTAGAGGGTGATAGGCGTAAAGCCAAAAATAAAGATGAAGCGGGATGAGCAAGGATTGGGGTTGCTCGTTGGTAAGTCGAATCTTCAGGGCAACAGTAACCTTGTAATTTAATGTAATTTACCAATGTTTGTTTTGCTTGTCTGAATCCTTTTTCCCCTTTCTAGTTCATTGAATAGAACCATAGTGATAAAGCATAAGACATTTCTCATTTATGTTGTTCACTTAACCCCTTATTGAAGGTATTGGATTTATTCAGGCCGATGGGGAATGATGGTGGTTTGTTAAATGTATGAAGTTTTATCTTGTCGTGTGTGTTTTATAATCGGTAAAATTACGTAAGGGACTTTTAAGGGGAATTAACGTTTCCTACTATGTGTAGAAGAACCTGACTTATTACTAATCTGCAAGTGTGAGTAACTGAAAGCAAGGATGTGAAAAAATTTAAGTAATTTACTCATTGTGTAAAGTTTATGGAATTAACAGAAATAGAGTAAGGTTATGACAGAGGAATACAGCTATATCTGATACAGTATAGGTCTTAACATAAGGCCTGTAGGATTTAAGTAACTCGTGTTCTGTGCTCAGAGTTGGCCGGGTCAGTGGAATTATTGGACAATTTTCCCAGCCCTCTTTGTCCCCGTTCACCTAGCAGTAAGTAGGTACCCGGCTGTAAAAACAAAGATAGCAACCTTGTAGGCTGGGGGAAGATATGTTGATGTAACAAGACTGACTGCCTTTATGACCAACACCATGAGTCGATAGGCATAAAGCCCTAAATCGTCTTTTTGCTCAGAGTTGGTGATGATGTAGGCCCGTAGGGTGTATATTTTTCAATACTCTTGACACGTCGGTGTAGCCAGAATGCTCGAAGAATATTTGGTTCGCAGTCCACCACATTATCCATTCTGTTATAGTGTCTCCCAAGTTGGTGTATTGAGCTTTACTTTAATTATGGTATTTTTTTCTTTTCACAGGTCATCGCTACATTACAATAACAACAACGAATACTGTCGGTTATTTATTAATTAACCTGGCGAAGATGTGACTATTTCCACATTTATTTTTTTAGCTTCCTCTGTAAACATCATGCAATCCAAGACAAATTACTCCAAAAATGTACAAAACTATGTCTAATGTACAAACACAGGAAAGTGCACGAAAAGTGTATAAGGGTCATATTACTTACAAGGAAATCGGCGCATTTAGTAAAGATAAAACAAAAGGAATATATGAATGACGTCAGCTGCTCCAGCAAAGTCAACATATGAAATATTAATGAGATTTACACAGTCGCGAGCAAAGGTAGTGTATCTTTTGCAGCTCTTTCATAGCACATAATTATAATGGTCTTGTATGTATGTGAGAGATAATAAATGTGACCTTGTGCGTGCTCATTCACATACACAAGAGTGTTGATTATAAATATTCATTCACCCCCTAAACCGACCTCTCCATCTCACTCTGGTGCTGATAACTTACACACAATGAGAGAGAGAGAGAGAGAGAGAGAGAGAGAGAGAGAGAGAGAGAGGAATGATTGATATTAAGCGCTGCAACAGCGAGGTTATTTGGCACCGAAGGAAGAAGGTGATTGAGAGGTGGGACAGTCAGCACTAGAGGTAACAGATGAAAAAGGGCAGTTGAAGAAGTGAAAGCTCCTTTTAGTCGCCTTTCACGACATGAAGGATACTGGGGAGGTATTCGTAGCCTCCTACCCCAGTGGGTGAATGAGAGAGGAAATATGAGCTACGACAAAGGAGGGAAAACAAGGAACAGGAACTCCAAGGCAAACAACCTACACCCCCCAAACCCTAGGTGTAAAGCATATGCGTCAAAATGTAGAGAATAAAGCGGCTTCGACTCGACGATGGTAGAACGTTGGTTGGTTAATGATATGAACAAACGACACTGCACGAGATTCTTTTTTTTTTTTTAATTAATTGCGCCTTAGCGTCATTCAACAGGCAGACAACAGTACACAAGGGTAGGCGGGACTCATGAGAATCCAATGACTACACACACACACACACACACACACACATCACGAAAACATAACAGAATGAAGCACAGGCATGCAGACAAATATTTACATCATGACCTACTTAAGTCCATCAAAACGATGGTGGCGCACCAGAAGTTCCTCCAGAACCTGATGGTTCAGTAGGTGTCGACAAACCACATCATGCACGAGATTCGCCCCTACATCCACCCAGGATGGCAGCTTGGTTGCAAGTGTGGTAGGGGAAGTACTGTCGTCCCCTTAACAACAATGGCAAGACAACAGGGGAAACTATGATCTCCAAAAATTTAGGAAGCCACCTTGCCCAGTCAATGTACAGTCTTCTCCACTGCTGCGTTCATTACTCCAGCGTTGTCAATGTGTATAAAACACAAAGTGTGAACCTCCAGTGTCGTCGACTCTAGTATCCGTAACACACACCAATATGATTCAGTGGGAGGTTGATTGAGAGGTGGTGGTCGCTTGGGTGTGGTGTTCTGTGGAGGCAGGGTAGGGAACTGTAAGCTGTAATGCAGAGGTCTTGGCTAGGTGCTATTTTTATGAATGCTCAATATAGGTCAAAGATAATAGTAACACTTGGTGGAGTTTTTGTTTCATGTTCTACATCATAACGATAATGATAGTTACTGCAGGTAAGAATAATATATCTAGTGTGGAATTTAAGCACGTCACCGTGTTGCTATAACATTCCACACCACCATTAGTCCCCATAAGTCAAGATAGGCTCGTTCCTTCAATTTAGTCATTGCATAACAATATGGTATTTATTTTGTGACGATGAAGCAGATTTGTCAGATTAACAATGTCCAACATTTTATGAACATTAAAACAGTAGTACTGGTGTACTGACAGTTGTCATTAAAAGTTGTTTCTTGACAGTTCCGACTAAAGATAATTCATTATATATTTTTCATTATATAGTGAATCTTTCACAACCTTTATTGTTCACATTACTTTGTGATCATAGATGGATTGGGTGAGGATGGAAACATAAATCATACATTCTGATATTTCACTTTGATACAGATTAACTTGCACCATATATGTGATTTACAATACCCTATTTACACAATACGACTTATTTCATTAATATTAATTGAGTTTAGGCCATGACGATATGATGCTAGTAACCACAACTATGCACGCCTATCACCCTGACTCCCATTTGGGGGTCCGAGCATCTGCGCAGCTTCGGTCAACCAGTCTCGGGACTGCTCGGTCAGACAGTCTGGGGAACTACAACAACAACAACTGAGCAAGCCAATTAATGTGTGTGAAGAGAGAGAGAGAGAGAGAGAGAGATGACTTTCAAGGTATTCGCGACTTTAACTTTAAATCTTTAAATGTGTGAAATTTGTTGGCATCCTCGCTCAATCCGTCTTAGTAATGTCAAAACTGAAGTGTGTGAAAGTTCAATATGTAATAATAATAAAATATTACCTCGGTCGGAGCAGTCAAATTTCATCGTAAAATATCAAGTCATGACACTACTACCAATGTTCACAATGCTCGTAAATTGAAGATATTTGTTATAATTGACAGAAAATAAAGCCATCGTCATCACAATGATTAACTTGGTGGGACCAACCTATGGAAATTTATGAGGCCTGATTTTAAAATGTTATGTTCTAGGAACTTCACATTCAATATAATTTACTTATTATGTGTAATAACTATCATTAACGTTATGATGTAGAACATAAAATATTAATTAAAACCAAGATGCGCTGCTGATAGCTGGCATATACTAAACATTCATAGAGACATCTGACCGAGACTAGCTACTGCCTCACCAACCCAGCATTTCTTTTACCGTTTGAGGGCATAATATACTGATAACAAACAATAACTAATGACTTTACTAATCATCATAATGTTGTGGTCTACCAATGTCATGTTTGTTATATAACAGATTTATATAGTTGACATATAATTTAGTACAGCATTACTGCTTACAATCCTCTCGCTGACTTTCCTCTGTAAAACATGCACCACTGGAGTGATGAACGTGGCAGTGGAGGAGACTGTACAATAATGTTTTCCTGTAATGGGGATAATTCCTCATTTCATATATCTCTATCGATCGATCTTTCTCTCTAGCTATCTATGTATTACACACACACACACACACATTTTGTGTTTATGCCCGGTCGCATTATTACGAACTGTATATTGACTAGAGTTGCCAGAAACCACCAACCACCTCACTTAGCGAAATAAAATTATCAGCCGCACACCAGACTACCAGTGGCCTCTGTCTATTGCTCAGTCGGGAGGATGAGTAGTTGGGGAGGAGAATGATGCTGCCAGTTAAGGTCCTTGTTGATTTTTTTTTTTTTTTTTATTAATTGTGGTAAAAGTAAACAATATTACACTTATGAATGACCAATCTCCCTGCTCAATCATCCTGTACTGTATCAGATGTAATTCGAACGTGTCCAGCGTTGCCACATGTAGCCCACAGCCACTACTGGGGGCAAAGAAGAACTTTTAGGCAACTGTACTGTACACTAAAATCTACTCAGTTGACAAAAATACAATATTAGTGAATTCAGAACAAAATAAGCCTAAGAATAGGTTAACCTGTCAACTGGTTTCCTAATTTGCGATGACCGTCGGAGAGGTTCTTCTACATGGTCATCCTCGAGTTTCAGTGGTTCACCATCCTGAAGCCGATGTGTGACTCCAGGGTGGTAGGAGAGGTTGTCCTTCATTTCTGGTGTGTGCTTGGAGTCTTCTATGCCATGAGCAACTGGTAAGTCATCAGAAGGGGAAAGGACTTCAGGCGGTGTGACAGGTGTTAAGGAAGAATAGTTGCGAGTACTCAGCTCCTTAGGGAGGGGGGGTGCAAGGTCATTAGTGGAGACTTTCGATTCCCTACCATCAGGATACAGAATTGTAGCATAGTGAGGAGTGGCACTTACGAAATCAGATTTATGGGTACGGACAAATTTGTGTAGAAGGACCGGCCCAGGGGAATTTTTTTTTTTTAAATTCATTACGCCATAGCGTCAGTCAACAGGCAGACAACAGTACACAAAGGTAGGCGGGACTCATGAAAATCCAATGACTACACACACATACACCCACACACACATCACGAAAACATAACAGAATGAAGCACAAGCATACAGACAAATATTTATATCATGACCTACTTAAATCCACCAAAACGATGGTGGCGCACCAGAAGTTCCTCCAGAACCTGATGGTTCAGCAGGTGTCGACAAACCACATCAAGTGGCAGGCCCCGGGGCAGCAAGTGTCGGACAGTGGGGCAGGCTAGGCAATAGTGTTCTATAGTGTTAGCACGAGGCGCTCAACACTCAGTGAAGGGAGGCTCACCCTACATCCCACCAACCTGCCACGGTGGCCGGTAGCCAAGCCTCAAACGGGCCGAGACTACATTGCGCCTCCGAACCATGAGGCCTCGACGACGGTAGGAATATTTGTGATGGCAGACAGACTCGTAATGGGTGATGGAGATGCTGAAGGGCCTCTCTCCATCCCTACGTCGCCGTACAGGGAGGAGAGCGGCGGAGCGAACTCTAGAAAGGTAACATGTCAGGGAGAGAGGACGTCCAACACCACGAGGAGGCAGATGGCAGGCTTCCTTTGCGAGTCTGTCAACTGTACCATTGTGACGTAAACCTACATGGGATGGCACCCATAAAAATTTGACAGTGAAGTTACGATGACAAAATAAGGCCAAAAACGATAAAATCTGCTGAATAACAGTAGAGTGTGTGAGCTGAACACTAGAGAGGGAATGAAAGGCAGGTTTGGAGTCACAAAAAATTGCAGCATTCACTCCACGTTGACAAACAAGACTAACAGCATCCAGAATGGCATACAGTTCACACAATGTTGAGCTAGAGTGGTTACAGAGACGACGGCCAACTCAGCCCCCTGGAGGTGACTCCAGGTCAGGCGAGTAAACGGCACAACCTGCTGTACCATCCACCTGCAATGAGCCATCAGTGTAGAGGCAGTATGAATCTGTGATGGAGGACATCACTGTTTCTATGTGTTCTAGAGCCAACTGACACTGTAGAAAAGGCAGTTCCAACCTGGAAGTAGGTGTGAAGCTCACATCAGGTGTTGGTAGCATCCACGGGGGCGCCCTGGGGGGACGTCTGCAACCATTATATCTATGTTAAGACTACGGAGCATAGAGGAAACAGACCTTATAAGAGTACGTCCAGCAGGCAGTATGGGAGGGACAGGGGAGTTTGGTCTAAGAGAAGTTCTGACTAACTGAGAGTAATGGGGTGAAAGATGTGGGAAATGGAGGCACTTGACAGTGAAGCAAGTAACATTACAATAAATTATCTTGATTAATAGGGGAACACGCAACTTACGCTGCATGTTCACTATCCTGGTAGACATTGGACAGCCGAGAATTATTACCATTGCCCTATTCTGAAAGTTTCCAGAGTAGCCCTAGGAAGTTGAATCAAAGCAGGGGAGAGGTAATCAACAACTGAACGGATAAAAGCAATATAGATGGTCCTGGCTACTGGGATGGAGATGCCAGAGGAGTTGTTAGTGAGCCATTGAAGTGATGTAAGTCGACGCTGGAGACGACCCAATAAGTCCTGGACAATGGGATGGTCTTGAGGTCTGGCAGGGACAATCGGCTAAATATTAACTGGCGTGCCCAGGTAGCGGTACTGGGAACATATGGGAATGACAGTCCCCCCAATGGTGAACAATGGCTGAGCTCAAGGAAGGCGGCAGGTGAATATTCTGCTCTTATCTGGGGAGACAATAATGCCACAGTGAGAGGAGGCCACAGAAAAGGAGTCAAGAAACCGCTGGAGATCCCTTGGTGAGGTAGAATGAACACAGATATCATCAGCATAGCACGTAATTGTAGTTCCAGGAATATGAGGGAGAGAAGTGAGCAGCCGATGCATCAGAATATTAAATAACAATGGGCTGAAAACACCCCTTTGAGGCGTACCACGATGAAAACTGCGCAAAGGATTTAGTGCACCACTAAAAAACACACAGTAGATCCAGTTACTCAGGTAGCCCCGAATTCACAGTAGTAGATTACCCTTTATCCCAAAGTCAACCAGTTGATCCAAAATGACGTCTCTATTAGCAACATCGAAGGCACTTCGAAGGTCAATGAAGGCCACCACACTGTCCCTGGAAAGGCGAGAGTACAAGTCGACTAGGCAGTGATGTGTACTCCGCTGGGGAAGGAAACCAAACAGTCATGGAGAAAGGCGATCCTGCAGTCTGTACATGAGGCGATTGAGTGAGATTCTCTCCATAACCTTATAAAAACAGGAAGTAAGGGAAATAGGCCTGAACTTCGCAGTGCTGGGCTCAGGGATGGGTATTATTGTGCTGCTGGTCCAGGCTCGTGGTACACAACCGTCACGAAGACAACGATTGTAAACAAAGATTGTACAGTCGAAGTAGAGGGTTCCCAGGAACTTGTTGAAGTAGGCGCAGCACAGCATAAGTAATACTATCATCACCAGGGGTAGAAGGTTTACTCTGAGAGAGAGCATGGCGCAACTCCTCCTTAGTTATCTCCTCTGCATCATCTTGTAAAAGAGCAGACATTAGACTTAGCCGATGGACAGCAGAACAGGAAGCGAGTGCATTTTGTATGTGGATGGGTAGACTTGCTGGGGTAGATTGTTCTGACGAGGCATCGACAAGTTGTTGGGCATAGTCGGCAGGAGTGTGATGACAAGCAGTGGCCGGTGTCTTTTTAACAACCTGACGGATGAGGTGCCACATAGAAGCCACACTTGTTTGCTGGTTGATGCTGTCCGTGAACTGCTGCCAAGACTCGGTGTGAGCACACTCCTGCTTGGCAACTTAAGCGTCCCTAGATATCTGGTAATGATGGAGCCGGTCTGGGGTTGGGTTGGCTTGAAACAATAGGCCATCACGTTCAGCCTCCTCTTTTGCCTCCTGTATACGTGCATCCAGCGTCCAGGAGTGGGCAGTATGGCGATGCTGGAGGTGTTGCCGAGAGACATATAGCCTATAAAAGTCATGAGTAGCAGATACAAGATCAGAGTACAACTGTTCAGCTGATGATACATCATATGTAGGGAATACATTGGCCATAAATAAGATGTAAGTCGGGCAATATTTAGGGGGCACAGTAATATGCAAATGAGTGGCTGAAGCAGGTAGAGAATAATGAAACCGAAGAGCGATGTGATCAGAGAAAAAGTCTGGCACGGAGGAGCACTGGACCTGAGATGCTATCAGGCCAGACGAGAGGATGTAATCCAGAGTACCTCCCCGGCAATCAGTAGCACCGCCAATGTCCCAGCGTGTCAGATGATGCTTGCGGATGTATGAAAGGAGACAAACACCATTACGAATAATAAAGCCAGAACCAACACCCAAATCAGAATGCCGAGCATTAAAATTTCCCATATACACCATACCACGCACTGTTGGAGAAGGAAGAGCCTCAAGAGTGAGTCTAGCTGGGGCAGAATAGACATTACATAGTTGGAGTACTCCATTCCCAGGTAGAACCTCAAATAGCTGAAAGGTCATGTCATGATCAGTAGAGGTACGGAGAAGGCGATGTGGCAAGGAGCTATGTAAGTCAGACCATTCCTTACCAGATGAACATATGGCACATAACCTGAGAGGGGAGGAGCTTGCCCAGCAGCGAGCGGCCGTCCTGGAAATGCTTCCTGGAGAAAAATAACACTGGGATGATGTCGAAAAACATAAGCCTTGAGTTGAGTGAGCTTAGCATAACTGGTGATACAAAATATATTCCAGGAGATGACATCCAGCCGGCAATCACTAGCGAACTCTGTATTTGGAGGTAGAAGTCCGGTGAGTGGGGGCAGATGAGCGACCTGGAGAAGAAGATGGACCAGGAGAAGGAACTGACTTGAAAAGCTTTTCAAGGCGAGATGCAACAGTATCCATCTTTTCGGTAAGGGTAGTGACAGTTCAGATGATGGCCTGCTAAGCCTCGATTAAGGTGGAGAGTTTGGAGTCATTGGCAGCCTGAGCGGCAAACAGCCCATCAATCCTGGCTTCAAGGGCAGAAAAACGGTTCTCAAGAGCTGTACATCGTGCCATGAGGGTAGCAACAGACTTGCGGAGGGCCAGGTCTGGAGGCGAGGCAGGGCTGGTAGGAGGAGCAGACTGGAGAGGTGGTGGTTAACCCCTGGCTGAAGCCATCGTGGACACTTCCATCGAGACGTATCCTCAGGAGGTGAAGGCTCAGAGGTGGAGACAGCAAAACGTGATGGTTCACCCCTGACAGGACACGTCTTGGAATCATGGTCGACGGCACACCATGCACACTTCGGCCTGGCAGAACAGTACTGGGAGATATGTCCAACTCCCCAGCACCTGTAGCACCAAGGCTGGTCATTATGAAGTTTCCTCACCTCACACGGTGGAAGACAAGGGAGGAAATCAAAGGAAATCTCATTTGGAGGTGGATCGGGTTGACTCCAGACAACAACAATACAGCTAATGGGGGAACCATCTTGATATATGAAGGGAATCAGAGGAGTATCTTGGGCGTCAGTCGGAATTACGACTTCCTGGTTTTGGTTGACCTGTTCTGCTGTATCGTGGGGAGTTACTGCGGTCTCGTGGGTTAGCCGCTTACGTTAGAGATGGTTTTGGTTGTTTTAGACAGAAAAAGTTTGAATGTGTTTGCTGTGAGATGATAATTTTGAGAGTAAGTGGGAGACTTATAACTTTATCTTTACAGCTTGTATCGGAACGCCGATCTGGAGGATGGTATATATGACTTTAACATCAATGGCTGTACTAGAGTGCAGGCAGAGGACAGTCGTGCATTATTTGTCTTTATGGGTGACCTTAATGTGCACCATGAGGAATGGCTAGGGTCCTCAACAACGACTCGTCATGTGTTGCTGCTTTGGATTCGTGCTAATTGAGATGCACTTTGTGGAGCTGTGCGTGGGTTTCCATGGCATGTCATGTATGTTGCTGATAATCCGGTAGAGTTGCTGAATCAGCATTTGTCTGAGGTAATTGAGCAATATGTGTCTAAGAAGATCATTCATGTGCGCAATAGTGATAAACCTTGGTTTACTGATTAATGTAGGGCCTCATTTGATCTTAAGCAGGGTGTCTATCGTAGGTGGACGCGTGATCGTTGCAGAGCAAAGTGAGATGAGTTTATCGAGTGCCAAAGAATGGGTAATGGTGTCTATGTGGAGGCAGAGCAACGGTTCAATATTGGAGCCATGGATATGTTGCTGAATGCCCGGAGCCCACATATATGGTGGTCTACCTTGAAAAGTGCTGTATTTAGGTCTGACTCTTCTCCCCCCCTCCCCCCTCCCCCTTGGTTGGTGATGGTGGTAGACTGGTGTATGAGTCCGGTGGTATGGCTTCATTGCTTGCAGCTCACTTTGATAGCAAGCAATCTAGGGAGTCTGTAGAGTTGCCCTCCACATGTCACCCCTGTCCTGGTCTCTCCTCATTTGCCTTCAGGTTAAAGAAAGTTAAAGGCTCCTTCATGAGTTGGACTCTTATGGTGGTATTGACCCCTTGGGAATGTTTCCCCTGTTCTTTAAACAGGCAGCTGATGTCATAGCTCCCCGCCTCAGTTTTGTCTTCAGGAGACCACTTCATCATGGTGGTTTTCCTATATGTTGGAGATCTGCTAATGTTACCCCAGTTGGCGATTACAGGCCGATTTCCATCACTCCTGTGTTGTCCAAGATGTTTGAGAGGCTGGTGGCTGTGCGTTTAAGAAACTTCATGGAGAGTAATGGTGTATTCTCTCCCTCGCAGTTTGCATATCGAAGTGGCCTTGGCACATGTGATGCACTTCTGTGTGTTTCTCATGTACTGCAGAATGCTTTGGAGTTGGGTCGTGGGGCTAGACTGGGGAAACTTGACTTTTCTGCAACGTTTGATAGGGTAAACCATCTGGGCATCCTCTACAGACTTCGCTCTGTTGGTGTTGGCAGTTCAAAACTGTCTGTCTTGTCGCAATTCCTCACTGCTCCATCCCAGTATGTTGTTGTGGATGGTGTGCGGAGTGAAAGAGTAGAATTAGTGTCTGGGGTGCCCCAAGGTAGTGTCTTAGGGCCGTTGTTGTACCTACTGTAAACCTCTGAACTTTTTAACATCTTGGAGAATGATCTGTATGGTTATGCAGATGATTCCACCCTCATTGCTGTTGTGCCGAACCCTGATGCCAGGATTTCTGTCGCTCACATTGGATTGTGACCTGGTTAAGATTAGTGATTGGTGCAGGTTGTGGGGTATGAGATTGAATGCTGGAAAGACTAGGGCAATGGTTGTCTCTAGGTCTCACACGGTGTACCCTTTATCGCCACCCTTGATTCTTGATGGGACTGTATTGGAGGTTGATTGATTGATTTATTTATTGATGCCATTAGGCATCTGGCGGCGCAACAGCAATGGACATATACCGCCCAACATAAAATGGTCATCTACATCATTAATAAAATATGTACGAAGATTAAATAATTTTCACTACCTCAAAAGGGAGAAGCAGCATGAATAAAACCCACGTCTTCCAAAAAATCATATATTAATGAAATAACCTACTTAAGTTAGATATATAAAAGAATTAAAATATTAACGAAAGAAACATTAAACTTTAACTACCTAAAAATTAATAGCCATAAATACAATAAAATTCACAATTTGTGGAGAAGGCCAGCCTCCTCCACATAGGAGAGGATGTTCCCTCCCACACCACAAGCCTCCTCCCCGAGGACCTGAGAGAGACTGTAAGAACCGTCACCCTCCTGGTACTCAGGTAGGTGCCTACAACGAAGGTCACCAAGGCTGGGACACTCAACAATAAGATGCCGTACTGTCAAAGATACCAGACAATCATCACAGTAGGGAGGGTGAGCCCTCTCTATTAAAAAGCCATGAGTCAATAATGTGTGGCCAATGTGGAGACGTACAAGAGCCGTCTCCCACCGGCGGGACAGGCCACTGTAGCTCCACAAACCAAGGCACTGGCGGATGTCGCTGAGCTTGTTAGCCCCGATGGCGTCCCATCTGTCCTGCCAGCAGGAACGAACAGTAGCATCTATGTAGGGTCGAAGGTCCACTGCAGGAACAGGATGACGCCTGGCAGGAGGCCGGGAATTGGAGACCGCAGCCTTAGCCAGGGCGTCAGCCCGCTCATTCCCATCAACACTCACATGGGCCGGGACCGAACAAAATGTGACTTTGCGGGCACGACGACCCAGGAGGACAAGCCACTCAAGAATGGCCAACACCAGGGGATGAGAAGAGTTAAAATTACACAAGGCCTGCAAGGCACTACAGGAATCGCTAAAAATAGTAAACGAAGGCTGAGGGAGAGTAAAAATTACTTGGAGGGCATATAAAATGGCCGAGAGCTCAGCAGTAAAAATTGACATGACAGAAGGGAGCCTACCGCCACGGCAAAAGTCAGGAAAGACAACTCCAAAGACAACTCCAGCATCAGACTTTGACCCATCAGTGTACACAGAGAGGGACTCCCTGTGAGTGAAGGCATGTTGTAAAAAGAGGGAACGAGCCACTGGAGAAGGAAGAGATTCCTTCTTGTCTGTAAAGCAGGTACAGGGAAAAACTTCTGGAAAAAGCCATGGAGCCACCATGGGGACCCTCACAGGACAAATCTGGAAGTCATCAATGCCCATCTCCTCCATAGCCTTCCTCACCCGGAAGCCAAAGGGCCATGGTGTACAAGAATGTAAAAGGTAGTAATGAGACATGATATCAGATGACACAGCCAAGCAGGGAAGGGAGTCAGGAAGTCGATGTAATCGATGCCAACAACGAACCGTCAAGGACTGGCGACGGAGATCAAGAGGTGGCTCATTAGCGTCCACCAGGAGACTGGGGATTGGGGACGACCTGAAGGCTCCGGTTGCCAGACGTACTCCAGCATGATGAACAAGGTCTAAAACTCTGAGACAGGCATCGGTGGCAGAAGAGTACACCTCACACCCATAGTCGAGTTTTGACCTAATAAGAACATGGTATAGGTGGAGGAGAGTGGCCCGATCAGCCCCCCAGGATGTATGGCCCAGAACCCTCAACAGGTTAGGAGCCTTGAGGCAAGAGACCTTAAGTGTACGTTAGTGGGGAACCCAAGTCAAACGTTTCTCAAAAAGGAGACCCAAAAAGCGAGTCTCCTCGACACAGCGTATCCGATGACCATACATGAATAAGTCCGGATAGGGGTGGATGCCTCGGATGCGGCAGAAGTGCATAGCAACTGTCTTGGAAGGAGAAAATCGAAACCCATGAGAACCAGTCCAACATGACACCCTGTCAAGGGCAAGCTGCATGCGCCGCTCCGCCACTGACATACGGGAAGCAGCAAACCAGACTGCTAGGTCGACAACGTACATCGAGTTAGCTATACCGTCTAGAAGGGATGAGGCAATGACATTAATTACTATTGCAAACAATGTGACACTGAGGACGCTTCCCTGGGGGATGCCCTCCTACTGTGCAACAGATGCTGAGTAGGTTGTACCAACCCTCACAGAAAAACTGCGACCACTGAGAAACTCCTTAAGAAAGGGTGGAAGGCGACCCCGCAGGCCATATAAATGGAGTTGCTGCAGGATGCCATATTGCCATGTAGTGTCATAGGCTTTCTCTAAATCAAAGAATACACAGACAAGGTGTTGATATCGTGCAAAGGCCTCACATGCAGCAGCTTCCAACCTGACCAGAGCATCTGTAGTGAAACGGTGTTTACGAAAGCCAGACTGGGAAGGAGACAGAAAATCACTCCGTTCCAAGAAGTATACCAGTCTGACATTCACCATCTTTTCAAATAGTTTACAGAGACAGGAGGTCAAGGCAATTGGTCGATAATTGAGGGCAACACCAGAGTCCTTGCCCGGCTTGAGGAAAGGAAGGATGGTAGCAACCCTCCACCCAGAAGGGAAGACACCCTCCAGCCAGATTCTGTTATATAAAGCTAAAAGAAATGAGATCGCCTCCTCACCCAAGTGTCGTAACATTGCAAATGGGATGTTGTCTGGCCCAGGAGAAGTGTCGCCGCAGAGAGAGAGAGCAGAATGCAGGTCTCTCAGGGTGAATATATGGTTATAACTTTCATTCTCGTTCACTGAGAAATCCAAGACAGTACGTTCCTTGGCTCTTAACTCATGCCTGACAGCCAGAGGTCGAGAGTCACGGCTGGAGACTTTTGCAAAAGCCTCCGCCATAGTATTGGCCACTGTCAAACCATCCATGATCTTAATTCCATTGACCTTAAGTACAGGCGGAGTACTAGGAGAAAACTTCCCCGCCATCTTACGGACTCTCCTGAACACTTGGGTGAGTGGAGTTTTAGTATAAATTGAAGACACATAGGCCTTCCAAGATGCACGTCGGGCCTCTTTTAAAACTCGTCTAGCCCAGGCCTTTACCCGTCGGAAGTCCTCTAAAAGAGTTGGGTCCCCACGATTGCGACGTAGGTGAGAGAAAGCAGTGCGCTTCTCCCGCACAGCAGTGGTGCAGACTGGTGTCCACCAAGGGACAGGACGTTTGGGAAAGTAGCCAGAAGTTCTAGGGATATAGTTGAGAGCAGCAGAGTGGAGCATATGAGTGAAATATGTTACAGCCTCGTCAGAGCTACCAAAATCGGCTACAGAAGAGACCGAAGAAATTAGCTCTCTAAAAAACTGCCAGTCAGCCTTCTCTAATTTCCACCTAGGAAGACGAGACTGTGGTTCATACCTGTTACCTTCTAAAAGTATAGGGAAATGGTCATTGCCATATAAATCAGGCAACACTCTCCAAGTAATATCCAACAGAGCACTGGGTGAGCAAAGGGAAATGTCAATGGCGGTAAAAGTCCCAGTAGGGCTATTAAAATGTGTCACATCTCCCGTATTTAAAACCCCTAATCCCTCATCCTCAATAAAAGAAGCCAATAAAACACCCCTGGGGTTGACCGAACTGTCACCCACCCCACAGAGGATGACGACCATTAAAATCACCCAATAAAATAAAGGGAGAGGGAAGGTCCCGTACAAGACGGTTGAGATCACCCCTCTCATCTGTAACACTGGGAGGAAGGTATAGACTGCACATAGTGTACGGGCGGTCCATATAAACCTTAACTGCAACAGCCTGGAGCAGAGTGTCAAGCTCCAGGCTCGTGCATGGAATATCTCTGCGAATTAGGATGGCAGAGCCACCATGGTGACCCTGCCCTTCAAATGAATTGGAATAAACTGCAGAGTATGCTGGAGGACTGTCAGGAATGTAGTCCCCAAGCATTGTCTCTTGGAGAGAAACACATGCAAGAGAGAAGCTAGAGAGAAGAACGCGCAGTTCCTCCCAAGAAGCACGCAAGCAACGGCAATTCCACTGAAGTACCTTGAATGGTGTTACTTTAGTACAAATTTTTGGGAAGCCCCACGGAGTTACTTCCCACTACCACCTCGACCTGAGGGTTTACTCGAACGATAAGATTTGTCTAATCCTGGGCCACTAGAAGAAGAGCGAACCCGAGGAGTAGTACGTGGGGCAGTAATTGGGACCCGTAGACGAGTCCCTGAAGCATTTGATATGTTAGAAGAAGATGAAGGTATATGAGCTGGGATATTCTTTGAAACAATTACATTGGTATTGTCCTGTACAGCAGTGGTATCACTGACACAGGCAGATACATCAACATCCATAATACAGGTGGTAGAATCACTCCGCTGCTCAAGCGGATGAGAAACTGAATCTTTTGAAGTCACAACATCCGTGGCATCAACATTAACTTCACGCCCCTCTGATGATCCCGAAGGAAGCTTGCGAGGAGGAACTTCTGTTGAATCAAGAGATTCATAAGAGCCACGAGAACGCTTCTGGTGAAATTGAGAGGAAACTATGGGTGAGTCCACAGAGATGGTTGCCTTACAAGGAGGAACATCTATAGAGTCAAGTGCCTTAGAGGAACCACGAAGGCGTCTCTGTGGCAGTTTTGGTGTCTTAAGTTTCATTTTTGGAGAGCGTGTGGCAGCGTGAACCTCTACCACATGAACACCTTTAGCTTATGTCTGAGAATTATCATCAGTTGAAGGGTCACCAGAATGAGTGTCTGATAAAGTTTCCAAGACAGAGAAACTATTATGTAGAGTAACCTTTGAAACGCTCTCATTAGAACAAAAAGCAGCTGCCTCTTGAGAGGGTTGAGAGGGTGCTGCAACCGCTTTAGGGCGAAGGGCGGAGGCGTATGTCTTCACACCACCATCCTTCTGTCGCCTGAAGTTGAGTTGCCGTCTGGCACTGCCTAAGCTAATGAATTGGGTATTAGCCAAGTGGAGGATATCCTGCTCAAGTAGGTACATCTTACATTGGCGAGAACGCAAGGGGTGAGCATCTCTACAGTAAAAGCAGTAACTCTCTGACCGACACTCAGAAGTAAGATGTGAGTCAAGAGCAGAACAATTACCACACCGGGAACGGTTGTTGCAGTTCCTCCTCCCATGACCAAACTCATAACAACAGAAACACTGTAGGGGACGCTCAACAAAAGGCTTCACATCAAATGAGGTGGGGTTAATGTTAATGCGATCTGGGATATGCAAGCCATAGAAAGTGAGGATGATCATATATTTACTGCCTTTCATCTTCGTTACTCGTTGGACACATAGCGAGAATGTCCTCTTCTGAAAATTCATACAGGTCCTCATTATATATACGCCCCTTGCTATAATTAAATGTTCGATGTGGTTTAATAGATTCAAACATGCTATGAGAAGGACAGGGGAGATTGAGGAGCATCATGGCCTGTGTAATATCTTTGGCTCTGATTAAAACGCCCTTACCATATTTCTTTATGTGGCCCATTGGTAATAACCCAATTTCTTTCTCCAGATACCGGGAAGCATGGATAAGGTTACCACGTCCCTCCCTGTAGTAAGCCACAAACCAAAAGGGTGTAGGAACCCGACGTTCCTTTGGGACATGCTCTACAGAGTCATCAAATATATTAGGGCAGTAGTCATTCTCACTGTCAACTACATTGGTGGACCGCATCATCTGAAGTTTACAATGAGTATCCCCCACCGTCAGAGAATCTTTTACCTCTAATGCTGCTTTGGCAGCAGCATTTGTATTGAAAGTAATATAGCACCGATTAGACCTACAATCATTGTCATATGTGATTCGGATTCGAAGAACTACTCCAAAACACTTAAAAATGGAGTGGATAGCGCCATAGGAAAGGGATGCAAGTACATTCGTTAACATTGACGTGTCCAAATCGCTAACAGAGTTCTTCGACACAGCACCCGACCTGCTAGGTCTAATCTTATTTGCAGCTTTCTGCATATTACCACGACCAGAGAGTGACGTCTCGAGGGCCTGGTCGACCACTGCTCGAGGAAGAGATTGGGGCTTTTCTTTATCCATATATCATTGATTTGGTGTTTTTGGCCCCAGATGCCAAGAGCTACTACCTACCGGGCAGATGAGGGGACCGAGCGCTGGTCGCTGTGGGCTGGGTACCTCTTCCCCTACGGGGACACTCGTTTTAAAAAGCAGCCCCAATGGCTCGAAAGTTTGCCCACGACGGTGATGAGACCCCCCTCCCCAACATCTCCCGGCCCAGACACCCAACCATCCAACATAGGACGGCCCCTAGAGGGCAGTCCCTCCAGAGGGCAGCGCTGTTGGCCCGTACTGGCAGCCTAATGCATGGGAACCATTTAGTCTGGTCTCTCACTGGCGGCATTACTAGCATGGGAAGCCCTCTCTCCCTGAAATCGGGGCAGATCAGGGGCCGGAGCCCCCTCTAGTCTAGCTCGCCAGGTCTCAGAGACACGCAAGCCCCCCCACCACGTCAAGGCGGTTTCCGTTGGGGGGGGGGGGGGTATTGGAGGGGTCTGAGAATTTGTTTATACTGGGAGTTACACTTGATGCCAAACTGACTTTTGAGAAGCATGTGCGGTCAATCTCGAAAATTGTGGCCCAAAAGTTGGGTATAATGTGTAGGGCTTGGCGTGTGTTCAGAGAACACTCATTGTTACTGCGGTGTATAAACTCCTATGTTTTGCCTTTAAAATGGAACACTTCTGCAGTATGGAATTCAGCAGCTGACTGCCACCTCAAGTTGCTGGATAGGGTTGTTTCTAATGCTAATTTTCTTGCTGGCGGTTCACTTGATTGTAATCTGAGTTACCGTCGTTCTGTTGCATTATTGTGCATGCTTTCTATAATCAGATATAATGTGAGGCATTCTCTTAACTCGTCTCTGCCACCTCTGTATGTTCCAGCTCGTGTCACTCGTGGTGCGTTGGCCTCCCATAGGTTTGCTTACATATTGCCGTGCTGTAGAACTTGTCAGTCCAGTCGATCGTTTGTCCCTTGGTCTGTGTCATTGTGGAATGGCCTTGATGAATCTGTCATTGATGGTGTAGGACTGGCTGGCTTCAAGAGTAGGGCTAATATTTTCTTATTGAGCTAACTACTCATCTTTCTTTCTCTTCGTTGTCTTATTTTCTTTAGGTTGGATTCATGGGGCTGGAATTCTCGGAATGATAGAATGCTTGCATTCTCTCTCAGTTTTGTATCTCTGGTCTCTTTTAATAATAATATAAAATAAACTGTATATATAAGATATGGCTAACGAGTAGTATGAATGTGTCGCTTTTAGGATAATAGCAATGGTTATTATTATTACGAAACGAGTGACGTGGTCGATTTCCAACTTTGCCAGATACAACCCAGGCTATGTATCACCGTATCAGACCACATGTGAGATGTCACTTCCTCTATGATCACCTGGCAACGCTGTAGAGAGGAAATACTCCTTACTATAGGATATATGATTATCATGATATCATGTATGTTTCACAGTCCAAACATCCCTTCCTCATTACCCCTCTTATCACCCCCTCCTCATATAGTGTATCACCTGTCTAATCGATCCAATATAGTACTTTTTCCAAGTGTTTTCTACATTTGAACCTCAGGTGATTCATTCTGTCGGAGAGCACCATATTATATTAAGCAATTTTTCATAATATTCCAAATGTGTTGGCTCGGGTATTGGTGTTGCAATATTTGCTGATAGGGTTCACGTCTTAGACAAATGGTTGGAAAACACTGGTCTGAAACAATAACATGATGATGTAATGTAGAAAAAAAGAAGACAGTGCTAGGCCAGAAGAAAAAAAAACTTGTAGTCACACGGAGAGAGAGAGAGAGAGAGAGAGAGAGAGAGAGAGAGAGAGAGAGAGGAGAGACAGCAAGCACGAAAGAAAGAGAAGGAACCCTTGAGGTCAAGTTGAGGAAAAAAAGGGACAACTTGGGTCCTTAGTAGTGAAAAGGCGAGAGAAATTATACCTGTTATTTCTATGCATATATGGCAATAACACCATTGTTACAATAATTTCAATTATAATAGAAAGTCTTTATGTCAACCACGTAATTCACGGCACATTATCACTTCGTGCACAACTGACAAGCTATGAAACGTTTGACTTTAGACTGCACTATAACCCTGTTATTGAATATACCTTTATATCTAGAATTGTGTAATACGTCTATTAGTTACTGTAAAACGAAATTTAGTTAAGAGAGTAATGTATTTGAATAAATCGAAGGCTACTGATTCTTCCAAACAATGAAACATACTCGTACTAGATCCCCCTACTCCTATAATAAGTAGTCTGTTTACTGACATCGTTTAGACTTTAGAGGAATCAGTATCCTTCCAATGATCCCCTTAACATTACAGTATTCTGGAACTCATTCAATACTGCTATGACGATACAGAACCTTGGCTAAGTCTGGTGGGATGTATATTACGATTACTGGTTGTGTAGTACGAAGATCTATGTTCCAAATCAATATACCAACAGAAATTATACCGATGATTGAAAATGTAACCCGCATGTCAGTACAATTAAATATTCAGGATTACAGTAGACCTAATAATAATGCTAATAATTATCACCACATCATTTTGCACTCAGTCCCTAATTGATATCCGCCATATGTTTACCAAGGTAGCTGATATTCATTATCCATCACTTCATTTTACATCCAGTACTTCACTGAAGACTACTATGTTTTCCTAAGCTTCTGTTATTCATACACAGCAACTTAATTTGACACTCAGTCCCTCGTCGAAGTCAACAAATATTTTCCCCGACTTCTAAGTGATATCTTGTACCTGTGTTAAACTAGAGTTGTTCAATATTTTAGAGTCAAAATGTGGGCCTGATATAGTTACTGTCATGTTGCTTACCTTGTTAGTGCCAGATTCAGCAGAAGCAACGCCAAGAGAGGGAAGAAACTCATGTCGAATGAAGCAGTCGATAAAACAACAAAGAATATTGAAAATAAAGAATAATGTGTGTTCCGCAAACAAAAGAAGCTATAATGAATGACTGCAGTGAATCATGTGTTTTCTTCAAAATAAAGAAACTATAAGACTGTAGTGATTTATGTATGTTCAGCAAAATTAAATTCACAAAGAAAGACTAGTAAAAGAAATACACTCAGTGTCCATTTGATATGATCATGCTACACCAAGAAGCACTGCGGAATATTAAAATTATCGTAGTACTGGTGCCAGAGTAATGCAGTAATCAGATTATACAAAATGGAAAAGTCTCAGAAGCTTATTTTATTAATCGCAATTGACAATATCTATAGCTTAACGTACAAAATGAACTACAATGGTGCCAACAATATTGTAATGACGAATTGGAAGAAACATGTAATAAAAGAAGATACAGTGCGGCAGCTGTGGTCTGCGACTTGCAATCTCTAATGATGGCACGAGACTGACCAAAGAGGAGGCCAAGAGCATTAATAATAAAGAATGGAAGCTTCATCCTGTACTTGTGTAGTTGATATTGTCATGGAGCGCCACTCAAAGCACGAACTGTTGTGGCTACAGACCTCATATTCAGTAAACAAGAGCTAGTCTGACCTGAGGCATATTATTACATCCTATGTGTATCATATGGCTTTAGAGTATTACCAAACAGTTCCAGTTGATTGGATTTTTAATTGTTTCGCCTCTATTACGTTTCCTCCATTCTAATATAAATATTCTGTACTCATTAAAAAATAATCTATTGTTTATTTTGCTTCTGTTACATTATTTTTCTACAGTCTAATACAAACATTCTCAAGCCTACCCATAATTATAAAGGCTTCGCTTTTATTATGCTACATTCCTTCCAACAACCTGGCATTGACATTCTGTACCCATAACCTAAAAATTAGGTATCCAAAGCTGAAGACTTTGGAATGCCGAGCAGAGTTGAAAGTCGTCGCTGATGATTGAAGTCACTACGGGAATATTTTACTTTGAATCATTAGGTTATATTTCGTATTTGGAAGAAATTACAATTTTATTCTTCTTCTTTCTTTCATTGATTAGTTTCATGATGATATCTGATATGGTCTAGGTCTCTAGGAGGAGTTAGGTTCGTACATTTTCCAAAATCTGGGGCACAAGAACTGAGGTTGACCACCAAGCCAAAAAGGTGAAAAAGCTTTCCAAAATCAGGAGCAAGAAAATTGTCTGAAAATTTAGAATACACACTTTGTTCCCTTTCGCTCGCTGTGCTCAGGATGAAGACAAGTCGAAGATTGCTTGGGTGAAACCAAAATTTTGTGTGCGGTACTGTTTTTGTCGGCCAAAGAGCTGCGAAGACGAGCTAAGCCTACAGCCGCTGAAACCAAAACCGTCTTCGTATCCAAGCAAGCAAGGTCCAGAGCAGTGATTGGGGCAGCTTGCCTGTTCCTGAGAAATGTAAATAATACAAATGGCGGATCACAAGGACAAGAAGTAATTGAATATATATGAATTTTTAGTGCAACAGGCTGTAACTAGAGCCAGTTCAGCACAAAATAGGCTCTCCTCAAACTAATTGCAGTTTAGAGCAGGTTTAGAGTACAGCTCCGGACAGATCAAGGGACCCCACCTCTTCCACCAGCTACTTGGTGTGAGCCTCAGTGGATCTGGTATCACTGGCAGGTGGAGGGGGGGAGGGGAGAAATGTGGGCGGAGTTATATAGGGGGTAATATGGAGGCGTTACCAATGTTGAGCCATCCAGAAATTTGAATCCCGAACCACTTGTGATCATGGATGTGAACCACTCACTGGAAGGTGGTAGGAGGGGTTGGGTTGAGGAGAGGGTGTAAAGCTTCACAAGTGATCGAATAGTAGTATTATATATGGAGAGAATTATTGGATCAAGTAGCTAAAGATTATAAACGAACAAAGCCGACTGTCGCCTTTATTATGTTTTCTTCTGTAATCTAAATCCAACTCTGATGCTACATTCTATAGGATATTATTTATTATTTGAAATTAATCCAGATTTTACGTAATACAATTCACACGACACCATTATTTTATGATTAATATATCAAGCCATGCACCACCTACACAGTGTTGAAATAAATTTCAAGTAAATCCTTTATCGTTACCCTGTATTATTCACGACATTTTCTAAGAAACTTTTAGTGTGTAACTGGTTACCAAAGGATAATAGTTATATAGTGTAAGTTAATCTTTACCCAATAACCACTCCATCTGTTCTCCCCCACCCCATCCTCCCTTATTCCATTCGCTGTTTCCTCTCCCTCCTTCCCAGCAATCCTTTACTCTCCATCTTACCACCATCACCAACATTCTGTGTGTTGCTGCATAATCTGTTAATGCGCAAACAAGACCAGAATAGAAATAAAAGTGATATTTGGTATGCAAATACAATCCGTTATATATGACGAATATATTTATTACCCTTATTTATTTATCTGAGGTCAACATTCAGACGCCGGTGTAAGTGAACCAATCACAAGATTTAGAGGATATTGTGTCAGCACTAATGTTATTACTAATTAAAACAGGGAAAAATTGAAATAAGACATTTATTGGTTATTGTTTACATGACTTGTCAGTTTAGGTGAAAACTCCACAAGTCCTCGTTACGAAGCCTCCCACACCCATAACCCAACTGTGACTGTATAGGCACCACACTGTAAATGATGAACACGTTATATGTATAGTTGTTGTTATTAATTGGTGTCATACAATTATAATACCTGTTAACTTAATATAACCTCAAGTTTTTACTTCGACCTCACGTTTGCATTAAGCATGTGTATTTTTTTTTTTTTTTTTTTTATCATTATCACCTGGATATGTATTGCTTTAGACCCTTAGCCACGATGAGATACAGTGTATACACTATTTATATACGGTACACTTCTTTGAACACATTAAGGCTTGAAATACTGTAGATTACATATTTCATGTTCTTACTCATCAAATTGTTACTAGTATCGTGTCCAGCCACCCTCCTTCTCAATGACAGCCTGCAGTCGCTCGGGCATTGAGGCACCATGCCTTCTCACTATATCGGGTTTTCCCCGAAAAATCTCCCACTGTGCTCTGGTGTGCCGTAACAACTCTGCTGTGGTTCTCTCTCGTTCCGGCTCCCACGTGTTAACAATAGAACCCCATAGATTTTCTATGGGGTTCATATCACAGTTCTAACTAGACCAATCTATCACCTGCAAATTATCTTGAGCAGCAAACCATTCTTGAACTATCCTGGCCATATGGATAGGGCATCGGTCGTGTTTAGGACAGATGAGGGCGAGTAGTTGAAAAGAAATTAAAAACAATTAGTATATCTGCTTCATTATATTGCATTTGATCTATTAAATAAAGAACACTGTCTATTGTTCACCCCTGTAGAGAGATACTGATTATTATCATTTGGATATTAAGCAACAAATAACGGAGCCGAGACAATCCCTTTACTGTCTTCAGCTCTCCCTGTATTCTTTTCGCCCCTCATGCTGGCAGTCCCCCTCTTTATCTCCTTTTCTCGCTGTAAAATAAATAAACTTATGCCTATATCTTTCAAGTAACTGGCAACCTCACACAACCTCCTCTCACTTGTCTTCTCTCTCTCACACTCCCCCTTCCTTCCTTGCCTTCTGTAGTATTCTTTATCTTTTCTTTATCATATTTTTAACCTTCTCATTCGTTCTTTCAAAGTTTTAATCACATAGGCCTTTCTCCCTTATCACCTATAGTGCTTCAAATTTATGCAAGCGAAATGCTGCGGCTGGGATAATATGGTTAATACCGTTTTGGTTCTTTGTATTCTGTGGATTTACAAAACAACTAGAAATTCATAGCGAAGGATATGATAATAGTTATGTAGAACAAGTGTTGGCAGATACACATTCTTGACGGGATAATCCCAGCCACAGCATTTCGCCTTCTTAAAACAGAAGGACTATAGGTTTCATGCATTGCCATTTGCCAGTCTGTTGCTAGTCAGAATATTAACTTGTTAAACCATTTTGCAGGAAAGAGAAATATATTTTTTTTAAGTTACTTATGGGCATTATTTAGATATATTAACTTACTTTTACTTACGTCCAGCATTACTGTGCAGAACATGTGACACAATAAGGACCACAAGGACAGTAATGGTGGTCAACGTGATTCTCATTAATCTCTCTATATGCTACTGAAAACAATGTTTTATGCTCAACTACAGAATTATGTTCTCAGCATGATAATGATAGCCAAAGATAATGAAAACAATATAAACAAATTAACATTTATTGCACAACAAATATGCTTATGCCTCGGTGCTACTGTTTCAAGGGAGTAACCAGCCCACACTGAATCACATGGAACCTGAAAAGTTTGAATACAAGATCAATTATATATATATAAATACAATACCATATTATATCTGTTTGTCTATCTACGTCTTTGTGTATATGGCACTTTTATTAATATTCATGATCAGCACTGTGAAATATAAATTTAAATTTATTTGGCAAAGCAGAGGACACTGACTAGTATGGCAACCTACCATACGGAAGACCTCCACGTTGCACTACACACCGCAGAAGCCGATGCACAGACCTTGCCGTCAGCGAGAGAACCATCAGGAGAGTGTTGCACGAAGCGGGGGTGCATCACCGGACTCCAGCAAACAAGGAATTTTTGACTGACCAACATCGCGAGGGAAGGCTACGGTTTGCCCAACAATATGTTGACAAGCCAGAGGAGTTTTGGAAGAGAGTGATCTGGACGGATGAGAAAACCTTCTCATCTTCGTGTCACGGAAGGCGCCACTGCTGGAGGAGAAATGATACTCGGTGAGTATAATTTTTGAGGTTGTCGTTTCTATAAACTATTCAGTCATAAGCAACCATAGTAGTAAGGGTGCAGACTGCAACCCCATAGAAAATATATGGAGCTCAATGGTAACATCGTGGGAGCCTGAACGGGAACGCACACCCCAGGAGCTGTTGGTCCACACCCGTCGAGTATGGGAAATATTCCGGGGTAAACCTGACCTCGTTAGGCGCCACACTGGTAACATTCATCGAAGACTGCAGGCTGTTATCGAGAAGGGTGGTGGATGGACAGAATACTGAGGAGTAATGAGAAGGTTTTCTCATCCGTCCAGATCACTCTCTTCCAAAACTCCTCTGGCTTGTCAACATATTGTTGGGCAAACCGTAGCCTTCCCTCGCGATGTTGGTCAGTCAAAAATTCCTTGTTTGCTGGAGTCCGGTGATGCACCCCCGCTTCGTGCAACACTCTCCTGATGGTCCTCTCGCTGACGGCAAGGTCTGTGCATCGGCTTCTGCGGTGTGTAGTGCAACGTGGAGGTCTTCCGTATGGTAGGTTGCCATACTAGTCAGTGTCCTCTGCTTTGCCAAATAAATTTAAATTTATATTTCACAGTGCTGATCATGAATATTAATAAAAGTGCCATATACACAAAGACGTAGATAGACAAACAGATATAATATGGTATTGTATTTATATATATATAATTGATCTTGTATTCAAACTTTTCAGGTTCCATGTGATTCAGTGTGGGCTGGTTACTCCCTTGAAACAGTAGCACCGAGGCATAAGCATATTTGTTGTGCAATAAATGTTAATTTGTTTATATTGTTTTCATTATCTTTGGCTATCATTATCATGCTGAGAACATAATTCTGTAGTTGAGCATAAAACATTGTTTTCAGTAGCATATAGAGAGATTAATGAGAATCACGTTGACCACCATTACTGTCCTTGTGGTCCTTATTGTGTCACATGTTCTGCACAGTAATGCTGGACGTAAGTAAAAGTAAGTTAATATATCTAAATAATGCCCATAAGTAACTTAAAAAAAATATATTTCTCTTTCCTGCAAAATGGTTTAACAAGTTAATATTCTGACTAGCAACAGACTGGCAAATGGCAATGCATGAAACCTATAGTCCTTCTGTTTTAAGAAGGCGAAATGCTGTGGCTGGGATTATCCCGTCAAGAATGTGTATCTGCCAACACTTGTTCTACATAACTATTATCATATCCTTCGCTATGAATTTCTAGTTGTTTTGTAAATCCACAGAATACAAAGAACCAAAACGGTATTAACCATATTATCCCAGCCGCAGCATTTCGCTTGCATAAATTTGAAGCACTATAGGTGATAAGGGAGAAAGGCCTATGTGATTAAAACTTTGAAAGAACGAATGAGAAGGTTAAAAATATGATAAAGAAAAGATAAAGAATACTACAGAAGGCAAGGAAGGAAGGGGGAGTGTGAGAGAGAGAAGACAAGTGAGAGGAGGTTGTGTGAGGTTGCCAGTTACTTGAAAGATATAGGCATAAGTTTATTTATTTTACAGCGAGAAAAGGAGATAAAGAGGGGGACTGCCAGCATGAGGGGCGAAAAGAATACAGGGAGAGCTGAAGACAGTAAAGGGATTGTCTCGGCTCCGTTATTTGTTGCTTAATATCCAAATGATAATAATCAGTATCTCTCTACAGGGGTGAACAATAGACAGTGTTCTTTATTTAATAGATCAAATGCAATATAATGAAGCAGATATACTAATTGTTTTTAATTTCTTTTCAACTACTCGCCCTCATCTGTCCTAAACACGACCGATGCCCTATCCATATGGCCAGGATAGTTCAAGAATGGTTTGCTGCTCAAGATAATTTGCAGGTGATAGATTGGTCTAGTTAGAACTGTGATATGAACCCCATAGAAAATCTATGGGGTTCTATTGTTAACACGTGGGAGCCGGAACGAGAGAGAACCACAGCAGAGTTGTTACGGCACACCAGAGCACAGTGGGAGATTTTTCGGGGAAAACCCGATATAGTGAGAAGGCATGGTGCCTCAATGCCCGAGCGACTGCAGGCTGTCATTGAGAAGGAGGGTGGCTGGACACGATACTAGTAACAATTTGATGAGTAAGAACATGAAATATGTAATCTACAGTATTTCAAGCCTTAATGTGTTCAAAGAAATGTACCGTATATAAATAGTGTATACACTGTATCTCATCGTGGCTAAGGGTCTAAACCAATACATATCCAGGTGATAATGATAAAAAAAAAAAAAAAAAATACACATGCTTAATGCAAACGTGAGGTCGAAGTAAAAACTTGAGGTTATATTAAGTTAACAGGTATTATAATTGTATGACACCAATTAATAACAACAACTATACATATAACGTGTTCATCATTTACAGTGTGGTGCCTATACAGTCACAGTTGGGTTATGGGTGTGGAAGGCTTCGTAACGAGGACTTGTGGAGTTTTCACCTAAACTGACAAGTCATGTAAACAATAACCAATAAATGTCTTATTTCAATTTTTCCCTGTTTTAATTAGTAATAACATTAGTGCTGACACAATATCCTCTAAATCTTGTGATTGGTTCACTTACACCGGCGTCTGAATGTTGACCTCAGATAAATAAATAAGGGTAATAAATATATTCGTCATATATAACGGATTGTATTTGCATACCAAATATCACTTTTATTTCTATTCTGGTCTTGTTTGCGCATTAACAGATTATGCAGCAACACACAGAATGTTGGTGATGGTGGTAAGATGGAGAGTAAAGGATTGCTGGGAAGGAGGGAGAGGAAACAGCGAATGGAATAAGGGAGGATGGGGTGGGGGAGAACAGATGGAGTGGTTATTGGGTAAAGATTAACTTACACTATATAACTATTATCCTTTGGTAACCAGTTACACACTAAAAGTTTCTTAGAAAATGTCGTGAATAATACAGGGTAACGATAAAGGATTTACTTGAAATTTATTTCAACACTGTGTAGGTGGTGCATGGCTTGATATATTAATCATAAAATAATGGTGTCGTGAGAATTGTATTACGTAAAATCTGGATTAATTTCAAATAATAAATAATATCCTATAGAATGTAGCATCAGAGTTGGATTTAGATTACAGAAGAAAACATAATAAAGGCGACAGTCGGCTTTGTTCGTTTATAATCTTTAGCTACTTGATCCAATAATTCTCTCCATATATAATACTACTATTCGATCACTTGTGAAGCTTTACACCCTCTCCTCAACCCAACCCCTCCTACCACCTTCCAGTGAGTGGTTCACATCCATGATCACAAGTGGTTCGGGATTCAAATTTCTGGATGGCTCAACATTGGTAACGCCTCCATATTACCCCCTATATAACTCCGCCCACATTTCTCCCCTCCCCCCCTCCACCTGCCAGTGATACCAGATCCACTGAGGCTCACACCAAGTAGCTGGTGGAAGAGGTGGGGTCCCTTGATCTGTCCGGAGCTGTACATTATACTTTCATTCCTGAAGGTACACCAAAGTGATATTATTGTATCGAACAAGAGTGTAGCTAGGTTTATACTGCTTTTCCGTATGTTCACCATGGTGATACTTAAGAGGCATATATGAGTCAAAATTGATGATAGTTTTGGGATGGTTTGACCCGGTCCAGATTGACAAAGTCTATAACGTTGCTACTTTTATAAAGGGAAAGGTAATTATTATACTGCATTGTAATTTTAGTTTATTATGCATGTGTGTTTAACATGTCAAGTACTCCAGATACTGTAATCACTTCCTTTTTGCTTACCTATCCCGGATTTGACGACAAAAACACTTATTATGTATCCATGTCAGATATTGTCCCCCGATTAATAACAGGAGAGAGGTTGAGTTCAGTGAGCATACTGACTACTCGAGTTGAAGGCGAAGAAGTTTGTTAAAGGTCCACAAATGGGACAGAGTGAAGCACACACTAGTGAGGTGCACACACACACACACACACACACATACTCATCACATACAAAGAAGTGGTAGGTAGTCATACACCTCAGGTCAGGTAACAGGTAGAAGGGGTTTGCGACAAGGTACGGATTATCTACTCACCTCAGAACCACAAAGAACTTTCTAGACCTACCTGGGTAAGCCACGCCTCCCAACTCATACCATTGGCTAGGCCTAGATTTAATTACTTTGATTACTAGCTCCGCCCACTGTTCTACGATATAAATTGGGACAGGCAACAGAGGGAAAGTAGAACATCTCCAGAAGTAGACTAAGAGAGGACCCAAGAAGACAGGCCAACTGGCTCACATTCACCAACTCATACTAGAAGACTAGCCAATCGACTCACACTCACCAACTCATACTCCTCCTCTATGAGTAATACCTTGTTCCAGTTACTGTGTACCTATACTGTACTTGTATGTGCTTCACCCCTCACCAATATTCACATGTTGATTCTGTGGAGTTTCGTATACCCTGTTGCATACTGAGATAAAGAATACTACACTAGACTGTATGAAACACAACTATAGCATGCATCACAAGGATGAAGAGTGGCCCAAAGACCTCTCCAAACACTCGACTTGAGGGTTTACTTAAACAATAAGATTTGTCTAATCCTGGGACACTAGAAGAAGAGCGAACCCGAGGAGTAGTACGTGGGGCAGTAATTGGGACCCGTAGACGAGTCCCTGAAGCATCTGATATGTTAGAAGAAGATGAAGGTATATGAGCTGGTTTTACCAGTCCTCTAAGGCTTTAACTCGTTCAGGATCTGATACAGTACCTTGTTGTGGAGTTGAAGTAGTGGTTGTTGTTGTTGTTGTTGTTGTATTAGGTAGCGTGGAAGACGGGGTGCTTTCTTAGGTAATTGACTTCACAAGTTTCTTAAGGCTTAATTTATTTATATATACTTATTTATATACAGGGAATGATAATGATGTGCCTTGTCTTATTTGTATGGTCTCTCTTTGTGGAGACAAGTGTATAGCCCTTGCAGTCAGTGTTAAGTATCCTACCTATTAGTTAAACTTCACTGCTTATATACATTCTCTACTGGAGTTGACAGCTGTGTCTGGATACAATATTACCAACTTGATGGTTATGATTTACTGTGGTTTATCTGGGGTCATGTGGTAGGATGAATCACGTGGAACTATGGTCATGAGGTCTGAGTTATGCCACGGGTAGCTGAAAGGACCCTTGCTTCTATCTCCAAGTACCTATACTGATAAATAGTCTGTGATACCTGGTTATCTTACTGTCTATCTATTGGTTATTTATTTAATGCCGGCTCTGGGCAGGTAGTCTGGTTTCTGAACCTAGCTAATCTTATCTTTTACCTGCCTTGCCTCTTGGAGCTGTACACTGGGATGTTCTTTGAAACAATTACATTGGTATTGTCCTGTACAGCAGTGGTATGACTGACACAGGCAAATACAACAACATCCATAATGCAGGTGGTAGAATCACTCCGCTGCTCAAGCGGAAAAGAAACTGAATCTTTTGAAGTCACAACATCCGTGGCATCCACATTAACTTCACGCCCCTCTGATGATCCCGTAGGAAACTTGCGAGGAGGAACATCTGTTGAATCAAGAGATTTATCAGAGCCACGAGAACGCTTCTGGTGAAATTGAGAGGAAACTATGGAAGAGTCCACAGAGATGGTTGCCTTACAAGGAGGAACATCTATAGAGTCAAATGCCTCAGAGGAACCACGAAGGCGTCTCTGTGGCAGTTTAGGTGATTTAACTTTCCTTTTTGGAGAGTGTGTGGCAGCGTGAACCTCTACCACATGGACACCTTTAGCTAAAGTTTGAGAATTGTCATCAGTTGAAGGGTCACCAGAATGAGTGTCTGATAAAGTTTCCAATACAGAGAAACTATTATGTAGAGGAACCTTAGAAACGCTCTCACTAGAGCAAAAAGCAGCTGCCTCTTGAGAGGGTACTGTAACCAATTTAGGGCGAAGGGAGGAGGCGTATGTCTTCACACCACCATCCTTCTGTCGCCTGAAGTTGAGTTGCCGTCTGGCACTACCTATGCTAATGAATTGGGTATTAGCCAAGTGGAGGATATCCTGCTCAAGGAGGTACATCTTACATTGGCGAGAACGCAAGGGGTGAGCATCTCTGCAGTAAAAGCAGTAACTCTCTGACCGACACTCAGAAGTAAGATGTGAGTCAAGCGCAGAACAATTACCACACCGGAAATGGTTGTTGCAGTTCCTCCTCCCATGATCAAATTCATAACAACAGAAACACTGTAGGGGACGCTCAACAAAAGGCTTCACTTCAAAAGAGGTGGGGTTAATGTTAATGCGATCTGGGATATGCGAGCCATAGAAAGTGAGGATGATCATATTTTTACTGCCTTTCATCTTTGTTACTCGTTGGACATTGTCTGGGCACATAGCGAGAATGTCCTCTTCTGAGAATTCATACAGTTCCTCATTATATATACGCCCCTTGCTATAATTAAATGTTCGATGTGGTTTAATAGATTCAAACATGCTATGAGAAGGACAGGGGAGATTGAGGAGCATCATGGCCTGTGTAATATCTTTGGCTCTGATTAAAACGCCCTTACCATATTTCTTTATGTGGCCCATTGGTAATAACCCAATTTCTTTCTCCAGATACCGGGAAGCATGGATAAGGTTACCACGTCCCTCCCTGTAGTAAGCCACAAACCAAAAGGGTGTAGGAACCCGACGTTCCTTTGGGACATGCTCCACAGAGTCATCAAATATGTTAGGGCAGTAGTCATTGTCACTGTCAACTATATTGGTGGACCGCATCATCTGAACTTTACAATGAGTATCCCCCACCGTCAGAGAATCTTTTTTCTCGTCATAATTATGTGATTCGGATTTGAAGAACTCCTCCAAAACACTTAAAAATGGAGTGGATAGCGCCATAGGAAAGCGATGCAAGTACATTCGTTAACATTAACGTTTCAAAATTGCTAACAGGGTTCTTCGACACAACACCCGACCTGCTAGGTCTAGTCTTATTTGCAGCTTTCTGCATACGACCACGACCAGAGACTGTCGTCTCGAGGGCCTGGTCGACCACCGCTCGAGGAAGAGATTGGGGCTTTTCGTTATCCATATATCATTGATTTGCTGTTTTTTGGCCCCTGGAGCCAAGAGCTACTACCTATCGGGCAGATGAGGGGACCGAGCACTGGTCGCCGTGGGCGGGGTACCTCTTCCCCCACGGGGCCACTCGTTTTAAAAAACTGCTCCAATGGCTCGAAAGTTGGCCCACGACGGTGCTGAGACCCCCTTCCCCAACATCTCCCGGCCCAGACACCCAACCATCCAACATAGTACGGCCCCTAGAGGGCAGTCCCTCCGGAGGGCAGCACTGTTGGCTCGTACTGGCAGCCTAATGCATGGGAACCATTTAGTCTGGTCTCTCACTGGGACCTTATTACTCGCATGGGAAGCCCTCTCTCCTCGAAATCGGGGCAGAGCATGGGCCAGAGCTCCCTCTAGTCTAGCTCGCCAGGTCTCAGAGACACGCAAGCCCACCCACCACGTCAAGGTGGTTCCAGTTGGGGGGGTTCCAAGTCGAAACTGCCTTCTCTTCAGCTACAGTTGGCTCTGGAACACATAGAAAAAGTGACGTCCTCCATCACAGATCCATACTGCTTCTACACTGATGGTTCATTGCAGGTGGATGGTACAGCAGGTTGCGCCGTTTTCTCACCTAACATGGAGTCACCTCCAGGGAGCTGTTCGTCTTGTTTGTCAATGTGGAGTGAATGCTGCCATTTTTTGTGATTCCAAACCTGCCCTTCATTCCCTCTCTAGTGTTCAGCCCACACACTCTACTGTTATTCAACAGATTTTATCGTTTTTGGCCTTATTGCATCAACGTAACTTGACCGTCAAATTTTTATGTGTGCCATCCCATGTAGATTTACGTCACAATGATACAGTTGACAGACTTGCAAAGGAAGCCTGCCATCTGCCTCCTCGTGGTGTTGGACGTTCTCTCTCCCTGACATGCTACCTTTCTAGAGTTTGCTCCACCGCCCTCCTCCCTGTACGGCAACGCACGGATGCAGAGACGCCCTTCAGTATCTCCATCATCCATTACGAGTCTGTCTGCCGTCACAAATATTCCTACCGTCGTCGAGGCCTTATAGTGCAGAGGCACAATGTAGTCTGTGCTCTGCTACCGGCCACCGTGGCAGGTTGCTGGGATGCAGGGCGAGCCTCCCTTCACTGAGTGTCGCTTGTGTCGAGCGCCTCGTGCTAACACTATAGAGCACTATTGCCTGGCCTGCCCCACTGTCCAACACTTGCTGCCCCTGGGCCTGCTACTTGATGTGGTTTGTCGACCCCTGCTGAACCATCAGGTTTTGGAGGAACTTCTGGTACGCCACCCTCGTTTTGGTGGATTTAAATAGGTCATAATGTAAATATTTGTCTGTATGCTTGTGCTTCATTCTGTTATGTTTTCGTGATGAGTGTGTGTGTGTGTGTGTAGTCATAGGATTCTCATGGGTCCCGCCTATTCTTGTGTATTGTTGACTGCCTGTTGACTGACGCTACGGCGCAATGAATTAAAACACAAAAAAAATATTGACACAGAGAATATCTCGAATGATTTCAATAACTATAATGCGCCAGGAAATATACGCCAGGTCAAGCATTACTTCTCACGCACTTCTACAGTAGGTCTACAATACTTTTAGACCTATCAAAATGACTCTACAGTTACAGATAAACAGAGTAAATAAGATGGTAAAAATAATTAACAGGATGAAGCATTCATTTCCCGGTGAACCACACGAAATACGGCAACATGCTCATGCTCGTCTACAGAGTCGAGGCCTTTTTAACTTTATGGGACATCTAAATAAGCAATTGTTTGGTACAGCAATGGCAGACGGCGTGACTGCCTTAGGTAAAAAGCTAGGTGAAGTATCTATGGCACTGTGGAAATAGAATAGAATTGTCATTCAAACATACCAGGCACTTCAAAACCAAAACCTAAAAACCCATGAAATAATAGAAACCACTAATCTACAGTGGCAAATAAATTAATTGGAATAGTGCCAGAAATCGAACAAATCCAATTAATTACTGAGTACAGAGCAGCAATCGAAATTGCTGTACAGGAACTAACTGAAATAAATGAAGTAATAATTAGTGACTTGGTGGATGTAGGATTGGGTAGAGTGAATTCTAAGTTGTTACCTCTACAACAATTACAGTCAGCAGTGGAAATAACAATAAATAAATACAAGCTAACTCCCATTTTTGCTATATCAAATGTGGAATATTATTATCCAGTCATCGGGTGTTTTCTTACTGAAACACATATATTAATTAATATTCCTTTTAAATCCTAGACTACGTTTAACATTTGGGAACTACGTCCATTTCCTATTAAAGTAAATTATACACTTATGTTTGTTGATAAATTACATCAATATATTGTTGCATCAGAGAACCATACATTAATTGACACCATTGACAAATATTTACTGGATGAGTGTCACACATCTTACTTACATTTGTATGTATACCCGGCTTACTTGTTTACCTTCAGGTTAGCACTTAGCAGAGAAATAAAAATGTGAACTTTCATTCATCATCCTTGATTCCACACTCTACACTTCCTAAGTTCCTACTGTAATATTGCGGACAGAAGTTCTTCAGTTCACCACCCTCCTCTGGCTAACCCTATGGTGTGGCTACGTCGCATTCTTGGATATATGAGTTGCCTACTAGATCATTATTATTAATCATAATAGTATTACCGAGATTAATCGATTAATCTTTCATCAATAATCCTAATGGTTATACTCGACCTGAAGGTTTCACTGATGTATCAGAGGAAATGTAATACATGACATTTAAGCATGCAACATAGGAAACCTGCAGACTATTATTTTTATTTCCTCTTTTTCTCTGAGGAGTGAACTCCGAAACATGGTGCATGTCCTCGAATCGATTGATCTGCATGGTATCAAATACAAAGAGAATTTGCCAAATAAAATTAATATCTTCAATAAAATTATATTTGGTTGTAATAGCAATGTGAATTTTGTTTATTCACAAGGTTCATGGAATCATAAACATAAAAATATGAAGTTGTCCTACATTTTTTGTACAAGCTTTCTAGCCTCAAGAAGTGTCCACTATCCGATTAATCCAATAAAAGTAAAGTCTTTATTACTCGTGATATCTACCAATATGTTTAATCAACTTTGTCACGGGGTGACATTATCACCCACTCGTGAAACCGTGTGTGTGTGTGTGTTCGAATAACTGAGATTCGTTCGTTATCGACGAGGGAAACCCTGAGGCCTAATCCGAGCTTATGATACGGTTCAAGCACTGCCTACAACTCCTCCACACCTTGACAAGTCGAGTAAATTTCCCGATTCCTCCCAGCTCTGCAATTTCACTGTTCTGAGGGCTTGCCTGCACTTATTATTTTTTGTAACATGTTTTATATGTATAATATTTATGCACCATTCAAGTATATTGGTTTCTGCTGAAATGCTTTATTATTGTATTTCCTTGTGGTGCATTCCATAGGATAGAAGACCCTCCTCTTGACAGCACTGTGACTTCTGTGGTTCACTACTTTCAGTGGTTCACAATTCCCAGACACCGATGATTAATTTAGATATCATAAGGTTTACTTGGCAAACTTTGCTTCTTCTCGGGCAAAGCTTGTCATACGCATTTATGTTGCTGTCGAAACGGTCGTTTAGGTAGTCAGAGCCTTGCAGTGACTAAAACAAAATGGAGTGGTGTTTCACAAAATGGGTCGCATGACACACAAGAAGAGAAACATTGTGCTGTGTATTATTAAAACAGAAAAGTCCATGAGAAGATATGATGTTAAAAGTGCCTACAAAGAGAAGCAAACATAGTAAGTCTTGTGAAAACATAAAAATGGTCCGTGAGGCCGCTTCCAACACTGTCTGCAACAGACACTTGGCAAAAGTGAACCACCAGAGGCGAGGGAGCGAGCAAACCCTTGTTTTGGTCTGTGTTTACGACGGACAGTGTGTGGACGGGGCTTAACACTTTTATAAACTCCTTTCGAAAGTGATTCCTTATTCTAGCAAACAAGATATGACCATGAGGCAGAGAACTTCAACCCCACCTTGTCAACCAACAGGCAAAGCCTCATTACTTCGATAAGCAAGAGGAAAACCTTTACGAAGCTTTGCTCGTTATTTCTCCATTTCTGACGTCACAACAGCCAAAGACTACCGAGCAGTTCGCCCGTGCAGATGGGGCCTAAGTTATTATATGTGTTTATTTGGTATTCAGTCAAGGAATACTATCTTTGATTGACGTATTATAGATGTTTCGATAAATCACAGTCTGGATTTACATACGTAGGCCTATATTAGCATTATCGTAAACATTAAGAACATTATTGATTAGGAGATATGACTAACAGAAAAGATGTAGTAGGCAACTCGCATATCCATGATATGCAACGTTGCCACATCATAGGGTTGGCCAGAGGAGGGTGGTGAAGATCTCTTGTCTGCAATAGTACAGTCGGCGGCAAAAGTCCTGTCACCTCACTTGATTCACCGAGGCACGCTATGTTCATAGACTCGAGATTAGTAAGTGCAGAAAACGTGCATATCTATCGAGTCCATGAACACTGCATGTCTCAGTTAATTAAGCAGGTGAGGCGACAGGACTTCTGCCGCCGACTGTACACTCGATCAAAAAAGTATCGCGCATTTCCCTCGTGAAACATTCTGACACCTAAGACGATGGCTACTGAAAACGAGCTTGTTTATCATGAGCTGTAGCGATCATTTACAGAACTATCGGACCCCACCTGCGCGATACTTTTTTGATCCAGTTTACATACACACCTGTTAGTAATGAGTCTTTCTACCATGCACACTTCGGAACTACCCATTACAATTACTATCAAAAGAGAACTAGTGTGACATTGATTTGCAACGATCAAGTCAAACATGTGTGGGTGGAAGGTTATCACATGGCCATTTTCTCCCAGAAAGTGCCCCAAGAGGTGTTTCCGGCCGCTTTTCCAGAAATTTTATGCCGGGATAGAGAGGCCGACATGTCAGTCTTTTTGCTCCGGAATAGCGGCCGCTTGCCGGGATTGGCGGGAAATCAAACCTGCAAACCAATCAGAGCGCTGCACTGCAGGAAGATTCGTTTTCTATGATGTTATGGAATTAATTTACAAGTAATACCAATTTAAACATGTATTCTTCATTAAAAAATCCACTACTGCCCATAAATTCTTTCCTTACAAAAGAAAAACTGAATTGCAATGTGTATTCTTCTTTATTTAATTCGCAAACTTAATGGAAAGTAATAAAACTTTATACAAGTTAATCAACATTCCTTCAGTAGAATTATGAGATTATTATAGATTTACCTTCAAATTCTTTTCAATATTCTTTAGGCGAGCAAATGCCATTTCATCTTGAAATCTAAATATGTTTATCATTATCATGGGTACTTCTGGTTCATAGAATATCTTGTATTAATGAAAAATCGAGAACAGCACATCTCATTCGTGCTTGGTGGTCCGTCTTTGTTTGTAAACACAGATGCCGCACCACCGCATCTGTGGTCTCTTGTCCATGTGATTCCCTTCCCGGGAAAAAACGCTGAAATCGGACTTTTGTTCCCCGATATCGGAGAGAACAGATGCCGAAATTTTGCCAGTGTGAACCGGCCTTTACAGTCTCTTAACCTTGTAGTTAATATCTCTTTGGAAAAAATAACTATTGTTTCAGACAAAGTAAAGTTCCTTAAATATTTAAATGACTCAAAGTTTACCTCCACTTTAGATACTTTATTACCAGTACACTTATCAAAAGAAGTTGTGTTTCCTCTCTATGTTATTCCTACACTCACTTGAATTGTTTGTACAGCTCTGGACAGATCAAGGGTCCACACTTCTTCCACCAGCGATTTGGTTTGGGCCTCGTCGGATCTGGCAACAGTTGCAGGTGGAGGGAGGGGGGATGTTACTGGGAGAGGAGGAGAGAAATGTGGGCGGAGCTATATAGGAGGGTAACGAATGATCAGGTAGAGAGACGTGTGTCAGGAGGAATGAATGAAGCATACACTGTGAAAGGTATCGAATCACCAATAGTTTAAAGCAGGGTTCTTCAAACTTTTTCAGTCGTGACCCAGTTTTTACTATGACATCATTCTCGCGACCCATACAGAAAGATCTTTTACAAATGACCAGAATTATCAACCTAAGAAAATACAAGGCCAGAAACTGAAACGCAATAATTATGTGTGTATATATTTTATAAATGATGTAGATGACCATATTTTAAAATCATTAGAAATTAATATTAATGTTGGGGGGTATATGACCCTAGCTGTGGCGCCACCAGATGCCTAGGCATCATTTAATCAATCAAGTAATGGTCTGATTCATTTACCCTGTGTATATGTGTATTGTACATACATAGAGGATTACATGTCATAAGAGATATACATATATTCTGGGTATACATATGTAGTTTTACTGGTACAGCTGTTATCTGTGTATTGGAGTCGCTGAAACCTCCTTAACATTGAACAAAACAGATCCCTAATCTCTTACAGAGGCAGTCTGCTTTTTGGCATGGCATAGATTGGAGGAATCAGCAGCCCTCCAATAAGTAGCCCAAAGTAAATTATTCACATAAATATACTCTCTATATTGTGTGACTGCTCCGTAATGATAAGAGAATATACGGAGAATAAAGGGCAAGGATATCCAAATAGATGCTTAAATTCTTTATTATCTGATGCGAATAACTCTCGTTAACGAATGGGATTGCTATGGCAATAAATAACCCTCTAAATCGACACAAATGAATGAGCCCCTTTATTATGGTTAATAGAAGATTCCAAACTACCCAGTATCAACTGATAAGAGATTGACTATATTTTTTCAGTATTAGCTAGAAAAAACTCATGTAGACTGGATGGATAGTAATGACACACACCGACGTAGACAGCCAGACATAGAAGCAGATAGACAAACGTAGAATAGGATTTATGAAGATGGCAAGCAAGCATATGCAGTAAAGACATACTGTGTACCTTTCTCACAAGACTAGCCTAGACCAGCTAATATCTCAGCTATGAAGACTATACCAGCTATACCCAAACACGACAGCCAGACCCAGAAGGCTCCCTGTAGTTGCCTTAGGGAAAGCACGCTGCGCCCTTGCTCCCTCTGGTTCTTCAGGAGGCATCCGGGAGGATTGAATTTTTTGTACAGGTAGGTGACGATACCGAAGGACCTCATCCAGCGGATTCTGCCAAAGGAAGATTGATTTTGATTTGAAGATTGGAAGACCCTATGGGACGAAGGGAAAGGTGATCGAGAGGAAGGACAAGAGGCACTAAGGAAATAGAAGGAAATATGGGATAGTTGAAGAATCGAAAAAGAGTGGCTGTGGCAAAAGGGGAGCCATCTCAACACAGACAACATTGCTTTCAAATTAAATAGGAAAGATAACTGATGCGAGATTATAGCTATGGTCTCATTATTGGTTCACAATATCAATTCAAACGACTTTCCTTCATTCAACTAATGCATTACTATTGATCGCTGCAGTATTTCATCAATTACAGTTCAGGGGGTCATTATATGTCAAGGTAGTGGAAGGTCAGGAAACAGAACATTTCTGTATACGGTCAGGGGATCTTTATTTTGGTATAGTTTAAAGAATTCCGTAGCCTTCCAATTCCCTAACATGAAACTCCAATAAGCAACCCTCGTCTCGTAGTAACGGTGAAAAACGTCTTTCTACTTTTCTGTTACTTTCTCCCTCGTCCTACAGAGTAGTTCAGGCCTAGGGCATTCTTCATTCTTCCCAAGTTCTGTTTTCTTAAATAAATTACTTTTTCTTATTGATCACCAAATCAAGGTAGTCCCATTTAATACTGCCTATATATAGTATCTTTTTAACCTGTATTTGCCTTCATGGTCTGTCAAGACAATTTCTACTTGCTGCTTTAGTTTTTAATAATCCCAGAAAGTCCCATTTTCCCTTCTATATTCCCATTCTAGTGTAACTTTTCTTCCTGCTTACTGTCCCCCATCACTATCACCTTCTTCCTCGCAGTACTGGGACTTTCTGGTATAATTCTACTCACCGCTGGTTAATTTGCTCCTTAAACCAGCTATTCTTATTTATCATTAGACCCAAATAGTCCTGCCGCAGGTCGTGTATTCCAAGGTGTATTCCGCACGGAGTGAAGCGGCTTCCTCGCCCCAGAACCTTGTTCAGGGATGTTGCTTTTCGTATGTGGCTACGGTCGCTGTCTGGAGTAAAAGAAATATTGTAATGTTGAAGAAGAAAATTATACACAAAATGAAAATAGAAATGTCTTATTGCTGGATTTGTACACAAAATATTCATCTTTTATTTGAAGATGTTTTCACTGTGTATTATGACTGTCTGAATATGTGAATATAAAGAAAAATTTATCATTGAAGATTATATAGACAAAAGAAACATACCCTGGTTTATGAATAAGTTACGTATACTGTTTGCTATTTACGTATACTGTTTGTTGTTATCATTGTTATCACTGTCTGTTATTTTTGTTATAATTGTTATTATTACTATATAATATTACGTTAGTATTGTTTCGATATGTTATCATTGTCTGTAATATACACAACATATACTGTACAGGGTGTCCATAAAGTCTTACCCTGATTTCAGACCTTTATTACTCACAAATCAGGGTAAGACTTTATGGACACCCTGTACTGTATATCATCAGAGATGCAAGGAATGAGACAATTTCCCCTCACATCCATCGTGCTGAGCAAGGAGGAGATACTTAGTCCTACCTAATAACCGTCAGCCACCTCACGGAAAACTTACTGCCATCTTCCATCAGCAGGAACTACTTCCCTGATTTAAGCAGCTCACTTGGCTTATTTTATCCTCCTCTAAACAAAATACCAACAACGCCGCTCTCGAAAGTCATCCAGCCCTCCAAGGAGCCAAATGGTCATATGCCAGGGAATTATTTAAGCTGGAACTTCCTCTAGCCCCCTATACTGCTCCACAGGGAATATCGTTCACGATAGAAATACAATATTACACCAAAAAGAAACACACAAAGGCACATATGTTATTCATGTCTGCAAACCATTGCACCGAGCTAGCTATGACCAAGCAGTTGATAATACCAACCAGTATCTGCACCACCAGTCACTACAGTGTAGGTAAAGCCCCGATTTTCATGCAGCTTGCTTGGGCAACAAACAAGGTCCACGGAGATTGTCCCAGGAGGTGATATACCCATAGTTAGGCACGATATTCCAGTATAGGTGAAGCCCCAACTTACCATTGGTTTGCATGAGCCACATCCAAGGATAACTAAATTAAATGAAAGGTGTAACCATAGTCGACTGTACAGCCTTCTCCCATATGGTCCTCAACACGGCCACTGTTAAGTATTATCCGGGTCCGGAAAGTGCTATAGCCATAGCCAACCATACTAATTTCATAACCCATGAATCTGAGACCACCTATTTGTGTCGAGGAGGTATCAAGCCCAATGCTAGACACAATGATGATCTCTGGTAACCCCTGCGGCCTGTCTCCTTAAGACGAGCTATTGACAGCAACGTTATTGCCCTCCTGCCAGCCATTCCTGCCCCGGCCCCATGTGCCCCTATTGAGCTGCCCCTGTTGCAAGAGAGAAAAGCCCTGATCCAAAAGATACATGTAGCAGCCTGCCTTCCGGCCACTCTGTCGATGTTACCCCTGAACCTTGGGTGGCCCCTGGGAGTATACCTCCCTTGCATCCAGTGATCACCTCCTGTCGAGATCGATCTACTATACGTTTCAGCGCCGGACAGACGGTGTTTTTCGTAAATATCTCTTAAACGAATCGTTGTATCAATATAATATTTCAGCACACTGTCTTTAACACCCGGGCGTAATTTATGGCTGACATACCATATTACTATATGTGTTATGTTAGGAGTTTACTGAGTGATATTAAGCCTAATCCAGTCATCATATCTAAGGCGTTATAGAGAATCGGACGAGTGTGGGGTACTCGTGTAACCCCTCCACCAACACCCCGAAATCCCCCCACACCATTCCTTCCTTTCCTACCCCAATATCTCATTATCCCCCTCCCCGTTTCACTCTTCACCCCCCTATTTACACCCTCCCCCTTCCATTTTTTATTTTTTTTATGACAGTATGTATATACGTATTACGTTCATTAATAATATTGTTTAATACAGTTACCGTTGTGTGTGGACATGAAAACCAGAGTGGGTCAAACGACCATTAAAGCAATAGCTAATCCCGTTGTTAATGGCCGTATAGCCGGATAATAACCCACGTGTCTAAGGCCACCAGAAAAAGGATTAATTTTGGTTTTGGGCAACTAAATATAATCGTTCATGGTTGCTTCATGTGTTCTTTACCTTTTTAAATAACCAATTTATGCCTTAATTGAATATTCACAGTCTCCCGTATCCCCTCCCCCTCTCTCTGAGGTATGAGGTACCCCCCAGTCCGAGGCTATGACTCAAGTAGTGACAGGGTAGAAATCATTGACTGCCGAGGCGCACCTATTAGCAACAATGTTGTCCATTTGCCCCCGTGGATGCAGGACAGAGTTTGTTCTTCGTCTTGCCACATTGTACAAACGTGAAAGCCAGTGATGATGAAGACGATGACGTTTTCCTTGACAGTGATTGCGAATAAATTTTGTTTTATCATGTTTGCATCATTAAATCCTACACTATTATTATATATATATATATATATATATATATATATATATATATATATATATATATATATATATATATATATATATATATATATATATATATATATATATATATATATATATAATAGTGTAGGATTTAATGATGCAAACATGATAAAACAAAATTTGGTCCAGTTAATATAGTGTTATTTTGTTGACTTGTCCCTTTTATATTTATATTATCACCAAATTACACATATATATATATATATATATATATATATATATATATATATATATATATATGTAATTTGGTGATAATATAAATATAAAAGGGACAAGTCAACAAAATAACACTATATTAACTGGACCAAGTTTACATTTTATAATGAATAGGTACACAGTATCTAATAACTTTTCCTAGAAGGTCCAGACCACAGGTAATGCCAGTACATCGTGTTCACTTGCATGGTTGACCATAAGGACTGCAAACATGGACCTTCTACATACTACATGTATGTAAACATGCTGTTGTACAGTAATTATCAAAGTGAGATACGTCTTGCCTCTATAGAATTGTACTGCACCATACTCTTAGTTAATAATCATATCTATACATATACATCTACATAACATTCTAATATATAATACAGTGATGGAAGAAATAGGGAGGGACACGAGTGATGAGGGAGGCGAGGAGCTAGGGGGAGAAGAGGAGGAGGGAGGGGTGAGAAGGGGGGGGATGTAGTAGTGGTTAGGAATGGTTTGGAAGGGGGTTGGGGGGGCCACACTTTCCTTCGAATGCGTCAATATGACTGGCCAGCTTTGTGCTATTTTTCACGAGTAAACTCCTCGCATAACACATATAGTAATATGGTATGTCAACCATAAATTACGCCCGGGTGTTAAAGATAGTGTGTTGAAATATTATATTGCTACAAAGATTCGTTTAGGAGATATTTGCGAAAAACACCGTCTGTCCGGCGCTGAAACGGATAGTAGACGTGTTTCTTTGCCCACCTACTCAAGTGCACGGACTGTGATAATATTAACCAGTGTTGTATCAAGCTAAAGAAAAGGGGATCCTTAAGGCCCGTCCACACGATCGAGCAGTGCTCGCGAACACAAGCGAGCTGTTCGCCTTTTGACGGATTTATTGCTTGTGCACGCGGCGGGCACACTTGTTGTGGTGTCCAAACGAACGTGTCTGACCAGTCACCGACACAGACGGGCAGGAGCCAGAGCAGGTGGTCGACAAGGTTAAGACAGTGCCTATGGTGCCTAATTTTAATAATGAGGAACGCAAGTGTATAGCGCTGTTTAGCATAATAATTGCTATGTGCGTGAGGAAGAAAAAAAACAGTGCAGAAGACAAATGATGTAAAGACTGGCTAATTAAAAGATAACTGTTGGGAAGTCATGTGACAATATTAGTGCATTTGTCGCGGCTTCTAGCCGCTTAAATTGTATTTATTGGTTGTGAAACCAGCACAGCTAGATTGCTATAGAATACGCCCCTTCTCCAGCCCAGGCCACGTATAGGCATAATCTGGATTGGAAGGGTCTATTCCGTGACGATCATCAGAAGTAAATCAAAATTCAAATCTGGCGCTGTACTGATAGTGGAGCCACCTGGTGGTGGCGTGATGAGGTATTAAGCCCGCTCTGTGCTCGAAGGCAATCGGTCACTCCAATGAGAAAGAAAGTGAATGGCTGCCGCATTGGGAGGTGGGTGGGTCAGTCAAAGCTGTGCTGGTTTCACAACCAATAAATACAATTTAAGCGGCTAGAAGCCGCGACAAATGCACTATTATTGGTATAGTGAAACCAGCACAGCTGGATTACTATGCATGCGATGCGGTAGGTGGGAGGTGAGGTGGAGGCAATCACGTGCTAGTTAAGAGCGGTCGAGAGAGCGGAGAGTCAGAAAGATAACCGAGCAGGGTGAGGGTGAAGCTAAAGCAACTTCCAACACTGGCTAGGGGACTAGCCGTGGTGGGAGTGTAGTAGCTTATCACATATAAACCGTAGACCATTCTGTTATAGACCAGAATTGTTACTCAACTAAAGTCTTTATAGGCAGACTCGAGGGGTCGGGTCTAGGAGAGGAGGGGGAGGGGTGACCCTGCACCCCCCCCCCCTTTTTATTAAAGTCCTCTGAGCTAGGGCTATGGCCCCTGCTCAGGTAATGCGATCCCGAGGGGATGATGGAGGACACAAGGATGCAGCCATCCTGTGTTTAATATATAAATATCCTGTCACTCATCATAGTAAAGTAATTTTTTGGAGAATGAATACTCAAGAATTCCGTAACAATGTAATTTTTTTCACCTGCACCATATGTACACACATGAGAGACATGGGGATGAGCATGAAGCTGTACATGATGGGGATGAAGTATGGGGTGATAGTGACGGGACTTAAGTCGCCCGACCTTTTCTCTTCGGGCGGCCCCTCCCCCTCATGTGTCTCCCGCGGGGACCCTGGGGAATGGAGGGTGGAGTACCCATAGCCACACAGGGGGTAGGGGAGAGCGAGTGGAACAGATACCTCGTCCTGAAGGAGGAAGTGGAAGTCCAACCCCCCAAATCCCTAACCCTCTCCACCGAGTGAGTCCTGAGGAAGGCGAGGGAGGCGGCCACGCCCCTAACGCTGTGAGCCCTCGGGGCGTGTCCGGGATCCCCGTTCTCTATCACTCGGCAGAGAAGGCGAGCGATTGACCTAGGGAAGAGAGGGTTACCGGACCTAGAGTTGTAGAAGAGGTGGTCCGGAGAAGCCCCTCTCGTCGCCTCCACGTAAGCTGTAAAAGCGTGGACTGGGCAGAGGGGGTGGAAACTTCCATCCCTCAGGAACGAGGGTACTGCGAGAGGGCCAATCCTGTCGTCAGCCTGCTCGTTCTTAGCTAGAAAAGCAGGAGAGAGGGAGATAGTTAAGGAAGTAAGGTTAGGGCTTACGGAAGAAAAAGCTGTGTGACGGGTCAGGGCTGCCAACTGAGAGGCCCTGTACCCTGTAGCTAAGGCGAGCAGGAAGAGAGCTTTCTGGAGGAGGTGACAAACCTCCAGAGGGACCCCCTCGAAGGTCAGGTAGGAAAGGACGCGGTGAAGAGACCAGGAGGGAGTCTTGGCCCGGTGAGGTGCGGTCCCCGCCCGAATCCCCATCCTCAGGAGAGAGAGAGGCCTCTCCGAAACCTTAATGTTAAAACCCAGGAGGAGGGGATCAGACAGGGCTGCGTGATGCGCAAGCACCATCGCCGGGGCCCTGTTGGTGGAATCGGCGAGCCACGTGAGGAATTCCAGGACCGTGTCCTCCGAGATGACCGTGGAGGGGTGTCTTTGCAAGAAGTCCTGGAATCTTTTCCAGCACGATTCGTACTGTCGCACCGACGACTGACGATGAGCCCTCAACATCTTGTCCACTGTTTCCTTAGTGAACCTTTTGCTGAGGACTCCCCGTAGAAACTCCAAGCGTGTAGTTTCAGTGACGCTTGGAGTGGTGCAGACAGGGTGCTGGAGAGGCACGCCGATCCCAACTGAAGAGGATGAGGGCACCACCGGGACAATTCTCCGAACCACGGCTGCGCTGGCCAGAGGGGGGCTATGAGGAGTACCCTCCCCCTGAATGTGCGCAGCTTGAGGATCGCCTTCAGGAGTACTGATGTAGCTGGGGGTGGGAAGAGGTAGAGATACCCCCACCTGTTCCAGTCCTCTGTGAAGGCGTCCGGGCCTCCCGTCTATTTTCTGGAAGAGAATGTCAGGAACAGAGGAAGTAGGGCCGTGGATGGGGAGGCGAACAGATCCACCTCCGGTGTCCCGTAGCGAAGGCAGAGAGACTCGAACACAAGGGGACGCAGTTGCCACTCGACTGACGTCCCCTTGAACCTGGATAGGTTCTCCCGCCCTGGTACATAGCGGGCCGAGAGGTGAATGCACCTCTTGGCCGCTATCGCAATAATCTGTTCTGACAGGGTCAGGAGAATTTCCGACCGTGCGGTGCCCTGTTTCTGCAGGCACTGCACGGCCGCAACATTGTCCATATCGAAGCGGACGCCTAACCTGGAAAACTGTGGGTGTCTGTTGAGCCACTCTTTCGCTACCATCAACTCCCGGGCGTTGATGTGTAGTAGCCTCTCCTCTTCCTTCCATCCCCCGCACTGCTGATGTCCCAGGCAAGACTGGTACCCCCAGCCTACGTCTGATGCGTCTGTCGCCACCGTGATCCCCGGGGGAGGGGACACCCAGGGGACCCGCTGACGCAGGGCACCGGGACGTAGCCAGGGGCGAAGGAGACGGTGGAGAGAGGGGGACACTTGCCTGGGAAGGTCCCTGTGTGCGGGGGAAAGGTGGAGGTTTACCTCCCGCGTCAGCCTCCTGTGTTTCAGTCGTCCCAGGGGCATTGCAGGGGCCGCAAAATTTAGGGACCCGAGCAATGATTCCCACTGGCGGCGAGAGAGAGTACGGGAAAAATGCGCCTGGCGGACGTGGCGGAGGGTCCGGCGGGCGTTGTCTGGAGCGAGAGAGAGGGTGGCCGAAAGAGAGTCCCACTCTATTCCCAGCCAACACAGTTTGCGAGTGGGAGTGAGAGAGGACTTGGGGATGTTCAACAGGAACCCCATTTCCTCTAGCACTCCCCTCACTACCCTGACGTTGTTTGCTACCTGCTCCTTGGAAGGGGCGTGAAGCAACCAATCGTCCAGGTACATGAGGGTGGGGACACCCGCCTCTGCCAGACGGGATGCCACCGCCCTCACGAGCTTTGTGAAGACTCGAGGAGCTAAAGAAAGACCGAAAGGGAGCCTGGTAAACTGGAACGTCTCGGTCCCCACCTGGAAGGCCAGAAAATGGCGAAACCTGGGGTGGATCGGGACGTGCCAGTACGCATCCTTAAGATCCAGGGATGCTAACCAGTCTCCCTTCCTTAGAACTGTGCGGACCTGAGCAACCGAAACTATTTTGAAACGTAAGGTTTTCACAAATTTGTTTAGTTTGCTCAGGTCCATCACCAATCTCGTTTTTCCCTGGTCCTTTTTGGGGACCGTGAATAAACGAGAAAGAAAGACCCTCTCCGTCGCCCGCTCCACTACCCCTTTTTCCCACATTTCTAACACATGCGGGACGACCGAAAGTGACACTTTGGTTGAGGCAGGAGGTAGACGTAGTGGCTGTAACGGGAAAAGACAGGTGTCAGTGAGAGTACAGTTAATCCTAGCCCCGGGACCCGAGGGATCCGGGGATGGTTGGAGGGTAGAATGATGGGCAGAGGCAGAGATTTTGACCGCAAAGGGAAACTCTGATTTTGACCTAACGGGAACCCAAGGACGGGAGAAGGAATATGTCATATATCGGAAATGTCAGACTAGGAAAGTTAACCACCACAGTTACTCACCGGAACAGTTATCCAGGGCCAGGACAGGCCCTGTCGAACTACCCTTGCTGCCCAGCCGTGGGAGGGCCAGGCAGCTGACCACCCTGTGAGGCAGCCCAGAGTGGGACCCTCAAGTGGAGCGATCCTTCTGGGAGGGGTGGGTGAAGGAGGACTTAGGTTTTTGGAAGGGCTTGGAGCCCTGCCCTCTCCCCCGAAACGGCTGCTGGCCCCTCTGGGAGAACCTGTTGTGCGCTTTCGGGGGAGTGGGGTAAGAAGGCCTCGGTAGTCTGGAAGGCTGGGAGGGCCTTCGGGGCTGGTAGGCCGGTCTGGATGGCTGTGGGGCACGTGGCCTACGGACAAACAGATTGATTAGGAAAAAAGGGGGGGACCGAATTTTCCTTCAATTTCACCTCCAGTGAAAAATAACTCAGGTAAATGGATTAACGAGAGGTACTTACTTGGAGGTAGAAGGTTTTGGTAAGTTAATTACCGCTGGGAGAGAGGAGAAAATCGCGTCTGTCGCCGGTTGGTCGAAGAGGGCAGGGGACAGGGGGGCAGCTCGCAACACTCCCCTCTGTGCCATCTCCGGCGCAGATTTCACAGCCGCCTGGCGGGCTGCCAGTCCCGCCTCGGCGAAGATCTTCGCCTCCTCCCGCATGTTGTGGGTCGCCATTGCCGCGACGCCCTCCATGACGGTGGCCATGGAAGAGAGGGTGTCACTGTAAGGGGTAAACAAGGAAAAAAACGAGCGAACCCGGGGATAAGGACCCGGGAGTAACAGAGAGACCCTCTACCCCGTATCCCTCAAGTAACACAACACTAGAAGTAAAGGTACTCATGCTAGCTGTAGACCCGACATCTCGTGGTAAGTGTTGGTGAGGGCGTTGAGGCAGTCCCTGATCAGAGCAGTGGCCGCCCCCGTGGAGATGGTGTGGGCTAACTCCAATCTGGCCTCAGACTCTGCCTGCCGCAACTTACCGTCGGGCTCCTTTAGCTGATAGGGGACCGGAGGCTCCTTCTCCGTCTTCCACAGGCATTCCCTCAAACCCGGCGGGGCACGGGAATGAGGGAGGACGACGGGGAAAGACGGAGGAGGGGGTTTCCTGGCCGCGCTGTGCTTCTGGTGGTCCAGGGACTTAAGGAGAAGGGCTGGAATGTCCAGGTCCCCTTCGCCCTTATCCCCCGGGAAGTACGCCTCGGACAACTGCAACTGGCTGTACTCCACCAGAAAACCTATCGCGTCCAGGGTAGCCGCTGAGGATACTCTCGATGAAGTGGGTACAGGAGCTGAGATGGGACGGACCTTGCAGAAGGGAATAGCGTCGCCCTTCTCATCAGCCCCCCACTTCACCAGGACATCATCCCTCCGGGTCCACACGTCTGGTTGAGCTGTGTCCGGGGACCAAGCCACCAGTCTGCCATCCTCCGAAGAGTGGGTCCAGGAAGGAGGAAGGAGAGCCCAAGAGTAGGGAAGGTACTCGTCGCCCGCAGGAGGGGGAGACGGGGACGGAGGTGCGGAGGTAACCAACTCCTCAGCCACGTCCCCCGACGGGTTAGCACGTGCAATCCCTGGAACACTGTAAAACACGGGAAAACACCAAACATGGAGAAAGTAGCGCGGGAGTAGCCTGCTGCACCCGGGGTACCAGGAACACAACACCACAACCCCACGCGCACCCGCCAGGGAAAAACCCCGTAAAACCAGAAACAACCCCGCCACATGGAGCGGGGGAAAGAGACCCCCCGGTCTGAAGGATCCTGAAGGAGGGGGGCCCGGTAGCCTGAGTTGCAACAACCCAGGAAAAACACTGGAAACACACAAAAAACACTAAAAAAACCCGCACGGGAGAGGAAGTGAGAACCTGGGCACAATTCTCACTCCCCCCCAACCGTGAGGGCTCACACAATACTCGGGGAAGGCAAGAGGGGGCTGCAAAGACCCCACACACACACCACGTGGGGAGGCAAGGGCCCCACGTGGGGACGCTAACCTCGCTTAAAAAACCCAGAAACCCCGAGAAAAAACACCAAATAAATGTACTAGTGGCAGGAGGAATGGTGAGAGGGGGGAAGGGAGGAGAAAAACTCCGAAAAAGGAGGCCCAAAAGAGCCCCCTTCGCCTAGGGAGGAGAAAAACTCAGCCCTAGAAAAAAGAAAAAAACCCCAAAACACACCCTATCACTCCTAAAACACACACACACACGACACATCTGCAAAGCAGGCCAGCCACTAGAACACAAAAGAAACGATACCAGGAACACGTGACACAATACCATAGCGTAGCAGCGAGGAGCGAAGATGTTGACAGGTACGTGTTCCGCGACAGAGTGACCGATTGCCTTCGAGCGCAGAGCGGGCTTAATACCTCATCACGCCACCACCAGGTGGCTCCACTAACAGTACAGCGCCAGATTTGAATTTTGATTTACTTCTGATGATCGTCATGGAATAGACCCTTCCAACCCAGATTATGCCTATACGGGGCCTGGGCTGGAGAAGGGGCGTATTCTATAGCAATCCAGCTGTGCTGGTTTCACTATACCAATAATACGGGAATTAAAAGCTGGGAATACGAATGACTTCATAAAGTACATGAGAATGGACCCAAATAGGTCCTATATTTCACATGTTGCTCGACTGCCAGCGATAATACTGACAACTACTGCTCCTTGGCTCCATAGGAAACCTCGTGTGTGTGGCAGCGACGTCATACTACTGGGTAGCCGCAGTGTTCGGTGAATTCAAACCACCACCAGCACGGGCAGTTTGCTAGTGTGCTCGCGAACACAAGCGGTAACCCGTGGACAGGCAAAAACTCACTTGTGTTTGCGAGCACTGCTCGATCGTGTTTATCAGACTAGCCATTGTTAAAGGTCTTTCCTCAGTTGGTGAATATTAGTACAAATCTCATTAAATCATTAGAACAAACCATCCCTTACATGAATAGAAATTCTATTCGGAAAAGCAACCATGAGAGGAAATCTGTGAAAAGTAGTATTAGTGCATATCTTTTATAGACATAAACAATCATGAACCCGTCCAGTAAATTCAGTCACTGTTGACCAGACAGTCTATACCTACTAAATGTTTTTACATATAAAGAATTTTCCCCAGTTCATTGAGTCGCTCCTTCGACTCTTGTCGAGCTGCATTATAATATAAGAAATTCATTAATAAAAATATATAATATACTGTATTCATAAAGATCAAATTTAATTTAAAATATTTTTATCGTAAATACCTGAAGGAAAAGTAGGTGTTTTCACTTAAAATATTTATTTATTTATTTATTGTTTGCTTAAAATATATAATTTGTTTTTCTTTTAAATGTCTGCATTAATAAAAGAAGTTTTATGACTAAAATTACGTCACACGATAAACACCATGGGATAGTGTAATGTGGGTTATTAATTAATAAACTGTGTGTTTTGTGTGTGTGTGTGTGTTCAATCCTTAAGCTTGTTAAAATAACTTCGGTATATCTGTCCTCTTGTTGGGAGGAATGCCAATTGGTACCATTTCACTTAATTTGTTTTATTATATTTCTTCGTTATTTGGTTCGTTTTCCCATTGGTCCTGCCACTGTTTGTTTATACAGTGTTTGATAGTATGTACAGCTCCGGACAGATCAAGGGTCCACACTTCTTTCACCAGCGACTTGGTTTGGGCCTCGTCGGATCTGGCAATAATTGCAGGTGGAGGATGTTAGTGGAAGAGGAGGAGAGAAATGTGGGCGGAGCTATATAGGAAGGTAACGAATGATCAGGTAGAGAAGACGTGTGTCAGGAGGAATGAATGAAGCATACACTGTGAACGGTATCGAATCGCCAATAGTTTAAAGCAGAGTTCTTCAAACTTTTTCAGCCGTGAACAAATTTTTACTATGACATCATTCTCGCGACCCATACAGAAAGATCTTTTACAAATTACCAAAATTATCAACCTAAGAAAATACAAGGCCAGAAACTGAAACGCAATAATTATGATAAAAAGGCATTCTAACCAGAATTATAAACATAATTATAAACACTGCCTCACATACCCCTCCCTCTCTCTCAAGAAGGCTAATATTTGTGCAATGATTTTGTTTTATTGATAATTAAATATATGATTATTCTATTATAAAAATATGTTAGGTGGATTCATGTATGAACTTCATATTTATTTTATTGTCACGAACATTATTGTTCTATTTTATTCATGTATTTATTTTTTTGAGCCTGCGACCCAGTTTGGAGGAATTCGGGATCCGTAGTTTGAAGAACCCGGGTTTAAAGAAGTGCATACTGCATTAACGTAGGTGGATACAGGAGAGAAGAAATGTGATGATTTGAGGCGAGGGTGAGGGGGAAGAGGGTAAGAAAAATGAAGGTGATTAGTTGAAAAGTAATAACAAACAAATATAATAAGAATATCTGTTACATTATATCCTTTAAATAAAGGCACTGTCTTTTGTTCACCATCGTAGTGGGATAGACTACTGAATATATATTATCCTTTGGATATTAGACAGCTATCCCTGTATTCCTTTTATCCCTCGTGCTTGTCCCGTAGGGATTTTTTTTCCTGTAATGATGTGGGCAATACTTTAAGGGTTTTGGCGCCCCTTCGGCCCCAGCTACTAGCTTTCAGTTCTTCAACTGTCCCTCTTTTCTTCCTATTTTCTTCTTGCTTGCTGTCACACCTCTCTATCACCTTTTCCTGGTGCTATATGACCTCGCTGTTGCGCCACCTAATATCAATCAAATCCCTCGTGCTTGTAGTCCACCCTATTTATCACCTTCTCCAAAGCCCAGCTGTTTTTTTTATTTCGGCAGAAGACGGTTTAATTTTCTAACTTTTTTAATAATCATATTTGTCAACAAATTCGTTAAGCTATTTACCAGGCTTTTTTCTTCTAAATATGTATTTCCTTAAAAATAAACGATGTTAAACTTAAATAGGCGCCGCTATATGGCGTTTTCAATAAACTTGGTCTAATTTTATGCATAGGCTATATATATTACAGTATCTCTCAAATAACTGGCAACCTTACACATCCTCCCTACTGTCTTTTCCCTCTCTCGCTTGCCCTTCCCTCCTTTCTTACCGTTTATCTTTTCTTTCTCATATTTTTAACCTTCTCATTCGTTCTTTAAAAGTTTTAATGACACAGGCCTTTCTCCCTTATCACTTATAGTCCAATTATATTATTTGAAAAACTGCGGCTGTTTTGCAGCGCCTAATATCAATCATTCAATCAACCTCTACATATTGAAAACCAAAATGCGATCTACAACAATCTCAGCCGCAGTTTTTCGAATCATATAATTGGACTATAAGTGATAAGGGAGAAAGGCCTGTGTCATTAAAGCTTTTTAAGAACGAATGAGAAGGTTAAAAATATGAGAAAGAAAAGATAAACGGAAAGAAAGGATAGATATTGATTTATTTTTTGTGCAGCGCCGTCTAATTTATCCTCACTACGCGCTACCCATTGCCTTGTTTTGTGGCAATGGGAGGTAGCAAGGATTTGAAATCAGAGCAGGTTGCAAACATAGCATCATTGGCACTAGCTAAGAAGTCTAATAAAGAAATTGCTGCCATAACTGGAGTTAGCCTGCGTAGTGTCCAGCTGTGGACTTTTAAATCACGGTAAGCAGGTGACACCGCCCTACCATTCCAAAAAAAGAGGTCAGGGACGCCACGTGCGACCTCCAATATGACTTTGAAGGTTGTCCAGAGGCAGGTGGAGTTCAACCCGAAGATAACCGCCAAGGAAATTAAAGAAAAGAATCCTCAGCCGCTACAGGGAGCCTCAGTAAGGACTATCCAGCGACTCCTCCGTGACGACTTGCACTTCGACCACCGCTCATTCCGTAGAAAACCGCTTGTGACTGAAGTGCAAAGGAAGAAAAGAATAAATTTTTGTAAGAAGTACTTGGAATGGGATGCGGAGAAGTGGAAAAATATTGTGGAGTGATGAAGCCACCAAAGTACACACAGGCCACATTAAAACACCCCGATAGTGTTATGGTGTGGACTGCATTTGGGTATCATGGCGTGGGGAAGTTTGTAGTGCTAGAAAAAAAAAAACTCACAGTGAACAAAGAAACTTACCTGGAGCTCTTGTGTGACTATCTGGAGCCCGCTTTGAGGCTTGTCAGAGTTAGGTTTTTATGCAGGACGGTGCACCTGCACACACTGCAAAGCTCATCAAGGAGTGGGTCGAATTTTGTCACTTTTTTTTTGTGGGGTGGGCTACATAAAGGACTGGCCAGGGAACAGCCCAGACCTGAACCTCATAGAGAAACTCTGGGCCATCATAAAGAGACGTCTAAAGGCCTGTCCACACGAGCGGGCAGCCCCGACGGGCATTACTTTCTGCGAGAAATATCCCTCGCTTTTTATCACTGTTACCAGATAGGCAGATCCCATCGACCATTGCCTATAATAATGAGCACACTTGTGTTGTCCACACCGTAATTTGGTAACACATGTTTGCCCGTCGGGGCTGTCCGCTCGTGTGGACAGGCCTTAAGGGGTCAGGATACCTCTTCCGTGCCCAAGCTGGTCCACCACCTCCGGGATATCTCGGACAGTTTCGAGCCCTCCTTGCTACAGAACCTTGCCCAGTCAGTCCCTAATCGCCTTATTGAATGTATTAGCCCTAAGCGGAAGGGATACCCCACAAAGTACTGAAGTTCAAGTAAGTACCCCATAAAAATTTTCGAATAGGTCTTTTTTTTTTTTTGTAATAGTAATGATGGTTTAGCAATTTAATCTACTTTTTCATTACCACTCAATTTCATGTGGGCAGGAACTAAGTCGTTCTGAGCTTCAAGTGTTTTCCAGTTAAGATGTGTGTCAAATACCATCCCCTGAATTTGAATATCCTTCATAAACTAATTTACTTCTTGGTTTCGTTTCAATCTTCTACTCTTATAAAACAATATTGCCTGAGTTTTTTCAACTGATAGGTTGAAACCTGCCGATTCATTTAGTGTAGAGTGTGTATTTTTTGGATTGCTATATTAAGAACTCGTTGGAAATGGAGAGGTTCTTTGAGGAGTAGTAGGCTATACTGCAAAATCATCCACATGCATATTGTTCTGAATTCCTTTAGGAAAAATATGTAACTACCGGTATGTTATTTATAGCTAATGCAAAAAGGGTACCTTCCAGAACGTTACTTTGAGGGACATCACTCTTTAATTGGAATTTATTCGAGAAAATATTATCAAATCGTTTTTGGAAAGTTCCATAATTAATAAAGTTCTGAATGAAATTATGAAGATGACCTCTAATCCATTTTGGTGAATGGTTTTTAGTATCGATTATCTCCTTTTTGGGTTGTATGCATTTTGGATATCGAAACAAGCAACTATAATAATTTGTTTTCGTTCAAAATCTCTCTGTATGTAATTTTCCATGTGGGTAAGGAAGTCTTTAGGTAAGATTTTTGTTTGTGGGCATAAATGAGTAGGGGATAGTATTTTATTGCGACATAAACACCATGTAGGTCTAGAATTTACCATTTTTGCTTGAAATTTACATAAACATCTTGTAAGTATAATTGGCCTGTAATTATTCGGAATACTTGGGTCTAGAATCTTGGCATAAGGAAGGGGCGTCCCCAACGCCCACCATTCTTGCGATGTAGTGCACTTAGCCTCTTATCACTTACGATAATCTCAAACAATGACCCCACTAAATGTTCATATAGCCTCGGAGCTTGACCCCTTGTCCGTCGGGGGTCCTGCACTGACGCTAGAGCCTCCCCACCCCTTTAAAAAAGGAAAATATGGTTTATATAATGACGAATTGGGTCTTTACCTGTTTGGCTCTTGGTATTACTATTGCTTGTTTCCATATCTTGAGAAAGAGATGTTTTCTCCAAGAATTATGAAAGTATTGTAGAATGTATCATTTCGTTAAAGGGACCATGTCTTTCATCATATCAAAAGTAATCATGTCCAGGGGCAGAATTAAAATTGGACAATGCATACTGAAATTCATCTTCTGTGAAACTTCTGCTATAATAAATTTCCTCAGTGCATTTAAAGTTCTTTGGAATAGTTTCTTCACAGGTTTTATTAGAGGGAAAGTGTGGATCCATATGTGCAAACTGCTTATTTCTTCAATATGTTATCTAAGAATATTTGAATTTGTACGTTTATCATGCTCTGGTACACAATATTGTAATAGTGCGTGTCTGGGGGGCCTGATATACGAACCTTTGAATTTTTAAAGATTTGGTCATATTTTCTTTATTGCAGTGGTCTCTGATATTCTGGAGACATATCTTTGCCATGAAACAGTTTTTCATTTAATAGCTCCTTTTCTAAATTTAAAAGAAACTTTATTGTAATGCGGTTTTGGACTACTAATTTTTATTGTAATGTCGACAAGTTTGGGTGGGGCTTTATCTATCAGTAATGGTCGTGGACTCAGTTTTGTATTTTTTTTTTTTTTTTTTTTCAAATACCAGTAGCGCGTTTCTTTTATAAATTTGGATAGTGTGACTGACCACCAGGGGATTAAATGTTTTTTTAGGACAAGTTGTAGTTTGGGGAAATGATTGATCAGCAACTGTCCTGATGAAGTTTGTCAAAAACTCTGCTGCCTCATAATTATCTTTCTCTCATTTAATGAGGGGTATCTGACTCTTGTTTAACTTTATTAAACATTTTCCAGTTAGCCTTATCTGTTTTATAACGTGAAATATCAGAGGTAGGTGTGTTTCCTAATCAGGTTATCATACCTAGAAAGTAGTCGCTCATAGAGAGGTCAACTCAAACATTCCAATAAATTTTATCAACTATTTTAGAAGAACATATAGTTAAATCAATTGATGAGTGTGATGCATGAGTTTTTGAGTAGCACGTGCTGACTTCGCTATCATTTAACATACAGACTCGCAATGACTTGGTCATTAACAATTTGTTCAATTTTAAAATTATAAGTGTCTGTTTCAATGCACAAAGAATCCCATATGGAGTTATGGGCATTAAAATTGCTTACTAATAAAAAAGTTTTATTGATATTTGGAAAAGATAGATGGTAGATTATGGAAGTTATAGCTATATATTGTTCAGATTAAAGTAAAAGAGTTATTTTTAAGTTGAAATTGACACCTGACAATTTGAGTTCTGATGTCTGGATATTTATGTTGTTAATAGTTACGTTATTTTGAACATGTATTGAAATTTCTAATGTAGCATTTGTATGGGTTGAATGAGAGGCAAGAATATAATTTTCTATCGATCGAACATTATAATTTGCGTGTTGTATGCATTTCGAAATTGGTCGATATTTCTTTAACAATTTTATTTTTCACCTAATTTCAACCGGGTTCCCACACTGATAGCTTTACACTGGATGATATAAGGAAGAGGAGTAAGGTTATGATCACGCACTTTAAATAGGCATATAATTACAAGAGTTGCATGAAGTACAGCTCCAGACAGATGAAACGACAACATCTCTTCCACCAGCGACTTGGTTTGGGCCTCAGCGGATCTGGTAACAGTTGCAGGTGGAGGGAGAAAGGAATGTGGGTGGGTGAGGAGGGGTGAAATGTGGGAGGGTGAAGAAGAAGCGATCATGCCGCCACTTGTCAAAGTACAACTACACGCCTTCACCTGTCACAGGCTACATCGGTTATATGAAATTTGAAGAAAATGGAAGGTGAAACAAGATGCAAGAGATCTTGGCGCCTCAACTGGCGATGGTGACAAGTGTTGCAGAAAAGAAAGATGTATTATTTGGTAAGTTTACGTTTGATAGTGCCTCGACAGCCGTAAGAAATTAAGAATGAAGGCGGCAGCATGGCAGTATGCAACTGATGCTATTGTAACGTCTCTGTAGGCAGGTACTACCTGGGGGTGCACCAAACTCACAAGGAATTACACTGTGTTTATTGGGTATGTCTATACAGTGGGTTGTATTGTGTGATACACTCTTTTCTCTAGACCCCAAGGAGCCGCGGTTAAGGTAAGTGTGGATAGCGAGCACTAAAGTAGGCTGGGCCGCAGTTGTTGGACCGCTAGGCGGGTACAGTTGCTGCAGGTAGGCGCTATGACGAGCAGGTATGTGCACTGCAGGAGTTAGGTAATAGTGATAGGCAGGTAGCGGCATTCGTAGCCGAGGCCAGGTGAACAGCAGGCAGGTAGCGGTGAGCGCCTGGTAGGCCGTAGGGTATAGCAGTAGGCGGGTGAAGAGCAGCAGCAGGCAGGCGTGCAGTAGCAGCAGGTGGGTGAGCAGCAGGCAGGAAAACGGTGGACTACCAGTAGGCTGTAGAGGGCTGCAGGCAGGAACTGAAGAGAGAGGCAGGCTGGAACTAAAGCGTAGTAGGCTGGAGAAGACAGGAGGTGATGTGCAGAGGAGCAGCTGTGAGTGACCAATTGAGGTTGTTTTGTTTTTTTTGTTTTTTTTGCCTCTCACCCATAGTGGTGGGCATTAAGGCAGTCATTTATCTTTTATTCTATTATATTTATACGGATGTCTAATAGGGGTGGTCCACTCTTCTCTGATCTGGAAGATGTTGGGGTCACGTCGCCGAGATGTGTGTTGTTGGAAAAGGTCGAGGTCGAGGAGAAGCTACCACTTGAGTGTCGTTCTGGCCTCTTATTTACTGTCTGGAGCGGGGTGAGGATGAGCGCGCAGGTGTGGCTGGTGTCCGACAGGTGAGGGCCATGATGCGCACGTTGTATATGACATGAAATGCTCGCTGTCCACTACACTATCATCGATTCTGTTAGTAGAGTGCAGCGTGACGTTTCTGACGTGAAATTAAATTTCAAGCACTTCAAATCAGAAGTTAAGAAAAAGAGGGCAAAGGACTTGCAGTACCAGAGAAGATCAGAAAGATCTTGAAAAAAAAAAAAACTTATTCTTGAGCATAACTAACCTTAAAATGTAACCTAACTGCCCTTAATTTATAACATTTCACATACTGGTACCTAACAAAATTTAAAGTACAAAAACTGTTACAGCAATATCTGCAAAATGTGGCAGCATATAATTATGGGATTCCACAGATTCTTGAGATAATTTTATGCCACACGTTTACAATTCCAAAGAGGCTTCAGTGTTTGCACATAAATCTCAATAATCAAAGCACAAATCATATATTAGATACCGTCATATAACTCTTGCCACAATAAACTACCGCTACATTCTAGAATATATTATTAACTTTTACCATAAGTCGTGTTTTGAAGGGTAATTATCGCTGATGAGGCGGGGTTGTGGTACATTCGTGATACATAATTTCTGACCAGAGACGAACGGCAGGCACCACGCATACCCTGCATTCGATCTCAGCCTCTATATGTGTACTGGGTTTTCTGCTTCTCACACTCTGGTCAGAAATTATGTATCACGAGTGTACGCTACGACCGGGGATTAGAGTGTTACGACTGCTCGGCTTTGGGTATAAATTTCGACAGATTTACGACCAGAGTTAGTCCCTCTGACGTCACAACATGGCACCCAAAATGTTTTGAACATCGCTGGCGGCAGCCATTGTGATGACTTAGTTCCCCGCTGGCGAGCTACGACCGTGTCTAAGGTTTTGAACATCCGGCCCCATGGTGTGGCTGGTGGGAGGGGGTTAATGAGTGATGGGAGTAGGGGAAACGAGTGTGTCAGGAGGTATGAATGCGACGAAATATATTAGGTTACACCGCTGATATGGTGTCCAATCAGCAATATTATAAAGAATTCCATCCTACAATAGGTGGATAAAGGAAAGTGAAGATAATGGTGAGGGAGAATAGTTGAAAAGAGAATACAAATAATGATTTATTAGAATATCTGCTACATTATATTGCATTTTTTCTCTAATTAAAGGCAGTCTATTGGTCACCCCCAGAGTGGGATACTGATTATTATCCTTTGGATATTGGGCATTAAATTGTGTTTTTGTATATACAGTAAAATTTCGGACGGTGTGCAGTCTTTCAGCATGTTTTCCATACGGTATTTGCTATACATGTAGGAGTAACTACTCCCACTAGGTTTCAAATTACACAAGCTTACAATATTCATGCATATTACAATAACAGCTATGTCCTAACACTATCGATTTGGAGTCATGTCGTAACGCTTAATAAGGGGTTAAAAGAGACGATAACGGTGATAATTATCGCAAGCAAATGCGATAAATTTTCTCTAGCTGAAGTAATTAATAATGAACGATAATAATTCGTGACCCAGCTTATTGACAATAATTTTATATATCTGCATGTCACCTTTATTGCGTCCCAGAAGATTTCAATGGGTGTTATTACTGAGGTGGATTGATAAATGGGTAGAGAGATATCCTTATCGTCTATATTACAAGATAAATATGATGTTGTAAAGATAATCTATCCTGATAAAGTATTGATTGATTGATTTATAGATGCCACTATGCATCTGGCGGCGCAAAAGCTAGGGTCATATACCGCCCAACATCATTAATAAAATATGAACCCACATTAAATAGGATTCATTACCCCGAAAGGGATAGACAGCATGATTAGAAGGACATATAAACTAAAAAGCAAACTTTTACTAAAAGAACCTGTTAACTTAATTAAAATTTATAAAAGAATCAAAATTAAAAACATTGAACTATCTAAATCCATAAAGCCAGCCTCCTATACATAGAAGAGGGTGTTCCCTCCCACACTACAAGCCTCCTTTCCGAGCACATGTGAGAGGCTGTAAGAACCGTCCCCAACCCGGTACTCGGAGAGGTGCCTACGACGAAGGTGCCCAAGGCTGGTTTAAGGGATAATTTCAGCTACACAGGTAGTTTTATAGATTTAACACTTGTTATTGAGAAGTTGATTAGCGAAGCAGGATAGGAGGGAAGAGTCGGACTGAGTGAGCGGTTGAGTGACACGTAGAGAGTTTTTCGAGGCTTCAACCAAGTCATAGGTGAGTCCGAATTTCATATAGACACGAGTCGCTCCACCGACTCAGCTGAAGTAAGTGTTGTTCCCTCTCTCCTCCTTTCCTCGCCCCATATTTCTAATTTGATGTAATTATCTTTTGTGGTATGCTGGGTATACTGTATACTATTTATAAGTTTTGTACTACCAGTGCGTATATATATTAAGTGCAGTGTATTTTAATATTATCTAGAATGTAATTGGTGCTCTTGATTTTGTCTGTGGGGTTTTTGGTTATAGTGACGGAACCTGTGGTGGGCGGACGAAGAGGAGCTGCTCGGCGGCTACTAACAGTGTTACGGCCCTGGGTGCAGTGTGTCTACTGTGTTGCGGCCCTGGGTGCAGTGTGTCTACTGTGTTGCGGCCCTGGGTGCAGTGTGTCTACTGTGTTGCGGCCCTGGGTGCAGTGTGTCTACTGTGTTGTGGCCCTGGATGCAGTGTTTCTGTGTTTCTTCACCTGTGTACCGACTCCTGGCTAGTACAGTGGTAACGCGCCTGCCTCGCATCCGTGAGGTCGGCAGATCGAGCCTCGCCCAGGCCCGAGAGTTTAAAATTGTTTACTGGGGGGTTACTGCCATGGCTGGGCACCATGGTGGGGAGTTGGGCTTGCCTGGCTGACGTTCTGGAGAGTATCTCATCAGAGATAGATACCAGAACTAAAACCCTGCAACTTTGCAACTTTAACTACTATGTTGAAACCCCTGTGCGCTGTCTTCGGTTCTAGGATTGCGGCCCTGTGTACCACCTGTCCACTGTGTGGTGTGAGCTGTGTGCAGCCTTGTGTTGTTGGCTCCATATTATCTTGTATTGTATAATTTTAAGTGCTTGTTTGAGTGAGTATATGTTTGAGGTGGTGGTGTATGAGTGAGTATTGAGGTCAATCATAAGTTTAATATTTAATTACATTATTCAAAATGTTACCTTTTTTTGTATATTTGACCTATGACGGATGAATACTCAGCCAACAATCATTTTTGAGACCAAGAATAACCAGGTCAGAATTGGTGGGTCTTATCTACGCATTTATCAAATCCAACCAATTCCCTTACAGCTGGGACACTCGGCTAGAAGATGCCACACTGTCAGAGGGGCCACACAATCATCACAGTAGGGAGTGGGTGCCCTCTTCATTAAAAACCCATTATTCAATAGTGTGTGGCCAATGCGGAGATGGGCAAGAGCTGTCTCCCACTAGAGGAACAGGCCGTTGTAGCTTCACAAACCCAGGCGCTGGCGGATACCGTGGAGCTTGTTAGCCCTGAAGGCGCCCCATCTGTCCAGCCAACAGGAACAAACAGTCGCATCTATGTAGGGTCGAAGGCCCGAGGCCTGCAAGGCACTACAGGAATCGCTAACAATTGTAAAAGAAGGCTGCGAGAGAGTAAAAATCACTTGGAGGGTATATAAAATGGCCGAGAGCTCGGCAGTAAAAAATGGACATGACAGGAGGGAGCCTGCCGCCACGACAAAAGTCAGGATAGACAGCCCCAAAACCAACTCATGCATCAGACCTTGACCCATCAGTGTACACAGGGAGGGACTCTTAGTGAAAGAAGGCATGGTCTAAAAAGAGGGAACGAGCCATAGGAGGAGGAAGAGATTCCTTCTTGTCTGAAAAGCAGATTTAAACTTCTGGAAGAAGCCATGGAGCCACCCTGGTGACCCGTACAGGACAAATCAGGAAGTCATCAATGCCCATCTCCTCCATTGCCTTCCTAACCCGGAAGCCAAAGGGCCATAGTGTGCGAGGATGTGAACGGTAGTACTGACTGAGACATGATATCAGATGACAACGCCAAGCAGGGAAGGAAGTAAGGAGGTCTATGTAATTGATGCCAACAATGAACCATCAAGGACTGGCAACGGAGATCAATAGGTGGCTCATCGGCGTCAACCAGGAGACTGGGGATTGGGGATGACCTGAAGGCTCTTGTCGCCAGATGTATCCCAGCATGATGAACAGGTTCAAAGACTCTAAGACGGGCATCCATTGCAGAGGAGTACACCTCACACCCATAGTCGAGTTTTAACCTAATAAGAGCTCGGTATAGGCGGAGGAGGGTGGCCCAATCAGCCCCCTAGGACGTATGGCCCTGGACCCTCAACAGGTTAAGAGCCTGGAGGCAAGAGACCTTAAGTGAGCGTAAATGGGGAACGCAAGTCAAGCGTTTGTCAAAAATAAGACCTAAAAACGAGTCTCCTCGACACAACGAATCCGATGACCCTACATGAATAAATTCGGATCGGGGTGGATGCCTTGGATGCGGCAGAAGTGCATAGCAACTGTCTTGGCAGGAGAAACGCAAAACCCATGAGAACCAGCCCAACGCAACACCCTGTCAAGGGCAAGCTGCATGCGCAGCTCCGCCACTGACATATAGGAAGCAGCAAACCAGACTGCCATGTCATCAACGTACACTCTACAAGATTTCCACCTGGACCACCCCTTCACTTGGCTTAGCTAATGCAACAACGGTTCGTTTGTGTGAGCTTCTGTGCATATACAAGACAATATTTCGAATCGGCAAAGCTTCATCTTCCATTTTCGGGTCGGAGAAAGTGGGAGATGGGGGGTTAGAGACAGACGGCTTGGTGGATGGTGCAGAGAAGACGAGTCACATGTGCTAATGCAACATTACAGCCATTTTAATATAATTATTAACATATCGGTAATGTGTTATTCCCCAAAATTTTTTTACATATATACATTTTTGTAGACAACCAACTGCAAACTTGGACACCAAACATAGTATACTTCATCTCTCATTACGAGCAACAAGCAACCTGCTATAGCTCCTCGACTCTCTCTCTCTCTCTCTCTCTCTCTCTCTCTCTCTCTCTCAGTACACACACACACATGTAGTGTACCATAATATAGGTCCATTTTCTTTTATTGAGTGTGAAACCATTTTCAATTATCTGCCTGCCCTGTATTGTGATTCTTTTACCATTACATTCTTTCATGCAGATACCCTATGCAATTTCTTTCAGCATGTTCTCTTTGCCAATTTGTGCAATATCATTGTCTGCATACTCTTGCAAAATTTCCTGTATACAACATATGTATTATACATTTAATACCATAACCAAATACTCTTAGCTTTGTTAACGTCAGGTCCGCAGTAAAGTGTATATAGTGTTAACTTTTTTTTACATTAAACCATTGGGAACTATTCACCGCATCTCTCTCTTCCTTGAGCACTTCCACAAGAGAGTTATAGACACTAGCACTTCTACATAAAGAGAGTTATAGACACTAGCTCCTTAGGCTGAGAAGTTGTAGTGGAGAATCCCTGACAGTGGCCCTTACACAGGAGTCCTTCCTTAGGTAGCAGCACAACTTATAGTTGGTGGCTACAACACCCACCAACAAGTGGTGACCCCCGGAGTGCAGCTGCTGCAATCACCAATAAGTGGTGACCCCCGGAGTGCAGCTGCTGCAATCACCAACAAGTGGTGACCCCTGGAGAGTGCAGCTGCTGCAATTGCCAACAAGAGTGGATCAAGCTGCAGTCTACAAGAACACCTTTGCCCTGCAGTCACCATCAAGAGGTGACTTTAGTTGCTACCTCTCCTGTGCAGCTGTTGCTCCCGCCACAATGCCACTGTCCATCCTATCTACATTGTCGCTGTGAACCTTGAGGCATCGCCAGTCCACAGCAGCCATCTGTAAGCCTCCAACTACGCTGTTGCTGCCTGCCATCCAACACCTATACACAACTGGTACTCGAGGCAGTCTAGCTACCAGCAACAGTGCTTCACCCTGGATTACAGTGCCTTGTGTGTGGATTACAGTGCCAGTGTATTCAGCAGCATACTAATATAACTTGACTAACGCAGCTGCCGTGATATCAGGTAACTCTCGTCAGCATTTACACCCTGAGTTCACTGACCAGTATGTCTACTGAGGATCTCTCAAACTCAGGCAACCACACTGCCACTGCAGTAGCCATGAGAGCCCCTGCTTTCTGCAACCAAGACCCCATCATATGGTTCTCAATACTGGAGTGTGGTTTTGCTGCTTCTAATATCACGAAAAGCCTCACTAAATTTTCACATACTGCAAGCCTGCTACCACCTGAAGTTCTTACTCAAGTATCTGATGTCATTACTTCAGTCTCAACCTCTGCTACGCCCTATGAGGATCTTAAGGTAGCAATTTTAAATTGCCTACAATCATCAGTGGCCGCTCGTCTCCACGAATTGCTATCAAGAGAAGAACTTGGTGGAGAGAAACCTACAGACTTACTACGTCGTATGAAAACACTGCTTGGTGACAAGTATCAGGCCTTTGATAAAGATCTTTTCAAACAACTGTTCTATCAACGCCTGCCACCTGACATTCAACGTGCTCTCATCAGTGTGAAAGGCAAGCTGCCTCCAGATGAGCTTGCAAATCTTGCAGATGACTACATGGCAACTCTTCCACCTGTACCAGCATCACCAATCTCCTCCATCACGACACAAGAAAATTCCCAAATTGCCCAGCTCGCTAATCTAATTTCTCAGCTTACAATGGAAGTCAGCAACCTGAAGAAACAAATCAACAACCTCCCAAGTTCCCGACCCTCGATGCCAAACCGCCAACACCATCGGTCACGTTCAAGGAGCACCTTAAACTTCTGCTACTACCATCGCAGGTTTAGGGATAAGGCTCTCAAGTGTGAAAAGCCCTGCAGCTACACGGCGTCAAACAACAACGGCGAACATTAACACAGCATAATGTTTGCCATACTCAGTCTACGCTGCTCCACATCTTTGATCGCCGGTCCCATACCAAGTTCCTGGTAGACACCGGTGCCGACGTCAGTGTCCTCCCTGCTACAGCCAGCCAGCGGTCGCTACCTCCTTCTCTGCATCTCTACACTGCTAATGGTACCAAGATACCTGTATACTCGCGGCAAACAGTGCATCTGGATCTGAACCGTCGTCGCTCTTTTCAATGGACATTTTACGTAGGAGCAGTGTCACAAGCCATCCCTGGTGCTGATTTTCTCAGTCACTTCAAACTGATGGTAGACGTAAGAGGACAAAAACTGGTCGACCCACTCACAGATATCTTTACTAATGCACAGCCAGCACCTGGTGACAGCACACACCTGTCTGCTATCAACCATGACCACAAGTTTGCTGACCTCCTCCAGTCATTCCCTATGCTGACACAACCCTACTCAACCAGCATACCTGCCAAGCATCACGTAACTCATCATATAGAGACTACCGGACCCCCAGTGCACGCCAAGGCCCGACACTTAGCCCCTGAGCGTTATAAGAAAGCCAAAGCCGAGTTCGAATCTCTGATGAGTAAGGGCATTATACGGCTCAGCAGCAGCAACTGGTCATCTGCTCTTCACATTGTTCCTAAGAAGACCGGAGACATACGACCTTGTGGTGACTACCGTGCCCTCAATTCACGCCCCGTGGAAGATAGATATCCTGTGCCCAACATTCAAGAGTTCACTTCCCAACTCTCAGGTTCCACGATCTTCTCTCGAATTGACCTCGTCCAAGCATTTCACCAGATTTCAGTCCATCCCACTGACATCCCGAAGACGGCCATTATCACACCTTTTGGCATGTTCGAATACGTCCGGATGCCCTTTGGATTGCGGAACACGGAACAAACGTTTCAACGCTTCATAGATGAGGTCCTTCGAGGTCTACCCTACTGTTTTGCCTACATAGATGACCTTCTCATCGCTAGTCCTGATGAAGCCAGCCACAAACAACACCTCCGCCAAGTCCTCCAGAGACTGCAAGATTATGGCGTCCAAATCAACACAGACAAGTCCGAACTCGGTGCGACATCCCTTGAGTTCCTAGGTCACACAGTCTCTCCAGCAGGCATTGCTCCACTTCCCTCAAAGTGCGAGTCCATCTAGCAGTTTCCCAGGCCGTCTACCCAATGCCAGCTCAAGGAGTTCCTTGGGATGGTTAATTACTATAACCGCTTCATTCCACACTGCTCACTCCTGCTACGACCGTTGTACACCATGATTAAACTTTGCAAGAGAGGTAAATCTGTTTCCCTCGTCTGGACTGAAGAAGCGGAAGCGGCCTTCCTCTCAACAAAACAGGCCCTCAGCGACGCTGCCATGCTCTCTTTCCCTGCACCAGATGCAAAACTTCAATTGCTACAGACGCCTCAAACATTGGTGTTGGTGCCCTCCTACAACAGCGTGTCGATACATACTGGAAGCCAATTGCCTTCTTTTCCAAGAAGCTCGCCTCAGCGGAGTCAAACTATAGCGCCTATGACAGGGATCTACTTGCCATCTTCAAAGCTGTCAAGCGTTTTCGCTACTTCATCGAGGGACGCAGTTTCCACAACTACACTGACCACAAGCCACTCACTACAGCATTCCTCAGAAATAAGGAATCTTACACCCCACGACAAATGCGCCACATGGACTACATTGCCCCAGCTGATGCCCTCTCTCGAAACATCAGTACTGTATTATCTTCTCCCATCGACTATGCCACCATTGTTGCTGATCAAGTCGGTGACGCTGAGCTACAGCGACTGTTGGATAACCCTGCACTACAGATGAAGAAGATTACACTTCCAGACACCCAGGTCACACTGTACGCTGACACCTCTACCGACACTCTCCGTCCAATCGTACCAGAGACATCGACATTAGCTCTTCAAGAAGTTACATGACCTCTCACAGCCTGGAATCCGTGCCTCGCACCAGATGATGTCTTCCTGCTTCATATGGGAGGGCATAAATAAGGACATCAGACACTGGGCACGCACATGTATATGCTGTCAAGTTTCCAAAGTCACACACCATACACACTCTCCTGCAGCCACCTTTACGCCAGTCACCGACAGATTTGACCATGTCCACATAGACCTCGTTGGCCCACTTCCGTACTCCAATGGCTATCGATATTTACTCACCTGTGTGGACCGCTTCACACGCTGGCCTGAGGCAGCACCTCTCACCGACATAACCACGGATACTGTTGCACGCGCCTTCATCGCTACATGGGTGTCCAGGTTTGGTGTGCCTCTAGGCCTTACTTCTGACCGTGGTGGTCAGTTTGAGTCAGGCGTGTGGAATAAGGTCATGATACTCCTTGGCATCCGCCGATACAGGACCGCCAGCTATCACCCACAGGTAAACGGAATGGTCGAACGATTCCACTGCCAGCTGAAATCTTCCCTGGCAGCTTCAGCCCAGAGAGAAGATTGGTCACTAGCACTGCCCCTTGTCCTCCTTGGCATCAGAACTTCACTCAAAACAGATCTGCACAACTCCTCTGCTGAGCTCCCAGGTGAGCTTCTCTCTGCCACACCAGACCCCGAGCCTTTCAACGTTCAGGACTTTGCAACACACCTGAAAAATGCCATGAAGTGCCTCCAGCCAGTGCAGCCTCGTACGTCCAACTCGAAGACCTTCGTTCACCAGGACATGGAAGCCTGCTCACACGTCTTTGTTAGAGTCGATGCAGTCAAAAGGCCCCTTCAGCAGCCATATCAGGGCCCCTTCTGAGTAATTCGCAGGACGAGGAAGAACTTCACCATCGACAAACATGGTTCTCAAGAACTTGTGGCCGTAGACCGGGTCAAGCCTGCTTATATCCTGAATCCGGACCAGAAGCTGCAAGCAGTGCAATTGACTGTTCCTCCAACACATGCTGGAAACAACAAACTACGACACACAAGAGTATCGTTCCTCCTTCCTCGAAACTAGGGGGCGGTGGGTGTATTGTAGTGTACCATAATATAGGTCCATTTTCTTTTATTGAGCGTGTAACCATTTTCAATGATCTGCCTGCCCTGTATTGTGATTCTTTTACCATTACATTCCTTCATGCAGATACCCTATGCAATTTCTTTCAGCATGTTCTCTTTGCCAATTTGTGCAATATCATTGTCTGCATACTCTTGCAAAATTTCATGTATACAACATATGTATTATACATTTAATACCATAACCAAATACTCTTAGCTTTGTTAACGTCAGGTCCGCAGTAAAGTGTATATAGTGTTAACTTTTTTTTACATTAAATCATTGGGAACTATTCACCGCATCTCTCTCTTCCTTGAGCACTTCAACAAGAGAGTTATAGACACTAGCACTTCTACATAAAGAGAGTTATAGACACTAGCTCCTTAGGCTGAGAAGTTGTAGTGGAGAAACCCTGACAGTGGAACTTACACAGGCGTCCTTCCTTAGGTAGCAGCACAACTTATATTTGGTGGCTACAACACCCACCAACAAGTGGTGACCCCCGGAGTGCAGCTGCTGCAATCACCAACAAGTGGTGACCCCCGGAGTGCAGCTGCTGCAATCACCAACAAGTGGTGACCCCTGGAGAGTGCAGCTGCTGCAATTGCCAACAAGAGTGGATCAAGCTGCAGTCTACAAGAACACCTTTGCCATGCAGTCACCATTAAGAATTCCTCCAAACTGCGTTGCAGGCTCACAAAAATAAAAACATGAATAAAATAGATTAATAATATTTGTGACAATAAAATAAATATGAAGTTCATACATGAATCCACCTAACATATTTTTATAATCGAATATTCATATATTTAATTATAAATAAAACAAAATCATTGCACAAATATTAGCCTTCTTAAATGAGTGTGTGAGAGAGAGATGAAGGGTAAGTGAGGCAGTGTTTATAATTCTGGTTAGAATGCCTTTTAATCATAAATATTATGTTTCAGCGTCTGGCCTTGTATTTTCTTAGGTTGATAATTCTGATCATTTGTAAAATATCTTTCTGTATGGGTCGCGAAAATGATGTCATAGTAAAAACTGGGTCACGACTGAAAAAGCTTGAAGAACCCTGCTTTAAACTGTTGGTGATTCGATACCGTTCACAGTGTATGCTTCATTCATTCCTCCTGACACACAGCTTCTCTACCTGATCATTCGTTAAACTCCTATATAGCTCCGCCCACATTTCTCTTCTCCTCTCCCACTTACATCCCCCCTCCTTCCACCTGCAACTGTTACCAGATCCGACCAGACCCAAACCAAGTCGCTGGTAGAAGTGTAGACCCTTGATCTGTCCGGAGCTGTACGAGTGTCGTGGTGTGTGGCGTAACCCGAACTAACTTCAAACAGGCCGGCAGAAGCAACACAACGTCGTGTGTCTGGCTTGATTCACTGACGCCACCCTAACTGTTCGAAGGCCTACACTGGCTAACTAAGTTTATATCTTTATACTACATATACACATTAGTTATACATGCAATTTTAATATACGACGTATAAATAATTCCCTATGAATTCCCCACTTCACGAATCATATGCAATTTAAAGAAATTAATCTTCATGTCGGCATGATTAATTCCTTCGATAACACGAGCAAAGGCTTCGGACGAAAATGACAGTTACAGAGGGGGAAACGTCGGTGCTTCACAACCTGCTGCTAGTTGAAATTTCCTAAGCTAGCTAGACCAGTGGAAACTTCCGCCTAGGTTAAATAAGCCCTATTTCTATGCTACGATATTATCATTATTAATATTATTATGCCACGAGTCAACGACTGACTCGTGACAGTTACTACAAAAGGTCTATTAGCAAAATTCAGGATAATCTATTAGGAGGTTAAATACACGTCTGGTCTTTAGGAGTGATCCCTCTTCCCCGTTCAAGTGTGGCTTCTAAACAATCATAACCCAATTAACAACCAATGCCAGTTGATTAACATTGGCAAAAACATCCCTTACTACGACACTATTAATTTGTTTAACGTAGAATGTCAAGGAGTCAAGGCCGATCCCACAGTCATTTTGTTTGTCAGATTCCTCCCCAAACACACTCGTAAGCCTTCATCATTTCCCAAAAGCTGAGTATACCTATTCACCAAAACTTAATGCACTAGTATAATTACAATATCTGCAAACTTTACTCATCAGATTAATCCCATAAATCAGTCAAAAGTCATTAACTCAGTTTAGTTTCTTTCGTTTGGGTGCTAGCAAATTACAACGATCAACTGTGGAATTGGTCCTCAAACTCCATACGATTTCATTACTAATGAGATTGGATAAAATAAGATGGTGTTTATTTAAGAGAGAGAGAGAGAGAGAGAGAGAGAGAGAGAGAGAGAGAGAGAGAGAGAGAGAGAGAGAGAGAGAGAATGACAGTAGACTTTAACTTTTATATTAAGAGAGAGAGATAGAGAGAGAGAGAGTAATGAAGGAATTGTAGTATGCATGTAATATACTGTAACGTGACTTACAAATATAATACTACAAAATCAGAGGTGAACTTCAAATAATGCTTACCAAAATATGATGGACAAAGCAAACAACCTATCTGCCCGATCTTAGTTGGTAGAAAAACAAGATAACAATCGTGCCAACGAGTCGTGAGCTCTCGGTCAGAACGGCTGAGCAATGTTGCATGTCGCACATGAAATCTATTAAGAAGAAATATTCACTGTTCAGGCTACGAACAACTTTACCTTAGCTTCACCTACTCATTGTATAATATAGTTGTTAAATTTACATATCAGCAGTCCTCAACCACTCTGCCTGAGAGCTCATGACTCGTTGGCACGAGTATAGATGTTTCCCGAAACTTCAACCCAGTCCACATTCCTCTCACAAACACACAACGCCATCTATGGAATGAACTTTGAGGCAGAGTCATGTTCACTACAGAGGGTGAGTGTTGACGATCCGAAAAGTTTTCGAGTACACGCACACACACACTGCTGCCACATCTACGATCTCTCGATATTGGGTGGCCCAGTTGGAACTGTAATTTACAGACTGTACCATGAGTGGTTTATAAGCTATTAGCCGTCAAATGTGTTGTTTACATAGTGATAGCGAGTGCTGGAGAAAGTCCCGATGATAAGTGGTTAAAAAAGGGGGGAAAGTCCCTAAAGGATTTACACAACCGCAAGAGTAAAGGTTCAACTGAATTTTATTTAAAATGTTTGTGTGTGTGTGTGTGTGAGAGAAAGAGAAAAGGGTGAGAGAGTTAGTGCCGCACCTGGCCTACAGTTCTGGGAGTCGTTACTACAGCTGACAGATGTAGTGCAGCAGTATAGGCTGATATTTCAGATCAATTGTTCAATTTTTCATAAAATCACCAAAATTGGTACACATGTAGAATTGTGTATTCTGAGAATTTGCCTTGGTCACTTTTGGCGGCCATTTTCCAGGATGGCCGCCGTCCTATATGCTCTTTTTTCTTGTTGTATTGGTGGTAGATATAAGGAAAGTATACAACCCAGTAAATTTACCTTGACAAGGTGTTTCTAAATATTGTGAGTCAGTATTTTTAATGAAAAAATCAATTATTTGATTTGTAAATTGCTGCTCTCCCGAAACGTTTTGCTTAAAGAGAACATGAGTCAAATGATATTCATCACATTCAATTGGTTTGAATTCAACAAAAATTGCATTATAGATTACATACCCTACTGTATATTTAAAAGAGAACTTATACTCGTAATAATGACAAACTCAGAAAATGTAGTCAAATTATTGCACACTTTGAAGTGAAGCGGCTGGATTATTGTCGTACTATCATTTTACAAGGACACTCATTTCTCAGGTTCTCAAGCCACTCGTACTCTTTCTCCTTGTGCTCTGCAAAGCTGTCCCGTTTCAGAAAAATTACGGAGGTGGCCGGTACTGCTGAGCCCTTGACTGTGGTAACAACGGGTGGTACCTCAGTGTAATATTTAGGTAGATGGTCAACAGTCCTGGATACAGCAGGCCCACCAGCGATGACAATCCCACGTTCCACTCCTCAATCTGCACACATTAGGTGTTGCAAGAGAGAGATCCCTATTCCATGGAACGAATCTTTCGTTATTGTGGAACTAGGGTTCTGGTCGATGTTGTCCACAGCTGCGGTCGTGAACACACTACCACGCAGGGTTGGCGGACAGACCACTTGTTCTGTTTGGAACATCTGACATGCCCGATTTCCCATCTCTGCAGAAAGGCGCAGGACACGGTCGTATGAGATGCTGAGACCCAGACTAAAGAGCTTGTCCATCAGTCCCCTCATGCGAGTCTCGACGTGCAGCATCATGCCAATGTACAGTGGCAGAGGAGTTTCTTGTGATGTGGAATGCCTGACATCTGGATGTTCTTTAATCTTTGTACCAATAAAAGAGGTGCTCCTTTTCTGCTTCTGACGATGCTTGACACCGTTTAATTTCAGGAGCTGTGCAATGGACAAAGCTGCCTGTGTTGGAGGAGCATCAGATTGATTATTGATGGTGGGTCTATGTAACACCATATTTACCAGTGCAAGTTGCACAGGTGGCACAGCCTTCTGCTGGCAGCCTTCCTTGAATGAGCCAGTGAAAGAGTTGGTCTCAAACATGTATTGACGAATTATCTGTGAAGATCGAGCGAGGTGAACTAATTTACTGTCACAGTCCAGCTCCCAGACTTTGCCAAGTGCCTTGCCAATGTCCTCATCAAATGATAACAGAATATTTCAGAAATGATGGGGTGTTCCGATGCACAACCATACATGGACGTGCTGGGTCCCAAGTTGGCAGGTGTCAAATGCCAGGGAAAGGAACTATTACTATTACTACTACTACTACTACTACTACTACTACTACTACTACTACTAGCAAATTACAACACCACAACCACAACAACATACTTCTGAACATGTCACTGATTTTGTGTGCGAAAATGGATTTTCCCATAAAAATGATCATTTTTTCCCCAATACAGTGGTTGGAAATATAATAAAACAACACAAATGACATTTGTATCGTTTCTATTTGTGAAAACGCATCCCACTGAGTATTTATTACTTCTGAGAAACCTACAAAGAGAAAAACAATGACAGATATCCCATGTTGTTAAAGTAAAATAGCGGCCATTTTGGAAAATGGCCGCCAAAGATGACCAAGGCAAAATCACGAGGGGGTCCCTATCTAGAATTGTTCAGAATACATTAGTCAACATGTTTACCAATTTTGGTGCTTTTATAAAAAGTTGAACAATTGGTTTGCTATGCTGCAGTACTAATGGCTTCCCTAGTCCATATCAAATTTAGATATACACTTATCTATGATAATAATATTTAAATTGGTAATAATAATTATTATATTAAAATAATAATACTTACTGAAGTATGCTGCCGTTCCTTCCCGAATGCGTTTTATTAGATCGAGACCTTCGAACCTCTTATCATTTCTGAAGGCAAGTCGGGGGGCAAGGCTGCCCAACAGACCCTCGGTTCGATTCTGATGACATAAGGCACACTCGTTAGACTTATTTATGTGTATTTGTGTGTTGGGGTTTTTGCATATTAGGGAATTCGTTTAAACTATGTCACAAAGCAGATTTCTACTTTATAATGAAGCGACCTATTTGGAGGAATCAGTAGCCCTCCAATACCCTACTCGTTCTGAGATGCTAGAAATCGGACAGTTTGACCACACCCTACAATCAACATGCAGACCTGGAATACTCTAATCCCCCCTATAAACTACCCATTCCATTGCAGAGAATGTTCTGCAGCCCATCAATAGCTTGGAGTGGGTCAGTGGAACTATTCCTCTCACCTCACCACTTCCAGCCGCAATTACCTGATTTGCCCCCTGCCCCTCCTGAGGTAATACCAATCTCTTGAGGATGAGTAAGTCACTCCTGGCGAAGACCTAATGAGACACATATAGCAGTGCCAGGTGTCATAGAATTTATTCAAATCGTTGTTATAATTCTAAAAAGTGAAACTTATTGTACTATACGTACTGCTTCCTTAACTTTAAATAAAACAAATAAAATAAAACAACTTCAAATAATACAAAGATGGGAAATACGAGAGAGAGAGAGGCATGTGTAAAGGTTGATTTGACATGGCTAGTGGTAAATCACGCAATCTGCCACACCCAGAACGGACACCTTCGAGCGCAAGGACTATAGTTAGAGTTTCCAGTCACGCTCGAGCCCCGGTTAGGTACCGGTAGTTTGCCCCAGTTATGTCTCGGTAATCTGTTGTGGTCCAGGTTTGGCTAGGTAAGGTCAGTTTAAGGTTTGGCCAATTTAAATTTCCCCATTTCCTAGAGAAATACCAACTGAATTCCAAATAAGAAGTATTAACACAAGTGATGGCGAGTTTCGGTCATGCCAAGCGTCACCCATAGCAACGTAGCCACTTGAGCAATTTGCCATCAGTGGCTAAGAAAAAAAAAATCGCTAGTCTCCCATCACCCTTTAAGTTAAGCCTAACCCCGTAAGAGTGAACAACCTCTCAAACGGATATTTTCCATACTTTTGTTACACGTTTAGAACTATTTTTAGTCACTAGACAGAGAATGACATATATAGGGCAATGAAGCATAATCATTTATATACGTGAGGTGAGGTGGATGGTCAGAGGGGTGGATAGGGGTAGAATAAGGTAGGGCAACGTAGTAATGCACAATCCTCGAAATCGATGATTGACTATTGATAGCCAATTATTAGACTTCTTGAGGATCCAGATTTTTCGAGATCTGGAGATTGCCAAAAATAGTTGTAAAATATAATGCGTGCATAATATTATAAAAAATACATAAAAAATGCAGTTGTTTATATTATAGAGTATATATGAAAAGCAGAAACAAATACCAGCCACATTTGGCACCACTGCCCAAGTCCTCTTTTTATAGTATGAGCAACAACTGGGTAGAGGAGCTGTGCCTGCAGTCTGGGAAGAAGGTGGTCAATTGAAACGGCTTTTATTATGCCTCTTCCAGACGGTGAGGTATTCAATATAACATTCGTGAAAGCTGTGGAAACATATGCATGGTTGTATGACAATACGTCACATGAATACACCTCAAAGAATGAGCAAGACAAAGTTTGTATTCGCATGCCAGTCACTCTGGTCCGAAAAGACTGTGTCCCGTGCCATTTGCCTCATTCCACCTGCTACGTGCAACCTGCAACGTGCCACTTTGGTGTGATGAAAGCTCTCTGAGAAGATACCTTCGTGCGACATTAAAACAGGACTTACCACAAACATCATGTGATTCGGGTCATTCGTTGCCACAACTGGAATTATATAAGGTCGGTCCACCAGGTCTTCCAAGGAGTCGACAGGTCTCTCGTATCTGTTAAAGATGGAATTAATTATGTTAGGAGACCGCCCTAGCCCAGGAAGGCCCTTTACGACGAGAGAGATAGTGATATAGAGTTGGGACATTTGAAACATTTATTTATAGCGATCGGTTATACAAAAATACAAACAAATATAAGTATAAGCATAGAAAACTTTTAGCATGTACAACTAATGCTAGCCTATATAAAGCTAGCAGGAAGGAAGTAGAAAGAAAGGACGGATATTTGCAGAATTTAATTTAATTAACCCCTCCAGGCTGGGCTTGTTATGATAACCCACCCATGATAGCCGAGCTCCCTGACCAGTTCCTCTCTCCCTATCCGGGGTTTCTAGCAAAAAAACGCTCTATTTCACAAACTCCCTACATTTACTACTACAATACCTATAAACTTAAATTTGGTTCTGTTTTCACCATCAACCTTTCTTTTCAGTAAGACCAACTCCAGTTCTCCATGGCTCCTGATTGTGGAGATATTAGGTGATAAAGAGGAGTAACTTTTAGTACGAGAGTGGGGTGGTGCTTGCGCAAGCAGGATGTCTACTACGTGGCACAGTAGGTGGTGGAGAGATGGGTGGCAAGGAGAGCTAAATTTTTTTGGAAGCCTTACCCATGAGGAAAGCAAGAAGTGCACTGAGTCCGAATGAGCCGTGCTGTCCTACTCTAGGTCATGGCATGGACCTTGGTCCTACTGATGCACTGCGGGCTATAGGCCAAATGCAAAATATCCCACACAAATAGCCAATCTTCGCGTGAATTTTGTAATACTTGGAAACCCCGCCATCTGTTAGCCTGGTTTATCCAGGAGATCCTGCTGCCTGGCTGTCTAAATATGGAGCGGATATCCCACCCCCCAGGTGCATATAGTTAAAAAAGGAAAAAAGAAGATTGCCCTAGGAGAATTTATCATACAAGAATATGTGATAGAGATTGGACAGGAAGCACGTAGGAAATAGAAGGGAGGGACAATTGAAGACCTGGAAGGAGAAACCAGTATCTGTTAGGATGGAGTCGGATAAATAGGAGGCTACCTATTCCTCCTCTTCCCCCCCAACGGGAACCGCCTTGACGTGGTGGGCGGGGCTTGCGTGTCTCTAAGACCTGGCAAGCTAGACTAGAGGGGGCTCCGGCGCCTGCTCTGCCCCGATTTTGGGGAGAGAGGGCTTCCCATGCTAGTAAGGTCGCCAGTGAGAGACCAGACTAAATGGTTCCCATGCATTAGGCTGCCAGTATGGGCCAACAGCGCTGCCCTCAGGAGGGACTGCCCTCTAGGGGCCATCCTATGTTGGATGGTTGGGGGTCTGGGCCGGGAGATGTTGGGGAAGGGGGTCTCAGCACCGTCGTGGGCAAACTTTCGAGCCATTGGGGCTGCTTTTTAAAACGAGTGGCCCCGTGGGGGAAGAGCTACCCCGCCCACGGCGACCAGTGCTCGGTCCCCTCATCTGCCCGGTAGGTAGTAGCTCTTGGCTCCAGGGGCCAAAAACACTAAACCAATGATATATGGATACAGAAAAGCCCCAATCTCTTCCTCGAGCGGTTGTCGACCAGGCCCTCGAGACGTCAATCTCTGGTCGTGGTAAGATGCAAAAATCTGCAAATAAGAGTAGACCTAGCAGGTCGGGTGTTGTGTCGAAGAACCCTGTTAGCGATTTGGACACGTTAATGTTAACGAATGTACTCGCATCCTTTACCTATGGCGCTATCCACTCTATTTTTAAGTGTTTTGGAGTAGTCCTCCGAATCCGAATCACATATGACAGTGATTGTAGGTCTAATCGGTGCTATATTACTTTCAATACAAATGCTGCTGCCAAAGCAGCATAAGAGTCAAAAGATTCTCTGACGGTGGGGGATACTCATTGTAAAGTTCAGATGATGCGGTCCATCAATGTAGTTGACAGTGACAATGACTACTGCCCTAATATATTTGATGACTCTGCAGAGCATGTCCCAAAGGAACGTCGGGTTCCTACACCCTTTTGGTTTGTGGCTTACTACAGGGAGGGACGTGGTAACCTTATCCATGCTTCCTGGTATCTGGAGAAAGAAATTGGATTACTACCAATGGGCCACATAAAGAAATATAGTAAGGGCGTTTTAATCAGAGCCAAAGATCTTAGACAGGCCATGATGCTACTCAATCTCCCCTGTCCTTCTGATAGCATGTTTGAATCTATTAAACCACATCGAACATTTAATTATAGCAAGGGGCGTATATATAATGAGGACCTGTATGAATTCTCAGAAGAGGACATTCTCGCTATGTGCCCAGACAGTGTCCAACGAGTAACGAAGATGAAAGGCAGTAAAAATATGATCATCCTCACTTTCTATGGCTCGCATATCCCAGATCGCATTAACATTAACCCCACCTCATTTGAGGTGAAGCCTTTTGTTGAGCGTCCCCTACAGTGTTTCTGTTGTTATGAGTTTGGTCATGGGAGGAGGAACTGCAACAACCGTTCCCGGTGTGGTAATTGTTCTGCTTTTGACTCGCATCTTACTTCTGAGTGTCGGTAAGAGAGTTACTGCTTTTACTGCAGAGATGCTCACCCCTTGCGTTCTCGCCAATGTAAGATGTACCTACTTGAGCAGGATATCCTCCACTTGGCTAATACCCAATTCATTAGCATAGGTAGTGCCAGACGACAACTCAACTTCAGGCGACAGAAGGATGGTGGTGTGAAGACATAAGCCTCCTCCCTTCGCCCTAAATTTGTTGCAGCACCCTCTCAACCCTCTCAAGAAGCAGCTTCTTTTTGCTCTAGTGAGAACGTTTCTAAGGTTACTCTACATAATAGTTTCTCTGTCCTGGAAACTTTATCAGACACTCATTCTGGTGACCCTTCAACTGATGACAATTCTCAGACTTTAGCTAAAGGTGTCCATGTGGTAGAGGTTCACGCTGCCACACGCTCTCCCAAAAGGAAACTTAAGTTACCTAAACTGCAACAGAGATGCCTTCGTGGTTCCTCTGAGGCACTTGACTCTATAGATGTTCCACCTTGTAAGGCAACCATCTCTGTGCATTCATCCATAGTTTCCTCTCAATTACACCAGAAGCGTTCTCGTGGCTCTGATGAATCTCTTGATTCAACAGAAGTTCATCCTCGCAAGCTTCCTTCGGGATCATCAGAGGGGCGTGAAGTTAATGTGGATGCCACGGATGTTGTGACTTCAAAATATTCACTTTCTCTTCCGCTTGAGCAGCGCAGTGATTCTACCACCTGTATTATGGATGTTGATGTATCTGCCTGTGTCAGTGATACCACTGCTGTACAGGACAAAACCAATGTAATTGTTTCAAAGAATATCCCAGCTTATATACCTTCATCTTCTTCTAACATATCAGATGCTTCAGGGACTCGTCTACGGGTCCCAATTACTGCCCCAAGTACTACTCCGCGGGTTCGCTCTTCTTCTAGTGGCCCAGGATTAGAGAAATCTTATTGTTTGAGTAAACCCTCAGGTCGAGGTGGTAGTGGGAAGTACCTCCGTGAGGCTTCCCAAAAATCAGTACTAAAGTAACACCGTTCAAGGTCTTTCAGTGGAATTGCCGTGGCTTGCGTGCTTCTTGGGAGGAACTGAGCGTTCTTCTCTGTAGCTTCTCTTCTGCATGTGTTTCTCTCCAAGAGACAATGCTTGGGGACTACATTCCTGCCAGTCCTCCAGCATACTCAGCATTTTATTCCAATTCATTTGAAGGGCAGGGTCATCATGTTGGCTCTGCCATCCTAGTTCGCCGAGATATTCCATGCACAAGCCTGGAGCTTGACACTCCGCTCCAGGCTGTTGCAGTTAAGGTTTTTATGAACCGCCCGTACACTATGTGCAGTTTATACCTTCCTCCCAGTGTTACAGTTGAGAGGGGTGATCTCAACCGTCTTGTACGGGACCTTCCCTCTCCCTTTATTTTATTGGGTGATTTTAATGGTCGTCATCCTCTGTGGGGTGACAGTTCGGTCAACCCCAGGTGTGTTTAATTGGCTTATTTTATTGAGGATGAGGGATTAAGGGTTTTAAATACGGGATATGTGACACATTTTAATAGCCCTACTGGGACTTTTACCGCCATTGACATTTCCCTTTGCTCACCCAGTGCTCTGTTGGATTTTACTTGGAGAGTGTTGCCTGACTTATATGGCAGTGACCATTTCCCTATACTTTTAGAATGTAACAGGTATGAACCACAGTCTCGTCTTCCTAGGTGGAAATTAGAGAAGGCTGACTGGCAGTTTTTATAGAGAGCTAACTTCTTCGGTCTCTTCTGTAGCCGATTTCGGTAGCTCTGACGAGGCTGTAACATATTTCACTGATATGCTCCACTATGCTGCTCTCAACTCTATCCCTAGAACTTCTGGATACTTTCTCAAACATCCTGTCCCTTGGTGGTCACCAGTCTGCACCAAAGCTGTGTGGGAGAAGCGCGCTGCTTTCTCTCGCCTTCGTCGCAATCGTGGGGACCCAACTCTTTTAGAGGACTTCCGACGGGCAAGGGCTCGTGCTAGACGAGTTTTAAAAGAGGCCCGACGTGCATCTTGGAAGGCCTATGTGTCTTCAATTAATACTAAATCTCCACTCACCCAAGTGTTCAGGAGAGTCTGTAAGATGGCGGGAAAGTTTTCTCCTAGTTCTCAACCTGTACGTAAGGTCAATGGAATTAAGATCTCGACTTCTGGCTGTCAAGCATGAGTTAAGAGCCAAGGAGCGTACTGTCCTGGATTTCTCAGGGAACGAGAATGAAAGTTATAACCATATATTCACCCTGAGAGACCTGCATTCTGCTCTCTCTCTCTGCGGCGACACTTCTCCTGGGCCAGACAACATCCCATATGCAATGTTACGACACTTGGGTGAGGAGGCGATCTCATTTCTTTTAGCTTTATATAACAGAATCTGGCTGGAGGGTGTCTTCCCTTCTGGGTGGAGGGTTGCTACCATCCTTCCTTTCCTCAAGCCGGGCAAGGACTCTGGTGTTGCCCTCAATTATCGACCAATTGCCTTGACCTCCTGTCTCTGTAAACTATTTGAAAAGATGGTGAATGTCAGACTGGTATACTTCTTGGAACGGGGTGATTTTCTGTCTCCGCCCCAGTCTGGCTTTCGTAAACACCGTTCCACTACAGATGCTCTGGTCAGGTTGGAAGCTGCTGCATGTGTGGCCTTTGCACGACATCAACACCTTGCCTGTGTATTCTTTGATTTAGAGAAAGCGTATGACACTACATGGCAATATGGCATCCTGCAGCAACTCCATTTATATGGCCTGCGGGGTCGCCTTATACGCTTTCTTAAGGAGTTTCTCAGTGGTCGCAGTTTTTCTGTGAGGGTTGGTACAACCCACTCAGCATGTGTTGCACAGGAGGAGGGCGTCCCCCAGGGAAGCGTCCTCAGTGGCACATTGTTTGCAGTAGTAATTAATGCCATTGCCTAATCCCTTCCAGACGGTATAGCTAACTCGATGTACGTTGACGACCTAGCAGTCTGGTTTGCTGCTTCCCGTATGTCAGTGGCGGAGCGGCGCATTCAGCTTGCCCTTGACAGGGTGTCACGTTGGACTGGTTCTCATGGGTTTCGATTTTTTCCTTCCAAGACAGTTGCTATGCACTTCTGCTGCATTCGAGGCGTCCACCCGGATCCGGACTTATTCATGTATGGTTATCGGATACGATGTGTCGAGGAGACTCGCTTTTTGGGTCTCCTTTTTGACAAACGTTTGACTTGGGTTCCCCACTTACGTACACTTAAGTGTCAAGATCTCTTGCCTCAAGGCTCTTAACCTGTTGAGGGTCTTGAGCCATACATCCTGGGGGGCTGATCGGACCACCCTCCTCCGCCTATACCATGTTCTTATTAGGTCAAAACTCGACTATGGGTGTGAGGTGTACTCTACTGCCACCGTTGCTCATCTCAGAGTTTTAGACCCTGTACATCATGCTGGAGTACGTCTGGCGACCGGAGCCTTCAGGTCGTCCCCAATCCCCAGTCTCCTGGTGGACGCTAATGAGCCACCTCTTGATCTCCGTCGCCAGTCCTTGATGGTTCGTTGTTGGCATCGATTACATCGACTTCCTGACTCCCTACCTTGCTTGGCGGTGTCATCTGATATCATGTCTCAGTACTACCTTTTACATTCTCGTGCACCATGGCCCTTTGGCTTCCGGGTCAGGAAGGCTATGGAGGAGATGGGCATAGATGACTTCCAGATTTGTCCTGTGAGGGTCCCCAGGGTGGCTCCATGGCTTCTTCCAGAAGTTTTCCCCTGCACCTGCTTTACAGACAAGAAAGAATCTCTTCCTCCTCCAGTGGCTCGTTCCCTCTTTTTAGAACATGCCTTCACTCACAGGGAGTCCCTCCCTGTGTACACTGATGGGTCAAAGTCTGATGCTGGAGTTGGCTTTGGAGTTGTCTTTCCTGACTTTTGCCGTGGAGGCAGGCTCCCTTCTGTCATGTCCATTTTTACTGCTGAGCTCTCGGCCATTTTATATGCCCTCCAAGTGATTTTTACTCTCCCTCAGCCTTCGTTTACTATTTTTTGTGATTCCTGTAGTGCCTTGTAGGCCTTGTGCAATTTTAACTCTTTCCATCCCCTGGTGTTGGCCATTCTTGAGTGGCTTGTCCTCCTGGGTCGTCGTGGCCGCAAAGTCACTTTTTGTTGGGTCCCGGCCCATGTGGGTGTTGATGGGAATGAGCGGGCTGACGCCCTGGCTACAGCTGTGGTCTCCAATTCCCGGCCTCCTGCCAGGCGTCATCCTGTTCCTGCAGTGGACCTTCGACCCTACATAGATGCTACCGTTCGTTCCTGCTGGCAGGACAGATAGGACGCCGTCTGGGCTAACAAGCTCCGCGACATCCGCCAGCGCCTTGGTTTGTGGAGCTACAGTGGCCTGTCCCGCCGGTGAGAGACGGCTCTTGTCCGTCTCCGCATTGGCCACACATTATTGACTCATGGCTTTTTAATGGAGAGGGCTCACCCTCCCTACTGTGATGATTGTCCGGTCCCTTTGACAGTACGGCATCTTATTGTCGAGTGTCCCAGCCTTGGGGACCTTCGTCGTAGGCACCTCTCCGAGTACAGGAAGGGTGACGGTTCTTACAGTTTCTCCCAGGTGCTCGGGGAGGAGGCTTGTGGTGTGGGAGGGAACACCCTCTCCTATTGTGAATTTTATTGTATTTATGGCTATTAATTTTTAGGTAGTTAAAGTTTAATGTTTCTTTCGTTAATATTTCAATTCTTTTATATACCTAACTTAAGTAGGTTATTTCATTAAAATAGGTTTCTTTGGAAGACGTGGGTTTTATTAATGCTGCTTCTCCCTTTCGAGGTAGTGAAAATTATTTAATCTTTGTACATATTTTATTAATGATGTAGATGACCTTTTTATGTTGGGCGGTATATGACCATTGTTGTTGCGCCGCCAGATGCCTAGTGGCATCAATAAATAAATAATAAATAAATATTCCTCCTCCCTATGCAACGAAATACATCCCTGCTGGGATGTATACTGGGGTAGTCTGTTTCCTGGCATAATTTGGAGGAATCGGTAGCCCTCTAATTCAATCACAACTGATGCTCATCTTTTTATGATGAAGGATGTATATATACCTGGAAGGGAGAGTCAACATACACACACACACCTGGTGAGGTAAAAATAAATGAAATTGGAAGAAGGAAGAAAGTGGTAGGCCAGAATAAACTTGTATAATAAAAGGTAAGGCATCAGAGATAAGGAACAGATAGCACAAAGGAAAAAAAAAAAAAAAAGGGAAAGACGGGACGGGACAGAGATAGAGAGGATAGGAAGTGGATGGAAGGAGAGGAGGGACAGTTAAAGAGAGGAAAGGGATTGGCAAAGTTGAAAGGAAGGGCAATGGAATAGAATTGCTCGGGTTAAAAAGGAAAAAGGAAGAGGGGAAAGGGATAGGCCGGTATCTTAATGTATTACCTACCTTGGGAGAAAGAGCCAGGCTGTGAGATTGCCTGAATACACACTAGCTATGGTAATGACGGCCACCCAACTCACAGCCACAACACCCCGTCCGCTCACACTGATTGGCTGCCGGCCATGTGCTGTTGGAGATCACACAGTAAATCTATCGGGTCATTCATGTTGGTTAAGGTGAAGAATACCCACAATGTCAGACAGAGTGATGTATTTTTTTCGTACTCAGTCTGCCTTTGAGGGTAGTTTTCACCATTTCCATGTTCACGCCAGCGTGAACTCTCCTCTAGAACATTCTGGGCAATTTGATGGCCTACTAAAACTTCAAAACTATAGCAGTTTACTAGCAGGGTGTGTGTTTCGTAACATGCAGTAGTTCGAGGAATCTGTAGCTCTCAATTATCGTAATGAGAGTTGTCAGCAAAGGTATTGCTATAGTCTGTCTCAGGAAAGTTGAGGGTAGAATATCGTCTTTTTTACTTCAAAGTCAATGTCAAAGGCCGAACGCATCTGACCTCTCGACCTGAGGGAATACAGGCTGGCCAGGGACAATGACTCGGACAGTAAGAACAAAATTCAATGCAACCCACAACACACCAAGCTTGAGCTGCTACATCTGGTGGAAAGAAGCAAAGACAGGCAATAATATGAAATAGACAATATAGCAAAAGACTATGGACATGAAGTATTACTTCCGCCCTGCCACTGTGAATTTAATCCCATAGAACCTATATGGGCTCAGGTGAAAGAGGAAGTCAGAAAAAAGAATTCTAATAATAATCAGACAATGCGTGTGGTGGAAGAAATAACCAGAAATGCAGTGGCGAAAGTGACACCAGAAAATTGGCAAAAATGTATGGAGCATACGAGAAAATTAGAGCAGGAACATATCAAGATCTAGAATACCAGCAGGTCTGCTCATCGCGCATATCGGGCCTGGCTGGTGACGTCGATTGCCCCAAACTGAGGCAGCTCTCTGTCTACCAAATATGGGACGGAATAGTAGTCTCTATGGTGGGGGTACATTAAGGTCAATATCAGCGACCTCTCTCATTTCAGTGGCAAAAATGCCTAACTTTCTTGCCAAAATTCAGGGCTTAGACTTAATGTAGGCGAATCGTTTTTGTTTCTAAAATTTCTTCATATGTATAGGTATCGAAAGTTCTCAGTAGAAGTTTTCGAGAAATTACATATAAGCATAGAAATTGTGCTGTGAAAATAGCATATATACAGGAAGAAGCCTTCATTCTGGCTGTGTATAGAAAACGAGAATATTTTAATCCTTATCAAATCACTTCACACCTCCGCCTCCAACACACACACACACACACACACACTTGATTTGAGTTGAATGTTACATAATAGTTCATATTCAGACACCGTCGTTTTTATGTATTAATTTATGCATTAATTTTAGTCTTAAATATACATTATTTTACTTTGTATTAGCTAAAATATCAACACATGTAAAAATGTGTGTGAGAGAGAGAGAGAGAGAGAGAGAGAGAGAGAGAGAGAGAGAGAGAGAGAGAGAGAGAGAGAGAGAATTGTATTTTCAAATTTAAGAGTATGTAAATATTTACTTAGGACATGTTACTATTAAAACTATTACAAATCAGTTTATATCTTTTCATAACAATTTTATTATAGCAATCCTAAAACAGCACGATTATGTTATCTCCATGGAAAATACTAAAGATGAAAACTGATTAACATTAACCTTCCCACCTGCCCACTCCCATCCTTCAACCCTCCTCAAACCTGACATCGGTCAACCCCAGGTAATCCCCCCCCCCCCCTCATCCGCCACACCGCCCTTCTCTGTTCTGGCGTGAGCCACGTGCTTCATTAATTTATTCAGACATATTTCTTCCAATGAAACTATCTGGAAGAATATCCCATGGTTAGTTTTATCTCTACAACCCAAGCATAATTTTTCAACTTATTTTGCTCCCTGCTAGATAAACGGATAAATAAAGGCTACACATTTCAGCACAGTGTGTGTGTAGGAAAGGAAAAGGGAAGGAGGCATGGAAGGAGGCATGTTCAGACTCCCGAGGGGGCCTTTTAATCCTTCACACTGTCACTTGTGTTCCGATCTTGGCAAAGGCTTTCTTAAAATCTCTCCCTCAAGTTTCCTGAGACAGACTAATATAGTACGGACATTTGAGACTGAACAACAGAGAAGCATAATGTATTGCTCAGCTTAATAGGTTTGCGAAGATGAACATCTGTGAAATCCCAGAGCCGCTGTTCGTGACAAATCTACTACTTAGTGAGCTGGCTAGCACCCACCCCACGCTACCTCTAGCCGCTACCTTGGTACACCTGACTGCACCAGTGACTCGAGCAACCGAGCTTGACATGCTGTATCGCCCACTTCATTCACAGACACAGTAGTGACAATAACTGTTTCCAGCAGTTCCGTCCCATTGCTGCTCATGATAGGCTGATGGGTACCAGCTAGATTTTATTTGACGAGAAGAAAACCCACACTGGCAGACGGATGTTTATTACCTGACAGTTTCGGTGAACACTGCCACCATCGTCAAGGGTCAAGACAAAATACTAAAATGAAAATGAGTGGAATAAAAGGCTCCAATATATACAGAATGTGTGTGCGAGGTAAAACAAGGAGATAAGGCAATCCTATCGTCATCTGTGAAAACATATCCCTGGACCTCCAGGATGTCTACCGGCATGTCATCATTCATCCTCAAATTCGCTGCTTTCTGGCATTCCAGGTTGAACGGGACATGTATCAGTTCACCAGACTCCCCTTTTGTTTGCTCCAAGGGTCTTCACAAACCTGGCGTGGGTGGTGGCCTCCCTTCTGGCAGAGGTTGGGATAACCACTCTCATGTACAATCGGCGGCAGAAGTCCTGTCGCTCCACCTGCTTCACCGAGACATGCAGTGTTCATGGAGTCGAGAAATACGCACGTTTTCTGCACCTAACAATCTCGAGTCTATGAACATCGCGTGCCTCGGTGAAGCAAGTGAGGCGACAGGACTTTTGCCGCCGACTGTACAGCTGGCCACACTCCCGCGAGGCCCACCCAGCATTGTCAACTTTGGCCGAGATATTAATTAACCTCGAAACACTAGTAGTGAGCTCCGCTTGCCCGAACCATTCACTTGTGGGAGGGAGAAGTAAGGAGGGAGTTGAGGAGTGCAAGACGAGTGTAAGGAGGTGAAAGATGCATGGAATCTTTAATAAAAGTACGAAAATACATCCAGTTATCAATGATTTATATACCGACATTTGTGTCAATTATTAACATCATTAAAGGTAAGGTTAAATTTATAATATTTTGATGTAACACAAAAACAACCGAGGTAACATTATTGTATACTTTATTCGTATAATATTCAATGGTTATCATCAAGCACTAAACGCTGAAAAATACTTACACAATAACTGAATAAGAATCATGAACCAGAATGCTCTTTATTAAATAAGGCAAATGTGAATACCTTCATATGAAATATGGCAAGTGCTGATACTACAAACACACTTCTATTTCCCCCGTATCTACCAAACAGTTTATAATCGTCGTGTCAAAATATCAAGGCTCTCATTATCCCTCACGTCATAGCAGCCTTGTAATATTCTGAATACTTTTAATAATAACCTGTTGTATTGAATATAGTAAACACGTACTGTTTGGTGATTTACTATGAATCCCTCAGTATTTCATCTGTTTCTAGGTAGCAAAATTTTCTATTTTGGCAGATAATAGTTGTGAGCAGAGGCCAGGGAGATTGCGTCTGGCACCCACAGGCTTGTCAACAGTAATTGTTTTTTTTTTTTTTTTTTGCTCATTATTTAGAGACTGACGTTGACTCTAGTTTCGTTAGCCCACATTTGTTTTGATACTCGAAGAGGATTATGAGTTGGTTGAAAACCACTAAACTGGTAAGGGTGTTGAAGACAGTATTTTTTTTTTTTTTTTTTTTTATTATTAATTGCGCCGTAGCATCAATCAACAGGAAGGCAACAATACTTACGGGTTGGCGGGAACCATGAGAATCCAATGATTACACACACACACACACACACACACATCACGAAAACATAACAGAATGGAGCACAAGCATACAGACAAATATTTACATTATGACCTATTTAAATCCACCAAAACGAGGGTAGCATACCAGAAGTTCCTCCAGAACCTGATGGTTCAGCAGGTGTCGACAAACCACATCAAGTGGCAGGCCCCGGGGCAGCAAGTGTCGGACAGTGGGGCAGGCCAGGCAATAGTGCTCCATAGTGTTAGCACGAGGCGATCGACACAAGCGACACTCAGTGAAGGGAGGCTCACCCTGCATCCCAGCAACCTGCCACGGTGGCCGGTAGCCAAGCCTCAAACGAGCAGAGACTACATTGTGCCTCCGAACCATGAGGCCTCGACGACGGTAGGAATATTTGTGACGGCAGACAGACTCGTAATGTGTGATGGAGATGCTGAAGGGCCTCTCTGCATCCCTGCGTCGCCATACAGGGAGGAGAGCGGCGGAGCGGACTTTAGAGAGGTAACATGTCAGGGAGAGAGGACGTCCAACACCACGAGGAGGCAGATGGCAGGCTTCCTTTGCAAGTCTGTCAACTGTACCATTGTGACGTAAACCTACATGGGATGGCACCCATAAAAATTTGACAGTCGAGTTACGATGAAGCAATAAGGACAAAAACGATAATATCTGCTGAATAACAGTAGAGTGTGTGGGCTGAACACTAGAGAGGGAATGAAGGGCAGGTCTGGAGTCACAAAAAATGGCAGCATTCACTCAACGTTGACAAACAAGACTAACAGCATCCAGAATGGCATACAGTTCACACAATGTTGAGCTAGAGTGGTTACAGAGACGACGGCCAACCCAGCCCCCTGGAGGTGGCTCCATTTCAGGTGAGAAAAAGGCACAACCTGCTGCACCATCCACTTGCAATGAGCCATCAGTGTAGAGGCAGTATGGATCTGTGATGGAGGACGTCACTTTCAGAGGAAGACTGAGTGTGGAAATATTCCCTCTCAAACATGTTGACAGTATTGATGACCTGATGATGTGTAAAGTGGTACAGTCAGTCCGTTCACGAGGCAGTGTGTATATGGAGAGTCACATTCATATCAACCTTGTAGCAGAAGACAGTAAAGGCCAATACGTCATCAAATACAACGGTGTGAGTAGTAGGAAGGTGTTGTATGATGGGAAACACAGAATTTCAGACCTTAACTCGCCTTCAATAAAGTTTAAATTTAAGAAATGCTGAAAATGGTTGCCAGCTTTTTTTATTAACATGTTCGATGAAACCTCAACTGTGCATCCCATGCATTACTTGATGGAATTATTACAATGTTTAAATAATCATGAACATATTTCTCTAGCAACTCATGACAGATAGAACCAATAGAACCTCTGTCACCAACATTATTATGTTATGCGTATGTGTACTGACTTATATATATGTAAGTATATTACATGCACACAGAGAAGAGAGATACAGAACAAATAATAATAATTGCTACCGAGAGACAAATGACATAACAAGGGTTTCATATTCAAATTCCTATCATTCAATATAACAGGCTATTATTAATAGTATGCAGAATATTGCAAGGCTGCTATTACGTAAAGGATGAGATAAGGGATAATATTTGACACGACGATTATAAACTATAAGGTAGATACGGGGGAAATGGAAGTGTATTAGTGGTATGAACACATGCCACATGTAATATAAAGGTATTCAAATTGCTTCATTTTAATAGAGAGCATTCTGGTTCATGATTACCATTGAATATTCTACGAATAAAGTATAGTAAAAATCTTGTTCAATATGGACAACTCCACAGCAGTGAGATGTGTACGACACCAGGGCACCTTATGTTCCGCTCCCCTCCTGGCCCTATCAGAGGTGATTTTCGCAGCGACCTCTTGCTGCCACATCAACCTCTCAGTGAGATTCATCTCAGGCTGGAAAAATGACTTGGAAGACACCCTTTCCAAATTCAAGGGGACTCACTGGAATGACACCTGCACCCAAATAAGGCTGTGTTTACACCAAGTCAAGGCTCATCACCACCCCCAGTTACCATTAATTTATATGGATGTTCGGCAAAACCGTTTACACCGGATGCGTAGAGTCTATTCAAGTCTCACTGCGTCGCGTCATGGCGAGTCAATGATGCAGCTGAACCCATTTCTGCTTCAGTCACAGCGAGTCACTAACTTCTGAGAAGCAGGGTATATAAGGTTATGGCGTCCTTTCGTACCCCAGCCACTCCCTTTCTATTTGTTTAACTGTCCCTTCTTTCCTTCTGTTTCATTCTTACTTGCAAGCCCTGTCTTTAACTTTCTCTTACTAATATTAAATTATATATTATATAATTATTAATTAGTTGGATATTAATAAGTTGTATCTTCACTTACCAATAGAAATAAAGGAACTGTGTTATGTTTTATAAATTATTGCTCTACACATAAGTTTACTTGTAAATATTGCTATTATTTTCAATAAGATATTTCTTACCAAAAAAAATTACCATTCTTTCTTCAACCCCAACTGGACGCCTGTAATTAGTGTTCATATTCTTTATGGAAGATACAGTCAAGTCTTCCAGCTTCTTGATATTTTCACTTGTTAAAAAAGTTGAAAAAAATTTTTGGATGGATTTTGCAAGTCTGGGAATAAATGACTGAACCTTCCAAAGTCTGGTGTTCAGTTCATGCATCCATATTCGTTTTCTCTTACGTCTGCGACGAGGAAGCCATAATACAACGACTACTTCAGTGCGGGAAAATACGTCCATTGTACTTGAAATCTGTTGTGGCACTTATGACTAGACTCGGGCTGACGCATTCGGTGTGATGGGAGATTGTTGTTTTGACTCGCACCAAATGACTGAGACTGACTGGATGCGACGCGACTCGCTTGGTGTAAACCCAGCCAAACAGTTTTGCCAAACATCCATATAAATTAATGCTAACTGGGTCTGGCGAGTCATGACGCACTTTGACTGATACTGAATTGAATTGACGCGACTAGCTTGGTGTAAACGCAGCCTAAGGTGTTCCGGACCCTGATGAACCATTTTGGCCTCCCTGAGGTCGATCTCTTCGCCTCCGATATCTCTGCCCAGTTGTTTGGCTACTTAAAGTGCAGTTGGCTCCACTTCTGCGTTTACCAATTACCATTGCCAATGTTGAGCCACCCAGAAATTTGAATCCCTAACCACGTGTGATCATGATACGAACCACTCACTACAGAGTGAAATGGAAAGAGGGCTTCGGTAAAGGAAAGTGTGTCTGCGTTTAACACGGTTTTTTCGAACACTGTTCTCTCCGACACTTGTGATGGTTCTCCAACGCCTGATTGTCTGGCCTAGACATTACTATCTAATGACTCCATCTGATTAATATAATGTCCTACCATATTGCATGCATTGTAATTGCATACAAAACATCACATTATTTCTCTTCAGGTGCTGTTTGCATAATCGTACTAATCAATTTTGGCCACACAAAATGATGTTGGAGGTAGTGAGAAGAAGTATGTGGTGGTGAAATGGAGGAGGAGAGTGACAACTGGAAATGGGTAAAGAAGAAGGCTAATTGAAAGAGGATGTGGGTGAGGTGTGGGACAGGGTGTGGAGAAGTGGCAGAGTGATCATTGAGTAGTTAAATCGCCCTCCACTACAAAACAGTATCCGTTAGTAATCAGTAACACAAAGTAATTAATCAGAAAATGTCTTGACTGAGGTCAAGTAATAAAATTGGCTTACTTGTAATATATTGCAACAATGAATAGAGGGTGGAAGGTTTCATTGCATAATATGGTAATATATTACAAATTTAGGATACATTAAAAGGTTTGGCCCCCCTGCGGACTCAAGCTATTCCCTTGAAATTCTTCAACAGTCCCTTTTTCCTTCTAGATACTGTTTATCTTCTAGAGGGGGCTCTGGCCCCTGTTCTGCCCCGATTTGGGGGAGAGAGGGCTTCCCATGCTAGTAAGGTCGCCAGTGAGAGACCAGACTAAATGGTTCCCATGCGATAGGCTGCCAATACGAGCCAGCAGTGCTGCCCTCCAGAGGGACTGCCCTCTAGGGGCAGTCCTGTGTTAGATGGTTGGACATCTGGGCCGGGAGATGTTGGGGAAGGGGGCCTCAGCACGTCGTGGGAAAACTTTCGAGCCATTGGAGTTGCTTTTTAAAACGAGTGGCCCCGTGGGGGAGGAGGTACCCCGCCCATGGCGACCAGCGCTTGGTCCCCTCATCTGCCCGGTAGGTAGTAGCTCTTGGCTCCTGGGGTCATAACAATAATAATAATGTTATATGGATAACGAAAAGCCCATTTCTCTTCCTTGAGCGGTGGTCGACCAAGCCCTCGAGACGTCACTCTCTGGTCATGGTGGTATGCAGAAGACTGCAAATAAGACCCAGCTGGTCAGGTGTTGTGTCGACGAACCCTATTAGCGGTTTGGACACGTTAATGCTGATTAATTGTGCTTGCATCCCTTTCTTATGGCTCTATCCTCTCCATTGTTAAGTGTTTTGGAGTGGTTCTTCGTATCCGAATCACCTATGACAGTGACTGCAGATCTAATCGTTGCTGTCACGTGTCCAGCCTGACTGGCAACACTGTCCCCGTGTACTTTGGTAACACTGCTTCCTCTGTCCCTTTTCCTCCTTGTCCTGTTCACAATTAATCGCTCGTTATGACTATGATTCACCCCTATGCATTTATACTGTGTCATGTTGATTGTAACATCAATTTCCTTCCTAGTCAGCTCAGTGCAAGTTATGTATATCATGACCTTAGCTGTTGCGCCGCCAGATGCTTAGTTGCATCAAAATCAATCAATCAATCAATCAATTATGTATATCATGTAGTTTAGCTATACCTTAAGACATAGTACACTCGCGGTCAGAAATTGTGTCCCTATCCCCTGGTACGATGAACCAGGCGAAGTTGAATAGTTCGAACAACGGTACTGTACGTTGTGAGGAGATAGGCGCAAGGTGCACCGTTGTTCGAACCTTTCAACTCATCTGGTTGCGATTCGTTGCGTCAGGGTATCAGGACACAACTTCTGACCGCCAGTGTACAACAAACGTTGAGTAGGACTAGCAGTAAGGAAGATCCCAGGGGATTTGACCCGCTCTCTGTGCAGTAAACATCTGGCTCTCCAGATTCTACCTTCGTCAGTAATATGCACGTGGGTTGCATTCAGGTTCATGTCCTTAGGTAGGGAAATAGGAGGGACATAGCCCAGCGAGTCTATGTACCAATTAGGTAGGAGCTACTATGCTTGTGTTATTTCTATGCGTATGGGGTAATGTGATGTAAATACTGTATATACCACGTGTGACTAGTGTTTGAATTCCCTTCTCCTGACTTTTATGATATTAATACCAGAGCGTTCCAGTAACCCTCTTATCTAACTTGTGTTGTTCAAATCTAGAGTCTAATAATTCGCTATACTAGACTTTCGTCACTCTTACACTGGGTTACAGAGGGTATCCAGCCTAAGGGCAAGGGCAAGCCAGTGAGGGAAGTGACAGTGCTATATTACTTTTCATACAAATGCTGCTGCCAAAGCAAAAGATTCTTTGTCTGTGGGGGATACTCTCTGTAAGGTTCAGATGATGCGGACCATAAATGTAGTTGACAGTGACAATGACTAGACAATGACTACTGCCCTAAAATCTTCGATGATTCTGTGGAGTAGTGGTTCTTTAATTGGGGGGCGCCAGAAGCTTCCAAGAAGGGCACGAGCAGGGTTTGGTAAATAATCTGTGATGGTAATTATTGCAAATTTGCCAAAAATGTTACCACTGTTTCCAAAAGTTTCTCTCTCTCTCTCTCTCTCTCTCTCTCTCTCTCTCTCTCTCTCTCTCTCTCTCTCTATATATATATATATATATATATATATATATATATATATATATATATATATATATATATATATATATATATATATATATATATATATATATATATATATATATATATATATATATATATATATATATATATATATTGCAAATACTGACTAGAATTCAATTAATGAGCACCAAAAGTTACCGAAATCACCTGGCAACCCTGGGCGCGGGTGGTCAGAATTTGCTCAGGAACTGAACACGTCTTGTACCCGATTGCTCATCCCAATCGCTCCTTTATGACCGATGGATGCAAACGGTTTCATGATAGTATCTCATTTACAGTGGGGAATTTCAGTCCTGCAGTCCAGTATTAGTATGTATTGGTAATTACTGAATTGCAGCTCTGAGAAGGGATAGAGGGGCGCGGGATCTATACATAATGTAGAGGAGGGCGTGAGGCAAAGAAGTTTAAGAACCACTGTAGAGTATGTCCCTAAGGAGCGTACCGTTCCTACACCCTTTTGGTTTGTGGCTTACTACAGGGAGGGGCGCGGTGACCCTATCCATGCTTCTAGGTATCTGGAGAAAGAAATTGGATTACTACCGATGGGCCATATAAAAAAGTACGGTAAGGGTGTTTTAATTAGAGCAAAAGATTTCACGCAGTCCATGATGCTCCTCAATCTCTCCTGTCCTTCTGATGGCATGTTTGAATCCATCAAACCACATCGAACATTTAATTATAGCCAGGGGCATATAATATACAATGAGGACCTGTATGAATTCTCAAAAGAGGACATTCTTGCTATTAGCCAAGATAGTATCCAACGAGTAATAAAAATGAAAGGCAGTAAAAATATGATCATCCTCACTTTCTATGGCTCACATATCCCAGATCACATTAACATCAACCCCACATCTTTTTAGGTGAAGCCTTTTGTTGAGCGTCCTTTACAGTGTTTCTGTTGTTATGAGTTTGGTCATGGGAGGAGGAACTGCAACAACCGTTCCCGGTGTGGTAATTGTTCCGCTCGTGACTCACATCTTACTTCTGAGTGTCAGTCAGAGAGTTACTGCTTTTACTGCAGGGATGCTCACCCCTTACGTTCTCGCCAATGTAAAATATACCTCCTCAAGCAGAATATCCTCCACTTGGCTATCACCCAATTAATCAGCATTGTTAGTGCCAGATGGCAACTCAACTTCAGGCAACAGAAGAATGGTGGTGTGAAGACATACGCCTCCACCCTTCGCCCTAAATCGGTTGCAGCACCCTCTCAACTCTCTTAAGAGGCAGCTGCTTCTTGCTCTAGTGAGAGCCTTTCTAAGGTTTCACTACATAATTGTTTCATTCTGGTGACCTTTGAACTGATGACAATGCTCAGACTTTAGCTAAGGGTGTCCATGTGGTAGAGGTTAACGCTACCAGACGCTTTCCAAAAAGGAAACTTAAGTCAGCTAAACTGCAACAGAGACGTCTTCGTGGTTCCTCTGAGGCATTTGACTCCATGGATGTTCCTCCTTGCAAGGCAACCGTCTCTGTGGACTCATTCATAGTTTCCTCTCAATTCCACCAGAAGCGTTCTCGTGGCTCTAATGAATCTCTTGATTCAACAGATGTTCCCCCTCGCAAACTTCCTTTGGTAACATTAGAGAGGCTTGAAGTGAATGTGGATGCCTCGGACGTTGTGACTTCAAAAGATTCAGTTTCTCTTTCCCTTGAACAGCAGAGTGATTCTTCTACCTGTATTATGGATGTTAATGTATCTGTCTGTGTCAGTGATACCACTGCTGTACAGGACAATACCAATGTAATTGTTTCTAAGAATATCCCTCCTTATCTACCTTCACCTTCTAACATATCAGATGCTTCAGGGACTCGTTTGCGGGTCCCAATTACTGCCCCAAGTACTACTCCTCGGGTTCGCTCTTCTTCTAGTGACCCAAGATTAGACAAAACTTATTGTTTGAGTAAACCCACAGGTCAAGGTGGTAGTGGGAAGTACCTCCGTGAGGCTTCCCAAAAATCAGTACTAAAGTAACACCGTTCAAGGTCCTTCAGTGGAATTGCCGTGGCCTGCGTGCTTCTTGGGAGGAACTGCACGTTCTTCTCTCTAGCTTCTCTCCTGCATGTGTTTTTCTCCAAGAGACAATGGTTGGGGACCATTCCTGGCAGTCCTCCAGCATACTCTGCATTTTATTCCAATTAATTTGAAGGCAGGGTCACCATGGTGGCACTGCCATCCAAGTTCGGCGAGATGTTCCATGCACGAGCCTGGTGCTTGACACTCTGCTGAGTCTGCTCCAGGCAGTCACAGTTATGGTTTTTATGGACCGCCCGTACACTGTGTATGTACAGTCGGCGGCAGAAGTCGGGTCGCCTCACCTACTTCACCGAGACAGGCAGTGTTCATGGACTCGAGAAATACGCACGTTTTCTACAACGTGAGTCTATGAAGATCGCGTGCCTCGGTGAAGCAAATGAGGCGACAGGACTTTTGCCGCCGACTGTACAGTCTATACCTTATTCCCAGTATTACAGTTGAGAGGGATGATCTCAACCATCTTGTATGGGACCTTCCCTCTCGCTTTATTTTATTGGGTGATTTTAATTGTCGTCATCCTCTGTGAGGTGACAGTTCGGTCAACCCCAGAGATGTTTTATTGACTTCTTTTATTGAGGATGAGGGATTAGGGTTTTTAGATACGGGATGTGTGACAAATTTTAGTAGCCCTACTAGGACTTTTACCGCCATTGACATTTCCCTCTGCTCACCCAGTGCTCTGTTGGATTTTACTTGGAGTGTGTTGCCCAATTTATATGGCAGTGACCACTTCCCTATACTTTTAGAAAATAACAGGTACGCGACCACAGTCTCGTCTTCCTAGGTGGAGATTAGAGAAGGCTGACTGGCAGTTTTTTTAGAGAGCTAACATCTTTGGTCTCTTCTGTAGCAGATTTTGGTGGCTCTGAAAAGACTGTAACATATTTAACTGATACGCTCCATTCTGCTGGTCTCAACTCTGTCTCAATAACTTCTGGCCACTTTCCCATATGTCCTGACCCTTGGTGGTCACCAGTCTGCACTACTGCTGTGCGGGAGAAGCGCGCTGCTTTCTATTGCCTTCGTCGCAATCGTGGAGACCCAACTCCCTTAGAGGACTTCCGACGGGCAAGGTTTCGGACTAGATGAGTTTTAAAAGAGGCACGACGTGCATCTTGGAAGGCCTATGTGTCTTCAATTAATGATAAAACTCCACTCACCCAAGTGTTCAGGAGAGTCCATAAGTTTCCTTTTAGTTCTCCACCTGTTCTTAAGGTCAATGGAATTAAGATGATGGATGATTTACCAGAGGCCATCACCATGGCGGAGGCTTTTGCTAGAGTCTACAGCCGTGACTCTCGACCTCTGGCTGTCAGTTGAGAGCCCATGAGCGCACTGTCCTGGATTTCTCAGGGAACGAGAATGAAGGTTATAACCATATATTCACCCTGAGAGACCTGCACTATGCTCTCCCTCTCTGCGGCGACACTTCTCCTGGGCCAGACAATATCCCATATGCATTGTTGCGACATATGGGTGAGGAGGCGATCTCATTTCTTCTAGCTTTATAAAACACAATCTGGCTGCAGGGTGTCTTCCCTTCTGGGTGGAGGGTTGCTACCATCCTTCCTTTCTCTAAGCCAGGCAAGGACTCTAGTGTTGCCCTCAATTACAGACCAATTGCCTTGACTTCCAGTCTCTGTAAACTATTTGAGAAGATGGTGAATGTCAGACTGGTATATTTCCTTGAACAGGGTCTTTTTCTGTCTCCTTCCCAGTCTGGTTTTCATAAACACTGTTCCTCTATAGTCGCTCTGGTCATGTTGAAAGCTGCTGCATGTGAGGCTTTTGCACAACATCAACACCTGGTCTGTATATTCTTTGATTTAGAGAAAGCGTATGACACTACATAACAATATGGCATCCTGCAGCAACTACATGCAAATGGCCCTCGGGATCGACTTCCACGCTTTTTAAGGAGTTTCTCAGTGGTCGTAGTTTTTCTGTGAGGGTTGGTACAGCCCTCTCAGCATCCATTGCACAGGAGGAGGGTATCCTCCAGTGAAGTGTCCTCAGTATCACATTGTTTGCAGTAGCAATTAATGCCATTGCCTCATCCCTTCCGGATGGTATAGCCAACTCGATGTACGTTGACGACCTGGCAGTTTGGTTTGCTGCTTCCCAAATGTCAGTGGTGGAGCAGCGCACGCTGCTCGCCCTCGACAGGGTTTCGCGGTGGGCTAGTTTTCTCCTTCGATTTTCTCCTGCCAAGACAGTTACTATGCACTTCTGCCGCATCCGTGATGTCCACCCCGATACGGACTTATTCAAATATGGTCATCGGATACGTTGTGTCGAGGAGACTCGTTTTTTGGGTCTCCTTTTTGACAAACGTTTGACTTGGGTTCCACACTGACGTTCATTAAGGTCTCTTGCTTCGAGGTTCTTAACCTGTTGAGGGTCCTTGGCTATACGTCCTCGACTATGGGTGTGAGGTGTACTCCTCTGCCACGGATGTCCGTCTCAGAGTCTTAGACCCTGTTTATCATGGTGGCGTACGTCTGACTGGAGCCTTTAGGTCGTCCCCAATCCCCTGTATCTTATTGGACGCTGAAAAGCCACCTCTTGATCTCCGTCGCCAGTCCTTGATGGTTCGTTGTTTGCATCGATTACATAGACTTTTTGACTCCCTTCCCTGCTTGGCAGTGTCATCTGATATGTCTCAGTACTACCTTTTACATCCCGCACACTATGGCCCTTTGGCTTCCGAGTCAGGAAGGCTATGGAGGAGATGGGCAATTATGACTTCCTGATATGTCCTGTGCGGGTCCCCATGGTGGATCCATGGCTTCTTCCAGAAGTTTTCCCCTTCACCTGCTTTTCAGAGAAGAATGAATCTCTTCCTCCTCCAGTGGCTTGTTCTCTCCTTTTAGAACATGCTTTCACTCACAGGGAGTCCCTCCCTGTGTACACTAATGGGTCAAAGTCTGATGCTGGAGTTGGTTTTGGAGTTGTCTTTCCTGACTTTTGTCATGGCGTCAGCCTCCCTTCTGTCATGTCAATTTTCACTGCTGAGCTCTTGGCCATTTTATATGCCCTCCAAGTTATTTTTACTCTCCCTCAGCCTTCTTTTACTATTTTTAGCTATTCCTGTAGTGCCTTGCAGGCCTTGGGAAATTTTACCTTTTCCCATCCCCTGTAGTTGGCCATTCTCGAGTGGCTTGTCCTCCTGGGTCGTCGTGGCCGCAGAGTTCCATTTTATTGGGTCCCGGCTCATGTGGGTGTCGATGGGAATGAGCTGGCTGATGCCCTGGCTAAGGCTGCAGTCTCCAGTTCTCGGCCTCCTGCCAAGCGTCATCCCGTTCCTGCAGTGGACCCGTCCCTATATAGATGCTGCCGTTCGTTCCCGCTGGCAGGACAGATGGGATGCCATTGGGGCTAACAAGCTCCACGGCATCCGTGGAGCTACAGCGGCCTGCCCCACCGGTGGGAGATGGCTCTTTTCCGTCTCCACATTGGCCTTACACTATTGACTCATGGCTTAATGAAGAGGGCTCACCCTCCATACTGTGATGATTGTCTGGTTCCTCTGACAGTACGGCATCTTATTGTTGAGTGTCCCAGCCTTGGGGATCTTTGTCGTAGGCACCTTTTCTGAGTACCGGGTGGGTGACGGTTCTTACAGTCTCTCCCAGGTCCTCGGGTGGAGGCTTGTGGAGTGGAAGGAAAAACCCTCTCCTGTTGTGCCGCCAAATGCCTAATGGCATTAATAAATCAATCAATTATTTTTAGCGATTCCTGTAGTGCCTTGCAGGCCTTGTGCAATTTTAATTCTTCCCATCCCCTAGTGTTGGCCATCCTTAAGTGGCTTGTCCTTCTGGGACGTTGTGGCCGTAGAGTCACATTTTGTTGGGTCCCGTCCCATGAGGGTGTCAATAGGAATGAGCTGGCTAATGCCCTGGCAAAGGCTGCGGCCTCCAGTGCTCGACCTCCTGCCAGGCGTCATCCCATTCCTGCTTTAGACCTTCGACCCAACATAGATGCTGCTGTTCGTTCCTGCTGGTATGACAGATGGGATGCCGTCGGGGCTTACAAGCTCCGCGGCATCCGCCAGCGCCTGGGTTTGTGGAGCTACAGCGACCTGTCCCGCCGGTAGGAGACAGCTCTTGCCTGTTTGACTCATGGATTTTTAATGGAGAGGGCTCCCCCTCCCTACTCTAATGATTGTCTGGTCCCTTTGACTGTGCGGCATCTTCTTGCGGAGTATCCCAGCCTTGGGGACCTTTGTCGATGTCAGCTCTCTGAGTACCGGGTGGGGGACGGTTCTTACAATCTCTCAAAGGTGCTCGGGGTGGAAGCTTCTAGTGTGGAAGGGAACACCCTCTCCTATGTGGAGGAGGCTGACCGCCTCCACAAATTGTGAATTTTATGATATTAAAGGCTTCTTAGATAGTTGAGTGTTTTTTATTTTGATTCTTTTATATATTTTTGTTAAGTTAATCAGGTTATTTTAGTAAAAATGTGCGTTTTAGTTGATATGTTCTATTCTGAAAAATCGCGTTAATTGGGATGCAGTTTGTGGTTTCAAGGGCATGTAATGTATGTTGCATTTATCTATGGTAATTGAGCAATATGTGTCTAAGAAGATCATTCGTGTGCGCAATAGTGATACACCTTGGTTTACGGATGAGTGTAGGGCCGCATTTGATCTTAAGCAGGGTGCCTATCGTAGGTGGACGCGTGATCGTTGCAGAGCAAAGTGGGATGAGTTTATTGACTGCCAAAGAATGGGTAATGGTGTCTATGCGGAGGCAGAGCAGTAGTTCAATAATGGAGCCAGGGTTGTGTTGCTGAATGCTCGGAGCCCACATAAATGGTGGTCTACCTTGAAGAGTGCTGTATACGGGTCTGACTCTTCACTCCCCCCTTGGTTGATGACGGTGGCAGCCTGGTGTATGAGCCCGGTGGTAAGGCTGCATTGCTTGCAGCTCACTTTGATAGCAAGCAGTCTAGGGAGTCTGTGGAGTTGCCCTCCACATGTCACCCCTGTCCTGGTATTTCCTCATTTGCCTTTAGGTCAAGGGAAGTTAAAACACTCCTTCATGAGTTGGACTCTTATGGTGGTATTGACCCCTTGAGAAGGTTTCCTCTGTTCTTTAAACAGGCGGCTGATGTCCTAGCTCCCCGTCTCGGTGTTGTCTTCAGGAGATTACTTCGTCTTGGTAGTTTTCCTGAATGTTGGAGGTCTGCTAATATTACCTCAATTCCCAAGGGCCCTCCTTCATCTTCAGTTGGCGATTACAGGCCGATTTCCACCACTCCTGTGTTGTCTAGGGTGTTTGAGAGACTTGTGGCTGTGCGTTTAAGTAACTTCATGGAACGTAATGGTGTATTCCCACCCACACAGTTTGCATATCGAAGGGGCCTTGGCACGTGTGATGCACTCCTGTGTGTCTCTCATGTGCTGCAGAATGCTTTGGAGTTGGGTCGTGAGGCTAGACTGGTGCAACTTGACTTTTCTGCCGCGTTTGATAGGATAAACCATCTGGGTATCCTCTACAGACTTCGCTCTGTTGGTGTTGGCGGTTCAGTCCTGTCTGTCTTGTCGCAATTCCTCACTGCTCGATCCCAGTATGTTGTTGTGGATGGTGTGCGGAGTGAAAGAGTAGAATTAGTCTCTAGGGTGCCCCAAGGTAGTGTCTTAGGGCCGTTGTTGTTCCTACTGTATACCTCTGAACTCTTTAACATCTTGGAGAATGACCTGTATGGTTATGCAGATGACTCCACTCTCATTGCTGTTGTGCCGACCCCTGGTGCCAGGATTTCTGTTGCTCAGTCATTGGATCGTGACCTGGATAGGATTAGTGATTGGTGCAGGTTGTGGGGTATGAAGTTGAATGCTGGCAAGACTAGGACAATGATTGTCTCTAGGTCTCACACGGTGTATCCTTTATCGCCACCCTTGATTCTTGATGGGATTGTATTGGGGGGGGTCTGAGAAATTGGTTATTCTGGGAGTTACATTTGATGCTAAGCTGACTTTTGAGAGGCATGTTCGGTCAATTTCAAGGTCTGTCTCCCAAAAGTTGGGTATAATGTGTAGAGCTTGGCGTGTGTTCAGAGATCACTCATTGTTACTGCGGTGTTACAGCTCCTTTGTGTTGCCTCTGTTGGAATACTGTTCTCCAGTGTGGTGTTCAGCAGCTGATTGCCATCTCAAGTTGCTGGATAGGATTGTTTCCAATGCTAATTTTCTTACCGGCGGTTTACTTGATTGTAATCTGAGTCACTGTGGTTCTGTTGCATCAATGTGCATGCTGTTCAAGATCAGAAGTAATGTGCTGCATCCTCTTAACTCCTCTCTGCCACCTCTGTATGTTCCAGCTCGTGTCACTCGTGGTGCATTGGACTCCCATATGTATGCTTACGTATTGCCGCGCTGTAGAACCTGTCAGTACAGTCGATCGTTTGTCCCTAGGTCGGTGTCTCTGTGGAATGGCCTTGGTGAATCTGTCTTTCATGGTGTAGGACTGGCTGGCTTCAAGAGTAGGGCTAATATGTTTTTATTAAGCTAACTGCTCATCTTTTTTTTCTCTAAGCTGTCTTCTTTTCTTCAGGTTGGATTCATGGGGCTGGGGTCCTCGGATTGATAGAATGCTTGCATTCTCTCCCAGCTTTGTGTCTCTGGTCTATTTTAATAATAATAATTAATCATGCTGCCTATCCCTTTCGGTACAATGAAGCCTACCTAATGTGTGTATATATTTTATTAATGATGTAGATGACCATATTTCAAAATCCTTAGAATTTATATAATGTTGGGAGGCTATATAACCCTATCTGTTGTACCGCCAGATGCCTAGTGGCATCTACCAATCAATTAATCAATCAATCGCCTCCTGGAGGGTCTTCTTCGCCTCGTGGACGGCCTTCTTCGCTTAATGAACGACCTTCTTCGCTTAATGAACGACTTTCTTCGCCTTCTGGACGGTCTTCTTCGTCTTCTGGACGGCCTTCTTCGCCTCCTGGATGTCCTTCTTTACACCTCACAGCCGACGGCGGTTCTTGCACCTCCGCGGAAGGTGGATCTGCCTCACAGAAGGGGCTATTTAACCCATAGCTGGGGCTATTTGAACCATGGCTGGGCTATTTAACCATAGCTGGAGCTATTTGAACCATAACTGGGCTATTTAACCCATAGCTGGGTGACCGCCTACAAAGCCTAGATAGCTTGTAAGGGGAGATGAAACTAAGTTCATAATTATGTTTTCCCCGCTTTTCCCCATTATTCCTCCAAGTTTACATGCCACCTGATCATATATGGTAGCCAACATGGAACACATACATGCAGATCCTTACAAATTCTTCAAACACAATATTTGTATATAATTACTACACTTACATGCTACACTCAGTATTTATAATAATAATAATAATAATAATAATAATAATAATAGATCCACTCACTTTGATATATGAAGGACTTGGTGGTTACAGCTATGGAGTCGTTGAGGGGAAGGTAGAGACCGGGATAGACAGCAGCTAGTATCCTTCCCATCACCCACAACACTATCGTTACCATCACCAGGTAAACCACTAAGCATATCCACGTCTGTCAACCCACTCCCACAAAGAGAGAAAGAGAGTGATATTTAGGTCTCCCAACCTAAAAATAAAACAAACAACAAAATTTGTGCTTTTCAACCTAGAAATAGGATTAAATGAGTACAGTAAAAATTATATATGTCAACCAAAAATAATAGAAATAATGATTCTCTTACGTTAACATAATAAGGAGTCATGTCTGCCGTCACCCTTCCCCCCCCCCCCCCGAAGAAAAGAAAAATATAATAAGTTAATATCCCTGCTTGTCAATCCAAAGATGAAGAAATGTAAATCCCCACACCTGTCAAACCAAAATAAAGAGAATTAAACAAGTAAAGAGCCATGCCTGTGAATCCAAAATAAAAAGAAGTAAAGAATATCATTTTAACACAAAATATGGAGTAAAGATTCACGTCAGAGAGAGAGGAAGGTTCCTCACTGTCATACCCCTAAAATATATATAAAGATTCAAGTGTGGCAACCCCCTCTATCCCCCCCCCCTTCCAAAAAAAAAAAAAAGCGATATATAGATCCAATTATTTTAATTCACAATAAAATCATTGGATCTACTTACAGTGCCGGATAGGAAGTCAAATTGAATGACTGATGGTATACTAATTCAGTCATACAAACAGTACCTCAGATTGATTAAGGTTGTTGGTATCCTAATTTAAAAACTGACAACAACTGATGGAATCCAAGATCAATCCTATGAAATATAATAAAATCTATTTAAAGGCCTGAAGAGGAATTACTATACGATGACAGTTCATAGTATCGTAATAATCCTACAAAATTATAAGAATTGGATTTACTTACAGAGCCGGATAAGACGTAAAATAAGATGAAAGCAGAATCGATGGCAGCTGGTTCACCTGTAAGAATGGAAGACCGGATCACCTTGAAAAACTCGGTGAAGTCAACGGCTTGAAGTCGATTGGAGGTGATCGAACAGGTGCCCAGTGCGATGTCAGCCTTCTGTTTGGTAGGTTGATTTACTGATTAATTGATTGAGCATGATATAGAACTGCCCTATGCCTGGACAACTCCTGTATAATTAGAGAAAGGTGATATAAAGGTGGGACAGCAAGTTTGGTAAATACTGAAGGTTAGATATATTGAGCGAATTGGAAGGCTACACATTTCTTCAAACTACCAGAAAGCTATATAACATTAATCAGGGACCTGTTTCCCGATATAGTTTGGAGGAACCAATAGCTCCCTAGTTTAACCGTAAATGAGCTTACCCTTAAATAGCCAATGAATCTGTATTTTATCATCACCTCTGTCATTCTTCAACTGTCTCTCCTTTCCTTCTACTGTGCAGTATCTTCTTCGTCCTTTCTGTCCTACCTCTCTATCATTTCTCCCTCATTCTACAGGGTCTTCTATGCCTTTGGGCAGTTTTCTTTTCCTTAATATAAAATCTTCCCCCCTTCCCATTAACGCTTCCACCCTACTTCTATCTCTATTTACTTGTCCTTTTCAGCATCTATAGTTATCTTCATTATCAATAATACTTATTTATCACAGCATCTCGAGTCCATTTGTTGTAGAAATATCAATAGGATACGCCCACGTTCCAAAAGCAAGCATACTGCTGAAATAGTAATATGTGACTTTACCTTTTACAGTCTCGAGCATTTTTCCAGGCGCACAGACTGTATAACACCTCAAAATTTCGTTCCATATTGATTACTTTAACCCTCTCACTCACCACGAGGCAATTACAATGAAAATGTAATCGTCTACATCTGACATTTGACGCGCATTGCGTCATTAAACTTTAAAATTTCCGGGAATCCCATAAGCATATACTGTGCCGAGGATCCCAGCACTGTCTAAAAATATCTAATTGCCAACTCTGTTGTGCGTATGTGTGAGGAGTAAATGAGGGCACCTCTTGGCGAGTGCCACACGTGTCGCAACGGAAAAGAAAACTTAGTATGCTTTTATGCGTGAGGGAGTTAATAATTGAGTATGTGATTGAAAATTTTACATTATAATCGGATTCAATATTTGCCGTGTGGCAGCACGTATATGTATTATTTTATCGTGCAATGAATGTTATTAAGAGAACTTTTCTGCCCCGTGGGAAGAAATCAGGGGGATAACGTCCGAGATGGAATTATTTGGACCTGTTACTTAATATACTGAATATACTGCTCAGGGAGAGCGGGCGTGGCATAGTATGATTTTTACCTTAAACGGACAATACATGTTCCCCTTCTATATAATCTATTTTTCTCTTAATTACAGCATATATCTATCACCTATACCCCTCTCACTTCCCTTTCAAATTTTCGTCTGTCTCTCCATTCCTTCTATTTACTTTGTGTATTGCTGTCTCGCCATTCTATCACCTTCTCCTTCCTCCTTAAGGGTCTCCGTAGTCTAGGTCAATCATTTGTTGTCCTCTGTTCAATTCTTACCCTCTCCTGGACGGCCATGACTCTTGTGCCCTCTTGATTCGCAAGTCCACATCCCACAAATTTGCTGCTGACGATGGTAAGGTTGAGACTACGAATGACCAGCATTAAGAGTTGACCCACATAGCCTGTGCATTCAGTGACGCCAGTAGGGTTGAAGTAGCAACGTGAGATGGAGTTGAAGACGGGTCCTAAGAGGATATATTATAGCTGAGTTAAGATATGCATAAACGGGATAAATTTGAGGATGAAAGGAGACCGTCATAGGCCCGGAAGACCCTGTAGAACGATAAAGTGACAGAGAAGTGGGTCAGCAAGAACGAAGGAAACAGAAGGAACGGAGGAGCTGTTGAGTAATGCAGATTAACTTGATGACTAAAGAAGACCACCTTACGTCTGGAAGACGTTATACGACGAGAAAGAGTGAGAGAGAGAAGTGAGACAAGCACAAATTTTAGGACCACTGATTCATAAGTGTGTCCCAGAAAACCGTCACACTTTATTGTTTATAATATGGGATATTGTTTCGTAGTATAGCTTGGATGAATCAGTAGCTCCAATATACCAACAAGTACCCCTAAGATATCTAAGATAACCCAACACGTTCTCCCCTTAACTTGACAGAATGGTTAAGGAACAACAACACCGTAAAAAGAGAAGCCTATATTGGCGACGTTTTACTACTGAACGGAAGAAGCAGTAATAATAATTCATTAAAGGGATAGTACAGTGTCGGTAAATCTGAAGTTATTGATTCCTGCAAACTATTCTTAGCTAACGGACACTTGATAAGAAACTACTCCTACTTCATCATTTGGACGTCTTAATTTTACTCACTTGGGTCAGTTGCACGGCGACTGGCCACTCGTAGAATTGATCCGAAAAAGTTATTGAGGTACGGAGTCCTCAGAGGCAGTTTGGCTCCACTGATGACGGTGCTTTCATCACCCTCTAACCACTTAGCTGCTTCCTTCACCTTCATTCCATCCTCGCTTGCTATTCCCACCATCACCACCCACTCTGTAGAATGGATACCATCATATTCGTGTTTCTAATTATTTTTTATTTTAAATTGTCCCTCCTTTCCACCTCTCTATCACTTTCTCTTTTGTCTTAAGGGGTCTTCCAGCCCAAGGAGGGTCTTCTTTCGTCCTCAGATCTTTCTCTCGTAGAATACACATATACCTGAAGCTGCTCATGTAAAGAGAGTGACCTGTTATGGGCAATTAGGAGTATACTGTACATACTCCTCCATACTGTGCTATATAACACATACCGGCACCCTCATACGTAGGAATTCAACTTTCTGGTATAGTTTGGAAGAATCAGTATCCTCCCAAATCCCCCCAAATTAACGAGCCCGTAAAGTGTGCAGATTTGGGGACATGAAAAAAGATCGCTCAAGGCCTGGAAGACCCTACAAAACGAAGGAAAAGGTAATAGAGAGATACGAGAGCAAGCACAAAGGAAAGAGAAGGCGAGAGGGGAAAGTTGAAAAATTGTTAGGGAAAGAGATTGAGGAGGGAGAACAGGCACGAAGTAAATACAAGAAAAAAGAGGTACAGTTGACAATTAAATAGGGATGGGAGGACGGGAGGACGGGAAAATTTTAAATGGTATAGCTTACGTGAGAGCCGAGGAGACCGGATTAGCCACGTGATGCGAAGAGAGAGTGGAAAGTGAGACGAGGAGGCTGTGTTTGAGGGTCCATCTTCCAGTACAACCACTACCCAGTGAACTCGCTGTCAAAATATATACCGTAAGTTAAAAGTATATATATATATATATATATATATATATATATATATATATATATATATATATATATATATATATATATATATATATATATATATATATATATATATATATATATATATATATATATATATATATATATATATATATATATATATATATATATATATATATATACAGGGTGATTCAGAAATGCGTGCCGAAAATCCGCAGGTGTATTCCTGGCACATAATTGAATGTAAATTAGTCAATAACGATTTTGGAAATTCTCAATAGTTTATAAGTTATAGTGCCTTCAAGGTTTGAAGAGTGTGTTTAAATCTAGGGATTGTACCATAATCTTTCAGACACGTGTGAAATTACTTAACTCCCATGAAGGCATTGGAAACACAGTAAAAGTTACTAAAGAATATGACAAAAGCTGTAGAGTGTACAGTCACAGCAAAATTACCAGGGACGGAGTTTCAGGGATTATGGTACAATCCCTAGATTTAAACACACTCTTCAAACCTTGAAGGCACTATAACTTATAAACTATTGAGAATTTCCAAAATCGTTATTGACTAATTTACATTCAATTATGTGCCAGGAATACACCTGCGGATTTTCGGCACGCATTTCTGAATCACCCTGTATATATATATATATATATATATATATAGAGTTTAGCGAGCAACTTTATTAAATTATTATCTTAGTGAGAGGTGTTTTCATTGATATACAGTCAGGATCATTATAACACTTACACGTATGGTTTAAACAGTTAGTGTATGGCTTAAAAAAGTTGGTACCATTTTCAAAAAATATTTGGTTCATACCTTTTTGAAGTAAAAAAGTTTAAAAACTTGAAAAATCTCAACCCGATTTTGTAAGTCTTACTACAGGTATGTTTTTGACACACACACACACACACACACACACACACACACACACACACACACACACACAGTCAGAAAGCACACACAGATACACACAGTTAGAAAGCACACACAGATACCCACAGTCAGAAAGCACACACAGATACACACAGTCAGAAAGCACACACAGATACACACAGTCAGAAAGTACACACACACACAAAGTACACACACACACATGAACACATGCTGATGTGTGTGTGTGTAAACTATTTCACAAACACATACATGCACATTTGTGTGTGTAATAAACGTATATGTGTGTGTGTGATTGTGTGTGTGTAATAAACGTACATGTGTGTGTGTCAGTGTGTAATATTCGTACATATGTGTGTGTGTATAATAAACCTACAAATGTGTGTGTGTGTGAGTAATAAACGTACATATGTGTGTGTGTGTAGTAAACGTACAGTTGCCCAACGTTCCGCCTGGGCCACCCCGCTGCCAGAGGTGAGTAACTGTGATGGCAACAGTGTTTATGTTTGTTCGTGTGTTCATGCTCGGCAAAAGTTCGGATCATCTACAGTTTACTTCTGAAGTGAGCCTTCATCCCATCGATGGCAGGGTAATATGGAGTTGGGTGCGGCTTGATAACTTTTAAAATATGAACTATTTCTGTCACTGACCATCTGAATACAGAGTTAATAAAGTGTTTCGAGTTTATTACAGATTTTTTATATTAGTTTACGATGGTAAAAGTCATTAAATAAAGCGATTACGGCAATGAAACATGAGGTCGTCAGTATGGATGAAGGTTTCTACCCTTGACTTCCACAGTTGTGTCTATATGGGGAGAAAAATATTTCAGGAGTAAAATGACTCCCATTGGCTTACCCACTTGCATGAATATGGTCGCACAGAAATTATTGTTGTGTGTCACAGGTCACACTGATCAAAGCCAAAAATTATATGACTAAATTCATAATTAGATAGATAACATAGTAGGCTACAGTATTTTAGTAGATTTTTTTTTTTTTTTTTTTTTTTCAAGCTGATGGTCTCGTTTTGTAGATGTAACACCTGCGCTGAGCGAGTTTGTTTGATCTCACGCACTGGTTCCCCCATGATATATAAAACATAATACGGCTTCATTGTCATACTTACTTCAAAATAATTAGAAAGAGCAATTACATCCTCTATCCTAAGGTTCACAAAGCAGACCAGCAATTGTGAGAATTTGTGAGACTTAGAACATTGAAAAGCGTCAACACAATTGGGGGAGGCGGTGGCAGAGTGGATAAAGAGACGGATTGTGAATGTCAAGGGTCTGGGTTCGAATCCACGAGAAAACGTCTGGGATTTTTCAGAGGTGAACTGAGTCCAGCTGTTCATCAATTATCCTGGCTACACCGACACGTCAAGAAAATACCCCGTACATCGTCGTCAACTCACAACATAGAAGATGCCCGACCATATTCCAAGATGCTGTGAGTGACGGTGCAGCTGCTCTCCCCTGATAGTTACGTGTATAAATAAGGTGTCGTCATCTAGTGGGGCAGAAGAGAAGCTATGGTACCAACATCACCACGAAGCTCCACTGTCTCATCTGGTGTGACACCCAATAATCTCGGGGCCTCGCAAGAGTCATTTGAGTAAACCCTTAGGTCAATGTGGTAGTGGCGACTACATTCATGCAAGTCCTCCAGCATACTCTGCATTTTATTCCAATTCATTTGAATGACAGGGTCACCATGGTGGCTCTGCCACCCTAGTTTCCCGAGATGTTCCATGCACGAGCCTGGAGCTTGACACTCCGCTCCAGGCTGTCACAGTTAAGGCTTTTATGGGCCGCCCATACACTGTGTGCAGTCTATACCTTCCTCCCAGTGTTACAGTTGGGAGGGGTGATCTCAACCGTCTTGTACAGGACCTTCCTTCTCCCTTTTTTTTATTGGGTGATTTTAATGGTCGTCATCCTCTGTGGGGTGGTAGTTTGGTCAACCCCAGGGGTGTTTTATTGGCTTCTTTTATAGAAGATGAGGGATTAGGGGTTTTAAGTACGGGAGGTGTGACACATTTTAATAGCCCTACTGGGACTTATACCGCTATTGACATTTCCCTTTGCTCACCCAGTGCTCTATTGGATTTTACTTGGAGTGTGTTGCCCAATTTATATGGCAGTGACCACTTCCCTATACTTTTAGAAGGTAACAGGTACGAACCACAGTGTAGTCTTCCTACATGGAAATTAGACAAGGCTGACTGGCAGTTTTTTAGAGAGCTAACTTCTTTGGTCTCCTCTGTAGCAGATTTTGGTAGCTCTGACGAGGCTGTAATATATTTTACTGATATGCTTCACTATGCTATTCTCAACTCTATCGCTAAAACTTCTGGCAACTTTCCCAAACGTCCTGTCCCTTGGTGGTCACCAGTCCTCAATTACAGACTAATTGCCTTTACCTCCTGTCTCTGTAAACTATTTGAGAAGATGGTGAATGTCAAACTGATATACTTCCTCGAACGGGGTCTTTTTCTGTCTCCGTCCCAGTCTGGCTTTCGTAAACACCGTTCCACTAAAGATGCTCTAGTCAGGTTGGGAGCTGCTGCATGCGAGGCTTTTGCATGACATCAACACCTTGTCTATGTATTCTTTGATTTTGAGAAAGCCTATGACACTACATGGCAATATGGCATCCTGCAGCAACTACATGCATATGGCCTGCGGGGTCCTCTTCCACGCTTTTTTCAGGAATTTCTAAGTGGTCGCAGTTTTTCTGTGAGGGTTGGTACAGCCCTCTCAGCATCCATTGCACAGGAGGAGAGCGTCCTCCAGAGAAGCGTTCTCAGTGTCACATTGTTTGCTGTAGCAATTAATGCAAATGCCTCATCCCTTCCGGACAGTATAGCCAATTCCATGTACGTTGACGACCTGGCGGTCTGGCTTGCTGCTTCCCGAATGTCAGTGGCGGAGCGGCACATGCAGCTTGCCCTCGACATGGTGTCGCGTTGGGCTGGTTCTTATGGGTTTCGATTTTCTCCTGCCAAGACAGTTGCTATGCACTTCTGCCACATCCGAGGTGTCCACTCCGATCCAGAATTATTCATGTATGGTCATCAGATACGTTGTGTCGAGGAGACTCGTTTTTTGGGTCTCCTTTTTGACAAACGTTTGACTTGGGTTCCCCACTTACATTCACTTAAGGTCTCTTGCCTCCAGGCTCTTAACCTGTTGAGGGTCCTGGGCCATACGTCCTGGGGGGCTGATTGGGCCACCCTCCTCCGCTTATACCATGTTCTTATTACGGTATGTAAAAACTAGACTATGGGTGTAAGGTGTACTCCTCTGCCAAAGATGCTCGTCTCAGAGTTTTAGACCCTGTTCATTATGCTGGCGTACGTCTGGCCACCAGAGCCTTCAGGTCGTCCCCAGTCCCCTGGTGGACACTGATGATCCACCTCTTGATCTCCGTCGCCAGTCCTTGATTGTTCGTTGTTGGCATCGAGTACATCGACTTCCTGACTACCTTCGCTGCTTGGTGGTGTCATCTGATATCATGTCTCAGTACTACCTTTCACATTCTTGCACATAATGGCCCTTTGGCCTCCGGGTCAGGAAGGCTATGGAGGAGATAGGCATTGATGACTTCCAGATTTGTCCTGTGCGGGTCCTCAGGGTTGTTCCATGGCTTCTTCCAGAAGTTTTCCCCTGCACCTGCTTTTTAGAACATGCCTTCACTCACAGGGAGTCTCTCTCTGTGTACACTGATGCATCAAAATCTGATGCTGGAGTTGGTTTTGGAGTTGTCTTTCCTTTTCTTTTGTTGTGTCGGCAGCCTCCTTTCTGTCATGTCAATTTTCATTGCTGAGCTCTCAGCCATTTAATATGCCCTCCAAGTACTTTTTACTCTCCCTCAGCCTTTTTTTACTTTTTTTAGCGATTCCTGTAATGCCTTGCGGGCCTTGGGAAATTTTAACTCTTCCCATCCCCTGGTGTTGGCCATTCTCGAGTGGCTTGTCCTCCTGGGTCGTCGTGGCTGCAGAGTTACATTTTGTTGGGTCCTGGCTTATGTGGGTGTCAATGGGAACTTGTGGGCTGTCGCCCTGGCTAAGGCTGCAGTCTCCAGTTCTCGGATTCCTGCCAGGCGTCATCCCGTTTCTGCAGTGGACCTTCGACCCTACATAGATGCTGCCGTTCGTTTCCGCTGGCAGAACAGATGGGATGCCATCGGGTCTAACAAGCTCCACGGCATCCGCCAGTGTCTTGGTTTGTGATGCTACAGCAGCCTGTCCCGCCATTGGGAGACTGCTCTCGTCCATCTCCGCATTGGCCACACACTATTGACTCATGGCTTTTTAATGAAGAGGGCTCACCTTCCCTACTGTGATGATTGTCTGGTCCCTCTGACAGTACAGCATCTTATTGATGAGTGTCCCAGCCTTGGGGACCTTCGTCGTAGGTATCTCTTCGAGTACCAGGTGGGTGACGGTTCTTACACTCTCTCCCAGGTCCTCGGGGAAGAGGCTGTGACAAAGTGGTGAACAGTACAGAGAACAAATTGTCAGGTACAGCCATGGCGGATAGTGCTGGACCTTTGTCCAAGGAGTGTTGAAAAGCATATGAACAGAGTTGCGAACAAGTGAAGTTTCCAAACCGTTGTCAACGTTAAGAGAGGTATGACGGTGAATTAAGATTTATTATATTTATTACTAGCTGGGGTACCCGGCTTCGCTCGGGTTTATATAAAGCTGATGGCAAGTATTAATTAATACATGAAATAATGATAAATAACAATATACTCTCTTTTTTAAAAAGTCCCAATAACATTCAGTTGACATTGTAATTAGAAAAAATGAAATAATAAAGAGTACAACATTTATACAAATAAAATTCACGTCCGCTGACTTACAATTGTCAACATAAATCACAGTTCTTGGTTTCCTCATATTCGAAGTCTACACTAACCTCTGATTACGGTGTCAATACTTCCGGGTAGACGATGCTAGTTGTTTTACCCTCTGGCGCATGGAAGTAAATGTGTTGTGGCGATCAGACTCTTGAGCAGCCGACATAGAGTTGGCCGTGGGAGAAGCATGCCGATTCCAAACTCAGACCTGTAGTTTTAAGCGACTGACCCTGTGCTTTGTTGATTGTCATTGCAAAGCTGACTCGAACAGGGAACCGCAGCCTCTTAAACTGAAATGAGGTGTCTGATGGAATATTTGGGCTCATTTAGGCAGGTTTAAGAGCATTTTGCTCATTATGTCATTTGGTCATTGAAGATGACGTTTGAGCACAATACCAAGCCCATCTTCTTCTTCGGGTAACAATACCTCTTTGTACCAAGTTGCATGTCATTGCCAGCACGGTTTGTGGACCTTTTTAGCAAATTTTTGGCAATTTTGATCTCATTATGCTCATTTTTTTTTTTTTTCATTTAAATTTTTGCCTATCACCCCATATGGGGTTTAAATTAATAAATTAAGGCAGTAAACATTTCACAAGAGAGTCAATAGTAATATTAGTTGTAGTTGTGGTAGTAGTAGTAGTAGTTGTTGTAGTTGTAGTTACAGTAGTTGTTGTAGTTGTAGTTGTAGTAGTAGTTGTTGTTGTGGTAGTAGTTTTATCATTGGTGGTAGTGAACTTTCTTAGTTGTTGATGATGATGATATTTTGGAAGCGGCGAATGGTGTTTTCCTTACTGTAGGCTCAAACTGCCTCCATTCCTTCCGGAACTGAAAGACATTGGGGTCCCGGCGAAACTTGATGTTTTTCTGAAGGAGATCGAGGCAGGGTGAGGCGGACATCGGAGCCACCGCAGTTTGTTGACCCCACTTCAACAAACTGCGGTGGCTCCGATGTCTGACTGGTGTCCTTACTCCCCTTCCTATTTCTCTTCCCCCTCCAGCATTCACCCCAGTCCTCCAGTTCCGTCTCACTACCGGTGGTGGTGGTGCTTTCACCATCATCTTCCTCCTCCTCCGTCTAAATCTCCTGTGTTGGCGCAGGCAGTGGTGACGGTGGTGTTGGTGGTGGCAGTGACGGTGGTGGTGGTGGTGGCAGTGACGGCGGTAGTGGCAGTGATGGCGATGGTGGTGGCGCCCTCCCTCTGTTCACCCGGTTGAGTGGGAGAGGCAGCATTAACCGGCGACAAGGGTGGGCTGGAGGCAGTGATGGTGGCGCGTCTGCTCCGCTCCTCCCTCGTGCCTTCTTGCTGCCTCGTTTCTTGGTTGTGGTGGTGGTGGTAGTGGTGGTGGGTGGTTATAGATCGGGAGAAATGGCGATTGGTGGTAAGCCATTTCTCCCGAAGATGTCCTGGAGGAGGTCGGAAAGACGACCTAGCCCTTCTGCAGCTTAGGCAACAGCAGTCTTGGTGCAGACTGTGACGATGTCTGCCTGCTGCTGCCGTTGCTGCGGTGGTTGGGCGTCAGCCGTCTTCCTCCCACGGACATGGATTGAGCCGAGGACTTTACCACCATCATGCCCGGCTACGTTGGTAGCCCCCACGCCCTTCCTCCCTTCCTCCACAGTGAAGGACGCCTCCTCTCCGTCCCTCAGTGATGGTGGTGAGGTGGTGGCAGCAGAGAGAAGGCTGCCCCTACTGTGGACGAAGTAGTCAATACTGTTGGCGGTCACAAAACCATAGCCCTTCAGGAAGTTGAACCACTTCACCCTGCCAGCTAGACTGGTGGCAGAGGAAGTGGTGTTGGTAGTGTTGTCAGGTAGAGGTGTTAACTGGGCCATGGCTGTGTGTGTGTGTGGATCAGGTTGTAGATAAAATGATCTCCCTCGGGAAACAATACCCCTTTGTGCCAAGTTTCAGGCCATTTAGCGCGTTTTAGCGGCTCGAACGGAAAAAATCCGTTCGAGCATCTATTCGAGCCTTCAGGTGTCTCCTCAGGATTCTGCTTCCTGGTTCTTGTTTAACTTTCAACTGGATATAATTTTTCCATATTCATCTCCATGCTCAAGCTTACTTTACCTGCTATCCCTTTTAATATATCATCATAATGTAGTATACGGTACAGTTATTATAATTATATACTAATAAAATACAAATTTCGTGATTCTCCTCCAGTCACATGTCCCACAAAGTGATGACTAAAGGATTATACATAGATAGTGAATGTGTTGAGTATTGACCTGTGTGTGCAATTATAATACAAAAGTATAAGCCTGCCATACATACAGATGGTTTTCTGTCAAACTAACGTTTTCTTCCCTTACCTCTCTCTCTCTCTCTCTCTCTCTCTCTCTCTCTCGGATAAACGTTGACGTCACAGCATATCTGCGCGGGTCGTGACAGGTGAATGTATAGTTGGCTCCACTTCCGCGTTTACCACTTAGCACTGCTAATGTTGAACTACCCAGAAATTTGAATCCCGAACCTCTTTTGATCATGATGCGAATCACTGACTACTGAGTTATTAGAGGAAAGTGGGGTCGAGTTGGAGATGATAAGCTTCTATCAGTGATGGAGTAATATTATTGGATAGGGAGAGAATTAATATAGTAAGCACTTGAAATTTAAAGCAAATAGCCAACTGTCACCTCACTAAGTTATTTTCAGGTATCAAAATCCAAATGTAATGCTACATTCCAAGGGATTTGCTTTAATATGGAAACTTAATAATAACTTTAAGTAGCAATACAATTCACAACGCCAGCAATTACTGTTGATTTAATTATTGCTATATTTTTTAGTCATGTAGTAATTCTTAACCAACCTGTTAGGAAAGATGAGTAATCATTACAATAATATCCATAACCCTTATAGGTCGTGTTCGTGCACCACCCACTTCATGATTATAATTTTGTGGTCGCTCTAGAGCGTTTTGTCATGGCAGACACGAGAGTAATCTGAGAACAATAAACGTTCCTTTAATATGTTTTGTAATTAATTGATACATATTGTCAATAATACAGCGTAGCGTTCACACACGCATATTCAGCTGAACACACATTCATCTGGCATTCTTCCATCTCATAGACAGGTATTAGAGGAAGATTGATTGATTGATATTAGGCGCCGCAACAGCGAGGTCATATAGCGCCAGAAGCTGATAGAGAGGTGGGACTGCATGCAGGAAAGAAAATAGAAAGAAAAAAGGGACAGTTGACGAACTGAACGAGAGTTGCTGGGCCGAGGGGGCGCCAAATTTCTTAAAGTATTGCCCACGTCACTACAGGCATTACACACCTATGGAGCAGGTATTAGAGGTCTCCTAATTAGGGAAGATAAAAGAATAAACTTCACTTGTAAGTTTGATATGCATAAGCTCAATGTGAGGGATGAGTTTGAGGATCTTGAAGTAAATGAAGATGAAGAAAGAGAACCACACTGATCCTGGAAGACACTATTACAAGAAAATAAAAGGAGAAAAAGGACAATTGATGAATATAATAGGAATGGCTAGAGTCAGCAGGAGCACCCAATCTTTGAAAGTATTTTATAATTGTAAAATTATTACCATATTATAAAATCAAATCTTCCACCACCTAGTTAGTAGTGTTACCAAGATATTACCAGTACAGCCAATTTTATTACTTAGTAGCAGTAGAGTTCTTTTTTGATTAATTACTTTGTGTTACTGGTTTCCAAATAGTGATGGGTCGTTCGTGAACGATCCGGTTCCAAGAGCCGGCTCTTTGCAGTGAACGATGAGAGCCGGCTCTCGCTTAAGAGCCAAATGGCTCTTTTTGCTCTCTGTGAATTGAAATTTTGAAATAAATGAATGAGCTAATAAGGCTGGACTCCGACATACGATTTTCCGTCCCGCGACGCTGATAGTTGCCAGATACTTCCAGAAAATTAGTACACCACGACGGCATCTCCTAAGACTGGACTCCCACATACGATTTTCCGTCCTGCGACACTGATTGTTGCCAGATACTTCCAGAAAAATAATACACCACGACGGCATCTCCTAATTCGATCGCTTTGTTCACGAAAAATTCCCTACATCGCGCGCCAGCATGCTAGCGATGGCATGGGGCGTCGCGGGATGAAAGAGGTCCCGCGAACATTTTGGAATGTTCTAAATGTTCGCGGGACGACTCTAAAAACAAAGCATTCGCTAGACGCTTCGATCGACGTTGGATTTTTGAACAGCAACGTCGCTCTAAGGCGTGCTCCCTTTCGTTCGCCCAAATTCGTTAGAGCGACGTTTGGAGCGCCTTTTCGCGGTACAAAAATCTTTGCGCGTCACCCAGCACGGTGTGTGTGAACCAGCTGCCAGGTTCGAGCGTTATATATGACGGCCGAGTGAGACCTGAAGCCAGTGAGCACGAGGCATCCACACAGCGCAGAATTCTCAGGACCCACCCCACGCCCTTACCGCCAAATGGAAATGAATGAATGGTGTGAAATAAATTAATATGTTACAGTCAAATGAAAAAGGTGCGAAATGAATGAATGGGTTACAGTCAAAGGGAACTGATGCGAAATTAATTAAAGTGTTACACAGTCAAATGGTAATGAATGAAAAGGTTGCAGTCAAATGGAAATTATGTGAAATGAATGAATATGTTGGTCAAATGAAAATGAACGATTGAAAGTGTTACAGTGAAATGGTAATGGTGTGAAATGAATGAATGGGTTACAGTCAAATGGTAAAAGGTGAAATGAATGAATGGGTTACAGTTAAATGGTAAAAGGTGAAATGAATTAATATGTTGCAGTCTAATGAAAAAGGTGTGAAATTAATGAATATGTTGCAGTCAAATGGAAATGAATGAATGGCAAGGGTTTGGGGTCAGTGCCCCCATTTTATATATACACCAGGCACACAATTTTCTGTCGATGGAAACGTCTATTATCAGTCGATCTACAGGCGATTGATGGGCATGTGCATATTCGAGCAATGTCACCGAGGTCGTGCTATGTTATCGATATATGTTTTCCATCGCAGCACCCTGTTCCCACCATTTATCGTGACATTCGATAGACGTTCGCTAGCTGGCAGAACGATGGCGCTCGAACCATCATCTCAGGCGATCGACGGCCACCATACCGGCGTTCGAAAGGTCGTTCGAACCCCAATTTCGCCCATTGTCGCTCTCACCATCGGCCGATGGTCAGATATTCTGGAAGTATCTGGCAACAATCAGCGTCGAGGGATGGAAAATCGCATGTTTGAGTCCAGCCTTAGTCTCATTAGTACAGCAGGCTACCTCTTCTTATTGTTGTCTATTGTAATTTTACATTATAAACATATGATAAATACAATTTTCCCTGATTATTCATAGGGATACATTTGTAAATCATATAAACATCACGCAGTCGCACGTTGTTTCTGGCCTTTGCGTAGTCGCCATATCAGTATCTAGTTCATATTATTAATATGGTCTTTTGTGCACGATGTAGGAATGAGATACTATTAAAAAAACTACATACATATTTACAAGAACAGTCATTATAGTCATGTCGCATATTATTCCTCTTATTACTGGTATTTACGAAAAACAAAAATCAATATTCCTCTTTGGCAAATGGCAATTAGTGTTCGGCGCAGCATTTACAAATAATACTCCATCAATGATCACACTCTCCATAGGTTCAGTTCCTCACTTCCTGCCTAGTGCCTTTGTGGTAATGTAGTTACTGCGGTATCGGTTTGTCCCCATCTCACCTTTGTCAATAGAGAGGCTATCACACGAGTGTAATTTCACTTAGCATTTATTCATGAAATCATATACTTTATATTATCATTTAATAATATCTGGCCTTTAGAAGGTAACAGGTACGAACCTCAGTCGCGTCTTCCTAGGTGGAAATTAGACAAGGCTGACTGGCAGTTATTTAGAGAGCTAACTTCTTCGGTCTCTTCTGTAGCCGATTTTGGTAGCTCTGATGAAGCTGTAACATATTTCACTGGTATGCTCCACTCTGTGGCTCTCAACTCTATCCCAAAAACTTCTGGCTACTTTCCCAAATGTCTTGTCCCTTGGTGGTCACCAGTCTGCACCATTGCTGTGCGGGAGAAGCGTGCTGGTTTCTCTTGCCTTCTTCGCAATCGTGGGGACCCAACTCCTTTAGAGGACTTCCGACGGGCAAGGGTTCAGGCTAGACGAGTTTTAAAAGAGGCACGACATGCATCTTGGAAGGCCTATGTGTCTTCAATTAATACTAAAACTCCACTCACCCAAGTGTTCAGGAGAGTCCGTAAGATGGCGAGGAAGTTTTCTTCTAGTTCTCCACCTGTACTTAAGGTCAATGGAATTAAGATCATGGATGGTTTGACAGTAGCCAATACCATGGTGGAGGCTTTTGCAAGAGTCTCCAGCCGTGACTCTCGACCTCTGGCTGTCAGGCATGAGTTAAGAGCCAAGGAGCGTTCTGTCCTGGATTTCTCAGGGAATGAGAATGAAAGTTATAACCATATATTCACCCTGAGAGACCTGCATTCTGCTCTCTCTTACTGCGGCGACACTTCTCCTGGGCCAGACAACATCCCATATGCAATGTTGCGACACTTGGGTGAGGAGGCGATTTCATTTCTTTTAGCTTTATATAACTGAATCTGGCTGGAGGGTGTCTTCCCTTCTGGGTTGAGGGTTGCTACCATTCTTCCTTTCCTCAAGCCGGGCAAGGACTCTGATGTTGCCCTCAATTACCAACCAATTGCTTTGACCTCCTGTCTCTGTAAACTATTTGAAAAGATGGTGAATGTCAGACTGGTATACTTCTTGGAACGGGGTGATTTTCTGTCTCTGTCCCAGTCTGAATTTCGTTAACACCGTTCCACTACAGATGCTCTGGTCAGGTTGGAAGCTGCTGCATGTGTGGCCTTTGCACGACATCAACACCTTGTCTGTGTATTCTTTGATTTAGAGAAAGCATATGACACTACACGGCAATATGGCATCTTGCAGCAACTCCATTTATATGGCCTGCGGGGTCACCTTCCATTCTTTCTTAAGGAGTTTCTCAGTGGTCGCAGTTTTTCTGTGAGGGTTGGTACAACCCACTCAGCATCTCTTGCACAGGAGGAGGGCGTCCCCCAGAGAAGCGTCCTCAGTGTCACATTGTTTGCAGTAGCAATTAATGCCATTGCTTCATCCCTTCCAACTCGATGTACGTTGACGACCTAGCAGTCTGGTTTGCTGCTTCCTGTATGTCAGTGGCAGAGCGGCGCATACAGCAAGCCCTTGACAGGGTGTCACGTTGGACTGGTTCTCATGGGTTTCGATTTTCTCCTTCCAAGACAGTTGCTATGCACTTCTACTGCATCCGAGGCATCCACCCCGATCCAGACTTATTCATGTATGGTCATCGGATATGTTGTGTCGAGGAGACTTGCTTTTTGGGTCTCCTATTTGACAAACGTTTGACTTGGGTTCCCCACTTTTACGTACACTTAAGGTCTCTTGCCTCAAGGCTCTTAACCTGTGGAGGGTCCTGGGCCATACGACCTGGGGGGCTGATCGGGCCACCCTCCTCCACCTATACCATGTTCTTATTAGGTTAAAACTCGAATATGGGTGTGAGGTGTACTCTTCTGCCACCGATGCCCGTCTCATAGTTTTAGATCCTGTTCATCATGCTGGAGTACGTCTGGTGACTGGATCCCCAATCCCCAGTCTCCTGGTGGATGCTAATGAGCTCTTGATCTCCGTCGCCAGTCCTTGATGGTTCGTTGTTGGCATCGATTACATCGACTTCTGACTCCCTTCCCTGCTTGGTGGTGTCATCTGATATCATGTCTCAGTACTACCATTTACATTTTCATACACCATGGCCCTTTGGCTTTTGGGTCAGGAAGGCTATAGAGATCGGCAATGATGACTTCCAGATTTGTCCTGTGAGGGTCCCCATGGTAGCTCCATGGCTTCTTCCAGAAGTTTTCCCCTTCACCTGCTTTTCAAACAAGAAGGAATCTCTTCCTCCTCCAGTGGCTCGTTCCCTCTTTTTAGAACATGCCTTCACTCACAGGGGGTCCCTCCCTGTGTACACTGATGGGTCAAAGTCTGATGCTGGAGTTTGCTTTGGAGTTGTCTTTCCTGACTTTTGCTGTGGCGGCAGGTTCCCTTCTGTCATGTCAATTTTTACTGTTGAGCTCTCTACCATTTTAAATGCCCTCCAAGTGATTTTTACTCTCCCTCAGCCTTCATTTACTATTTTTAGCGATTTCTGTAGTGCCTTGCAGGCCTTGTGTAATTTTAACTCTTCCCATCCCCTGGTGTTGGCCATTCTTGAGTGGGTTGTCCTCCTGAGTCGTCGTTGCCGCAAAGTAATTTTTTGTTGGATCCTGGCCCATGTAAATGTCGATGGGAATGAGCGGGCTGACGCCCTGGCTAAAGCTTCCGTCTCCAATTCTCAGCCTCCTGCCAGGCGTCATCCTGTTCCTGCAGTGGAACTTCGACCCTACATAGATGCTACTATTCGTTCCTGCTGGCAGGACAGATGGGACACCGTCCGGGCTAACAAGCTCCGTTACATCCGCCAGCACCTTGGTTTGTGGAGATACTGTGGCCTGTCCCGCCTGTGGGAGATGGCTTTTGTCCGTCTCCGCATTGGCCACACATTATTGACTCATGGCTTTTTAATGGAGAAGGCTCATCCTCCCTACTGTGATGATTATCTGATCCATTTGACAGTACGGCATCTTATTGTCGAGTGTCCCAGCCTTGGGGACCTGCGTCGTAGGCACCTCTCCGAGTACCAGGTGGGTGACGGTTCTTACAGTCTCTCCCAAGTGGGAGGGAACACCCTCTCCTATGTGGAAGAGGCTGGCCTTCTCCACAAAATATCATTTTATGATATTTATGGTTTTTAGATGGTTTGATTTTTTTTTTATGTCGACGGGTTCTTTTAGTACTAATGTGCTTTTAGTTTGTGTGTCTTTTAATCATGGTGCCTATCCCTTTCGGGTGTATATGTTTTATTAATTATGTAGATGACAATTTTATGTTGGGCGGTATATGACCTTAGCTATTGCGCCGCCAGATGCTTCGTTGCATAAAAAATCATTCAATAAATCTCATTTCTGTACTAACGTGAAGTCCTGTAGCATACATAATTCATGCATTAGGCAAGTCGTGGAGTAAGAGTTGTCACTTCATTTTTACAGATATATGTTATGTGATTTTAATGATTGATGGTTTTGGCGGAGGGGGAATTTACCGAATTATTGAATATAATGCGAATGATAACCCAGAGAATAAAGTTACCAAATCGGATTCTAACCAAAAAGGAATCTTTGAGTAGATTCGCTGTGACTGTGACTGTAGTATGTGAAGCAACCAACACCTCAATGCTTCACTCGATAATCTCTGGGCCTCAGTCTCAGGCCACGACTGACGGCCTCCTATCCCGAGGTAGAGGTATATATAAAAAAGTAAAAATAAAATAAAATAAATAAAAAGAAAGATAACGTTATATACCATTCGGCAACTACGGTGTGGATTAGCTGAGTTTTCAGAATTAGAAAGGGGCAAATCTTATGATAATATTTTAAATTTCTCTAATAGGTAAAGAAATGCGAATATGTTTCGATTTGCATCCACTATGGTTTCTCTGACTCAAGAAGCAATACGACTATGCATAATTGGCAACTGATCGGCTGGAATATCACTATCTATAAGGTTTCACAGCAATGTACCATAATGCTACATCGTTTTCGTTCATTCGTTTTAATGCCGATACTTTTTTGGGAGAGTGTACATACATCGTGCACAGCTGAAGCACCCTTCGCCATCTTGGCAGCCTGAGGCAAACAGTCCATACCAACGGGTCGCTTGGTAGAGGTTGAAGAGGTGGACAGCTACAACCTGAGCTGCGGAGTGACCGAGGAGAGGGGTGGGAGGTTGCGCGAGGGCAGCTCAGGCCAGAGGATCCTCGATAGGAGACTCATCATCCTCCGACATTGCCAAGTCCGCTTCCAAGCAGGAATCCACGCTCTCCATCAGGCTAGGCAAGGCCTAGATGGAAAGCAAACAACTGAACATGGACAACTGAACACACACACACACACACACACAAAGAGAACCACAACAAATCAATACACAGAACCACAACAGACAAACGACACCAAAAACACCACAGAAACAACAACACACAATCAAGAACGAACAAACAACACACACAACAATGCAGGCAGAGCGCCAGGAGAAAGTCCACACTCCACCAAGGTTGGAGCGAGATTCCATCAAGTGTGTTGACAAACCTTTGCCTGTTTAGTCTTTAATATTGTTGTTTATTTGTGTGTTTAGTGCTTGTATTTGGTGTACAATGTGTTGTGTGAGAGGAGTTGGGATGTGTGTCTCGTATGATGAGGCTTTGAATTTCTGTTGTAAAGTTGGGGTTGTGTTTTTTCTGTTGCCTTTAGGGATGTGTTGGTTGTCTGTGTTTTGAATAATTGATTGTATTGAATTTTTGTACAGCAGTGTTGATGTCTGTGATGGGTGTACTGTTCACTGTTTCAAAGTGATGTTCTGTTTCGGTTGTGAAGATGTCCCAGTTGGCTCTTTTGTAGTTGGTGTATGTGTGTTTGTGGCCAGTTGGGGTTATTCTTGTTTTTGTGGTGATAATAATTGGGAGATGTTCTTGGGGCGAGGTTGGGGGAGCAGAAGGTGATGTCAGGTGATGATGTTTGGAAGAGAGCTTGGTGAGGGATGCGGGTGTGTTGGAGAGTGTTGTTTAATGTAATGAGGCTGTCCGTTTCTGTGAGGATTTCAAGCTCTCTGTTTGTGTCTGGGTTGTTGACATACCAGACCGACGTATAGGTGTTGAAATCACCACCCAGGATGGGGTCAGGTTTGTTAGTGATTTCTTGGAGCTGGGCAGGCTTGAGGGGGGATGTATCGATTAACTATTGTAATACTAACCAAAAAGGAATCTTTGAGTAGATTCGCTGTGACTGTAGTATTTTGTCTTAAATATAATGCACTTATAGCATAGGGTACGATTAAGTAGGCTTATGCTTTTCTTCTCATACTTCTAAATAAGGTTTTGTAAAGTAACAAACAGACATTGCCCTCTTCAGAAAGTGACGTGTATAAACAAACATGTGAAGCAACCAACACCTCAAAGCTTCACTCAATAATCTCGGGGCCTCAGTCTCAGACCACGACTGACGGCCTCCTATCCCGAGGTAGAGGTATATAAAAAAAGTAAAAATAAAATAAAATGAATAAAAAGAAAGATAACGTTATATACCATTCGGCAACTACGGTGTGGATTAGCTGAGTTTTCAGAATTAGAAAGGGGCAAATCTTACGATAATATTTTAAATTTCTCTAATAGGTAAAGAAATGCGACTATGTTTCGATTTGCATCCACTATAGTTTCTCTGACTCAAGAAGCAATACGAATATGCATAATTGGCAACTGATCGGCTGGAATACCACTATCTATAAGGTTTTACAGCAATGTACCATAATGCTACGTCGTTTTCGTTCATTCGTTTTAATGCCGATACTTTTTTGGGAGAGTGTACATACATCGTGCACAGCTGAAGCACCCTTCGCCATCTTGGCAGCCTGAGGGAAACAGTCCATACCAACGGGTCGCTTGGTAGAGGTTGAAGAGGTGGACAGCTACAACCTGAGCTGCTGACTGACCGAGGAGAGGGGTGGGAGGTTGCTCGAGGGCAGCTCAGGCCAGAGGATCCTCGATAGGAGACTCATCATCCTCCGACATTGCCAAGTTCGCTTCCAAGCAGGAATCCACGCTCTCCATCAGGCACCTGCGGAGGATCTTCTTACGCCTGCAGTAGAATGGGCTCAAGATTCACCCATCCAAGTGCATCATCGGGGAAGATCATCTCGACTTCCTCGGACACCGCATGACACTGAATGGCATCACACATCTGCCGCAGAAGGTGGAGGCCGTTAGGGAATTCCCCCTACCTACTACTGCCAGGAAACTCAGGGAATTTCTAGGAATGATGAACTGTTAACACCGTTTCATCCCCTACGCTGCCTAGGCCCTCGCTCCACTCCACGACCCGCTGAAGGGGCTGAAGAAGTCCTCACAAATGAAACTCGTCTGGATGCCAGCAGCGGAACCTGCCTTCAATGGCATCAAGACCAAGCTGGCTGACACTACACTCTTGGCATACCCTTCTCCTCACGCTCCAACTTCCATCTACACTGACGCATCAAACGATGCCATCGGAGCTGTCCTGCAGAAGGAGGTTGACAAAGTACTTAGACCTATCGCTTTCTACAGCAAAGGCCTGGAGCCACCACAATGCAAGTACAGCGCCTTTGACAGGGATCTCATGGCCATCCACGACGCTGTGAAGCACTTCCGTCACTTCCTCGAGGGCAGGACATTCCACATCCGTACAGACCACAAACCTCTCACCACGGACATGCACCAGCTCGGTACTAACTGGTCACCCCGTGTTACACGACACCTGGCGTTCATCTCAGAGTCACCACTGACATCCGCCACATACGAGGAGAAGACAATGTCGTAGCGGACGCCCTCTCTAGATCTCCACCTACACAACCTCTAGTCTCGAGCATCCAACACATCCCGCCCTCAGACTTCCTGGCACTCGCAACCGCTCAACTGGCCGACACGCACCTCCAAGAACTCCTCTCAGGCGAAACGGGGCAACAGCTGGAGTACCTGTCAGCTCCCATCTCTACCACCCAACTCTGGTGCGACACTTCCTGCGGCATACCACACTCCTATATTCCCGAGCAGTTCAGGCAGCCTGTGTTCTATCACTACCACTCTCTCAACCACCTGGGTGTATCAGGTACACTCCTCCTCATCAGCCGCCTCACAGTATGTCCAGGAATGAGGCGACAGATCAAGGACTAGGTTACGTCATGTCTGACTTGTCAGCTCACTAAGGTTGGCCACCACACCCGTCCGCCACTCCATGAATTCACCGTTCCTTCCAGCAGTTTCCACACGGTACACGTAGATATTGTGGACCCACTACCCTCTTCGCATAGATCCCGTTACCTGCTGAAGTGTGTTGATAGGACGACACTGTGGTGGACCGCTATCCCCATGTCTGACATCACCCTCAGGAGGGACCGCCCGCCACTTCCTTAGCAATTGGGTCGCAAATTTTGGTCATCCTTCAGTGATCATTACTGACCAAGGCACCCAGTTTGAGTCGAGGGCGTGGCAAGACAAGTTAACGGTCCTGGGGACAAAATGCCAGCGTACCACCGCCTATCACCCCTGCAGCAACGGTATGGTACAGAGGTTTCACTGCCGCCTGAAGGATGCCTTCCACGCACTACAACCTGATCATTCTCCTCACCATCCGTACTACCATGAAGGAGGACCTCAACCACTCTCAGGCAGAGCTGGTGTACGGTGAAGACCAACGCCTCCCAAGATAAATAACATCTTCTGACGTGGACACATCCAGCCTCTCTTCCTTGCCAGCACTCAAGCACGCCATCGCCAACGCTACACCTACGCCTACATGCCACCATACCAGGTCAACATACACACCACCCGTCCTACACACCACACCCTCTCTCTTACTCAGGACGGACTCGCACCGTACACCTCTCCAGCAGCTGTACACCTGCCCTCACCCCGTGCTCACCAGGATGGACACAACGGTCACCGTACGTATCCATGGCAAACCTTACCTCACATCCTGGGAGAGGGTAAAACCGGCCCACACCTCAGGCGCACCGCCTCACGCCACACCACTAAACACCCACCCATCCACTCATGCACCGGCACACACATGCCGCGCACGCCTCACCCGCCATACACACAACCTACACCACACTCATCTCACAGTCCACCACTCCTACCCACACCTCACACACTACCAGTCTCCAACGTACACCCTCAACAACTCACACCATCACACCGCACCTCACACCACCAAAACATCACAGGCACACCATCATCCACCACTACCACCATTTCACCCCTACCACGGCATACTCACGCTAACCCTATCATGTCTCTACCCGCCTCTTATTACCACACCACCATTCACTCATCACCTCCTCCCATCCACACCCTTCTCCAACATACCCTGGCAACCCCCCACCCCACCCTGCTTCCCCCTCCTATCCCCATTCCTTCTTCCCAGCCCACCCTATCCGTACCCCTCCTTCCTTCCCATTCCTCACATCTCGCCAACCCCGTGCCTATACCCGACCTACCTATCCCACCTCACCTACCCAAACCTCTCAATCCTCCTCCACCTGAACCACTCCCCGATCGCATTCCTCAACTCAACCTACCTACCCCAACTCCACTTCCTGATGTACAGCCGGCTACACTGCCGCGAGGGCCAGTGCAGTGTTGTCAGCGTTCCCTCTCCCAGACTTGAACCACAAACTTCGATCCGAGACACACATCTGAATCATTCACTAGTGAGAGAGATAGTATTAGGGGTTGGCAGGCTTGTATGCTGAGCGAAACGAAAGACAATGAAATAATTATCTGTATGTGAGCAATTTTGTTTTTATGTGGATGCAGATATAGGCTCCACATGATTCCTGATATATTAATTTGCTATATTTCATGGTGCAGAATACTACATTGTAATGCTCGATAATCAGGTTTTGATTTGCTATTAAAATTATAAATGAAGGAGACCATAGTATGGGAACATATTCCATGCACCTTTGGCCAGTTTATGAATGTTCTGATAATATTAAAATATCAGGCATGAGAGCCCTTATCCTTGCGCCGGGGTCAAATGTATTCGCATAGCAAGGACGGAAACTGAAGTTTGGTGATAAAGCTAAAATTGCAGGTTTAACAGGTGTTATACATGTTTTTTTTTTCCATGAACTGGAATTAGCCTTGTAGACGAGGCTGGTGCAATTCTTGTGCAGAATGCCGATGAACTTCCCTTGGCTTCCACCTCCATCTTATCTCTACCCTACTCTCCCCATCTCTCTCTCTCCCTTCGGCCATTTCCTTTACCACTTAGTGTCTACATTATTAGTATTGGGGCTATATTTAACAAGACAGATACGTTATAGTGTAGGTTGTTCTTGTTATTATTTATGCTTTCCGATCTCGTCTTTTATTCATTAAATGAATGTCACTTGATCATCAGACTGTCACATTAGGCCTCGTCCACTTGGACTGACACTTCGCCACACACACACAGACAAAAGCGATAATTTGGCTAATCCCCCTCTCGATCGCTTGCATCTGCCTGCATCTGACCCGTGTCTGAGGTGGAAAATGTCTGTTTTCACTGCTCCCTCGCCCAGGTGTGAACCACGAACTTCGGTTCACGAGAAACGTCTGAAGCACTTATTACTCTCGTCGTCTGGATGCCCGCGGGCCGACCGGCTGTAGGAGGTCATTGTGAAGGAGGGAATCTGGGCACGATTCTGATTACATTACATTTAATAGTAAGGAAGTAATTAATACTCATGTAAGCTTAAGTGTAACAACCATAAATTTAGGAATGTTCTTATCACAATATTTGCCGAGCAATTCTGCAAGGCAATAACCAAGAATAACGTAAGCCGTAAAACGATAAATACCAGTAATTACACAGATAGATGTGCTACATGTTATCAATTTTAGTACTGAATTCTCTAACGGAATGCGCCACCTGCCATGCATTGGGTTCCTGCATGAAGAGAGCTTGGGAACTTCAGTTTCCGTCCTTGCAGTGCGAATACATTACTGCCAATATATAGGATTTACTTATCCCGGTTATATTTGACGTAATCATTAAAGGGGCCAGATGATGGATAGTTCATGGTGCCGATGCTTGGATTATCTAATATCTTCAGTTCTTATGTAATTGTTCCTCAAGTGTCAGCGAAAGTCATTATAACAGAGTGCTGAGTTTGACCCCGGCGCAAGGATAAGGGCTCTCATGCCTGATATGTTAATATTATCAGAACATCCATAAACTGGCCAAAGTTGCATGGAATATGTTCCCATACTATGGTCTCCTTCATTTATAATTTTAATAGCAAATCAAAACCTGATTATCGAGCATTACAATGTAGTATTCTGCACCATGAAATATAGCAAATTAATATATCAGGAATCATGTGGTGCCTATATTTGTATCCACATAAAAACAAAATTGCCCACATACAGATAATTATTTCATTGTCTTTCGTTTCGCTCAGCATACAAGCCTGCCAACCCCTAATACTATCTCTCTCACTAGTGAATGATTCAGATGTGTGTCTCGGATCGAAGTTTGTGGTTCAAGCCTGGGAGAGGGAACGCTGACAACACTGCACTGGCCCTCGCGGCAGTGGAGCCGGCTGTACCATCCCCCTCCACACCCTACCTGAACCGTTACCTCTACCCAACTACCACATGCCAGACCCTTCCCCGTTACCTGACCACACCCTACCTGAAACGTTACCTCTACCTGACCTGCCCTCAGGACCAGCCGCCTGTCATTCACGTTATACCTGCCACACCTCCTCGTCCTGTTAGCCCTCGCTGCAGTCTCATGCATCAGCCATGCCCTGAGACGCCAACTTCGCCGGTTTTGGTATCTGAGGGATTCACATCTCGGTCGGGACGCACCATTCGGCGTCCGGCCAAATATATCGCCACTATATCCAATACAGACATGCACACACTCCACACGCTGCCAACCACACCCACCATTTTTTATCAATTCACACACTTGTAATTCACACTCCACACTGTCCACGTATACATCTGTGCAACACATTTATGTTTTTCGATGTCTATTTACGTACCATGTCTAATTTTTTTATTTTATATACTTACTATTTCCCATGTATGTATTCCTTATTATTTTTCTCTATGTATTTATCTTATATATATATGTCATTTTTGTGTCATATTTGTTTGTAACAGACATCCACCTCATCTCTTGTTTCTTGAGGGAGGGGGGGGGGGGTACTGTAGTGAACCAAGCACTATTATTTCCCATTCTCTATGTACTATTGCGGACAAAAGTTTCTTTCTACTCCGGGTGATAAGCCCTCACGATTGCTGCCCCCTTTCTGGCCGGCAGGTTGATGTTGGCTCGTGAACTACAAAACCACATAAACCAGCAACCGAACAGTTGACTGACTCGGATTCGGATAGGAAGTAATTTATCCCTCCCCTCTCTCTCTCTCTCTCTCTCTCTCTCTCTCTCTCTCTCTCTCTCATGTGTATAGCATATAAATAGATACATTAGTTGATAGGTAATATCAGGTGCAAAACAAGTTATTATTGCACAAGAAGAGAACCTCAGTACTACTATTTGTCAGAAATCACATAAAAGCTAAAATATTACAAGAATAAACCGAATCATAGTTCCTACTAAAAATAGTATAATTTTAAATCCACAGAAAGCATGTAGTAAAATAAAGAATTAAATACCTCATTTAAAATCCAATGGGAGTAATGATCCTTTAAAAGTAATGTTATCTGTGCTCACTATTTTGGTATCTTTTCAAGGACTCACTGGTCTGTAGTAGGCTATATGGCTGTCTCATGATTGCACCACTGTTCGATTCATGCACTTAGATTTACTCTATATAACCTGTAGTTTTGTATTTGCAGCACCTATATGTAATATATCCATTTATATATGTTTTTTATTTTATTTTCCACTAGTTAAAAGTGGAAAATGTCATGTTTCCACTAGTTAAAAGAAACAAAAGTGTGTTTGTGTCCATGACAGTCCATAGGACATTTGGGCCCTTATTCACAAAAGCAAAGTTCACTTTTAATTAAGGTAATATTTTCTTCGTAAGCGATCATTCATGGCAAGAACAAGGACCCGGCACTGCTCCGAAATCATAATATAAACTCATACTAATATAATAGCAAATCCATTCACTGCTTCGAAATAAGCCTGAAACACTATGGGAGATCAGTAATGCAAGCATATGAGCAAGTGCAAACTCTGATATGCCTTGTGAATACAGACCCTGGCTACGTGTAAAAGGAAAATGGTATATTTATGATACAGACAGTGTTCCAAGATGTTCAATAGTAGTACTGGGGCTCTCTTCTTGTGCAGTTATCACTTCTTTACACCCAATATTACCTATCAACTAATGCATGTATTTATATGCTATACATGAGAGAGAGAGAGGGGGGGGGGGTGGAGGTAAATTACTTCCTATCTGAATCCGAGTCAGTCAACTGTTCGGTTGCTGGTTTACGTGGTGGTGTAGTTCTCGAGCCAACTACATCCTGCTGGCCAGAAAGGGGGCAGCAGTCGTGTGGACTTATCACCCGGAGTAGAAAGAAACTTTTGTCCGCAATAGTACCTGCGCATCCCCGCACTCACCTGTCGGCTTGCAGGCGAGCCTCTACCCAAGGCTAGCCGATCGTCTTCTCTACCCACGTTCTGCCACTAGCATCGGGACCGCTAGCCAGCCAACACCTACCTACTCCCGCTCCACAAACTGCCGCTGCCTTGCCTCACTGCACCACGCCAGGCGCCCTTGTCCTACACGCTACCTCCGGTCACCCTCAAGAACACCACGACTACCTTCTACAAGCAACACGTTACATTCTACAAGCAACATACGCAGTTAGGCAAGCGGGAAGTCTACACTCTAGTACTTGGGTCCACTCACTCTATATTTACCCCTGTGTTACTCTGTTAAAAAATCCGTGCCTAGTATTGGAGTCTACAATACACCTTCGGTAGTAACGGCCTCCCAGCGTTACAAAACAATAAAAAATACCAATGAGACCACACAAACAATGAAACCAACAGTAATATATATATATATATATATATATATATATATATATATATATATATATATATAATCTTTTAAACAAACGAGGTTGAAAGATATGGCTTGTTCTGCATTTATGAGTTTTTTATTTAAGCTTTCAGTGGATCTTACAGTTTTTCTTAAATCTTCACTTAGATGATGGATAAGTGAGGGATAATTGTGGGATAATACATGACGTAATGTCTAAGTGGGCGAGAATCGGGAGCTTGACAGAGTTTGCACATCGTCTGTTCTACGTTCGGCCTCCTAGCAACCTCCCACATGGAGCGGTATCCTATACGGATGCGAGCAACAGCTACATCACAGCGGCGAGTGAGGGTGGTACTCCTACCATACAGGTGTCCCACTGCACGGTACCAGTCATAGTGAGGGATGGAGAAACTGCCATGTCGTTTTCATCGTCAGTACGGAATTCCAAGTCCTCTCGCGTTTCATCACGCATAAATCTTCGCACTAAACTCCTGGAGATTGGGAATTGTACAGTAGGTTGGGACAGGTGGCAGGCAGTTTTGGCAAGTCTATCTACCTGGTCGTGTGGGTTATGACCTACATGAGAAGGTATCCAGATGAAAGAGACACAAAGGCCAAGAGTGGTGGCAAGATGGAGATGGTGTTGTAGGGAGGAGATGAGAGGGGTGATATGGGATGGAGGATTACGAATCAGTGCTAAGGCTGCCTGTGAGTCGCTGATAATGAGACCAGATTCTCCTTCAGTGGTGAGGTAGACAAGAGCTGAATTTATGGCAGACGGTTCACACTGGGTACTGCTACTCCAGTCAGAGAGGTGATGTGATGTTGAGAAGGTAGGAGAGCCAGAGTTGAATACAATGCAGGCAGCCCCTGCTCTACCAATCGCCAGTAGGGAACCATCAGTGTAAACATGAAGTGGAGGGGCAGGGAATTGCTTGGATGCTTCTGAGAGTGTTTCTAGTATGGAAAATTGCGTAAGGAGTTGCGGACATTCCTTGTATTTACTAAGAGGTGTGTATGTGATAGTTGGGGTGACTTTAGTCCAAACTGAAGGTATTGAGTACGTGTGAAGAGGTGTGAGTAGGTCATGACGGATATCACTAGGATCCCTACTAATTAAATACAGAATTATGCAAAGTGTTGAACGGATTCTGTGAATCCAAGATGCTAGGCCAGGGGTGTTGTTCTGCTTAACCTGTTCCAGTTTAGTGTAATCAGAGATGACCATAACCAAAATAGTGGGGTAAAATTTGCAGTGGGAGAGGGAGATGTTGGCAGACATTGCGTGCCAGAACAGACACCTAACATATGTATTCTATTAATAACAGGAGAGAGGTTGAGTTCAGTGAGAAAACTGACTATTCGAGTTGATCTGGGGCAGTGTCAGGTGATACGCATTGCTTCATTTTGAAGTTTTTCAAGAGGTCGGAGGAAGGAGAGACAAGTGAAGTGCATGATAATCTAGAGGAGATCGTACAGCCACAATCAAATAACCACCGACACTTTCCTTCTATCGTGGTGCAAATAAATCAGTATCATATCAAAATATAAGTATACAACACCTTATATCAGCTCAACCCCCTCAATTATTATTATAATGTGCTGCAAAAACATACACGTGTTGTCTTTATTACCAAAATATTTACTACGATGGAAGGAAAATGTTGGTGGATATTTGATTGTGGATGTACATACATTATATAAAATGACCGAGCTATTGGAATACTAACGCCTCTTGGGCCTGATGTAATAGAGCGGATGGGGTGAAGTCTAGCTCGAAACCTATCACGTAACTGGGAAATATATGCGTAGGGGTTACTGAGTGAGGAGATATGAACTGCTAGGTAAATGAATTCCTGGACAACATCAAGTTTGTTGCCAAGCGGTTAGGGTCATACATGCAAGTTCGCTTGAAAGAGAGCGAGCAAGAAGCTTAGTTTTTGTAGTGTTAATGATGACTCCACAGGATGTGGCGGCAGCAGCAAAGTTCCAAACGAGACTTTGAAGTGTAATAGGATTGTGAGCGCTTATGCATATACCATCAGCATAGCTGACTATGAGAGGGACCTAAGAGTCGAAGAAGTCTGTGCATGAGAATGTTGAACAGTAATGGACTAAGTACTCCGTCTTGTGGAGTACCGAGGCTAAATGGTAGATAGTCACTGACTGCTCCACAAAATAAAACAAGAGATTGTCTACCAGAGAGGTAGCGCTCAATCCACTGAAATAATAACCTTGAGACTCCTAATGATGCAAGTTCATCCAGTATGATTTCTCGGTTTGCCACATCAGAGGCTGCTTTAAGATCAATGAAAGCTGTACATGAAGATGACTTCAAGTGAGAGAAAAGTTCAGCAAATCAGTGGTGTGAGCTACGACCTGGGAGGAACCCAAAGAGGGTTGGAGATAGCTGATCTTCAATGAGGTGACGGAGACACGTAAGTAAGATCCTCTACATCACTTTACACACACAGGAAGTGAGAGATATAGGACGGAAGTCAGTAGAGTTGGGATTAGGGATGGGGATAATGGTACTACGTGTCAAGGCTGCTGGCAAATTACCTTCTGAAAGACTCATATTGAATAAAGTAAGAAAGGGGTTACCAGGGACCTGGGCAATGAGACGTACAGTGGAATACGTGATTCCATCATCTCCAGGAGCGGTCGCCTTACCCCTCAAAAGGGCAAGGCACAACTCCTCTATGATGACATAATTATCACAAGGGTTGGGTGCGATTTTGTCCTCGTTAATACGAACCAGCCTCGCTGACTGACCTGATAGAAGTCTGGCTCGAGTAGATGAGGGGAGAAAATTTAGCTGGGACTGAGCTGACCACGTCATGGCAAGATCTTTAGCATATTCAACAGGATGAGGAGGTGATGGGACACGAGATTTGACAATTCTATTTATAAACCTCCATACCTGTGAGCATTTAACTTCTGGAGAAAGTCTGTCCAGTACTTTTATTTAACATCCTTGTTAAGATCACTGAAAGCCCTGGCAGCGTTGAGTTAATTGAAAAGGGTGTCAGCAATGCGGTCAGAGCCGTAAGCAGCCGCGGCACGTGTAACATTATCCTCACCTTCACGCACTCGTCGGTCCTTAGACCATCAGTGGGAGAGGTGGGTGGGAGGTATCTTATGGTAGAGCTGTGAGACATAGTTATCATAAAAGTTCTTTACCTGAGTTACAAGAGAAGTGTAGTGTTCATTAGCCGAGGTTGATGAGTGTATGGCATACGAGGATGTGACCCATTAGTGCCCACAAGTACTTTAAAGGACTTAATAATGTGTTACCTTAAACTTTCTCTCATTCTCTTTTGCCGAAAGATCTTGATATAATATATTTCCTGGAGACAAAGGAGGAGTAGTACTTTCAGTTTAGTGCAGAGTAAAAAGTGTGTTATGGATGGCATTGGTAATTCAAGTGAATGTTTAATCACAGATATCAACATCAATAGTCAGTATTATCACGCCTATCGGCAACTTTCATAACGGGGCTGAGTGGGATAGTTGCCTGTTATGCGTGATATCACTGACTATTGATGTTGATATGTTTGATTAAACATTCACCTGAATTATCAATACCGTCCATAACACACCAGACGGAGGTAATCTGCATTAAAGTGTTCGATTCCCTGCTCTTCTCTGACCATGGGCTTCAGCCAAGAGGGGGGATACCGATTGGTGCACGCGACTGTACTTGGCCCTGGAAAACTGTCCCACTTTTCAAGCAAGAATGGACAGAGACCTCATCAGGTCCAGCCATACCATCATGCTAATGAGTGGCTACACCACACCTGCCCAGCGAAGAATGTACAGGAAGAAGAAGGAGGATACTGCAAATCTTCTAGTGAGGAAGACGATGTCCAGAAACACCTTCTATGACGTCATCCGCTTCACCCACTATGTAAGCATCAACAAGGCAGCAGAGGAATACATCGAGAAAGCCGAGTATTCTCCGTAGAGGAATCTATGATCAAGTACTTTGGCCCCCACCTCCTCAAGCAGTTCATCAGGGGAAAGCCAGTTCGCTTTGGCTATAAAGTATGGGTGCTAGCCACTTCTACTGGGGAGCTAATCCACTGTGAACCATATGGTGGTTCCAAGGCAAAATTGTTCCACTATGGCCTAGGTCAAGGACCTAACGTCATCTATGGCCTAGTGGAAGATGCCAAGCTGGTGGCCGGCACTAAAGTGGCATGTGACAACCTTTTCACTAGTTTGGACCTGCTGGACAATATGTCGAAGGGCATAGGAGTTGTTGGGAGGGTGAGTCTACAAATGTCTACATGTACCAGTTCTGAAGGCTTTAAACTCTGGGCAGAAACTGGTAACTTCCTTGTGTGTAATTCTTGGAGTTGCTGTAGGAGTTGAAGTTGGAGTTGATGTATTAGGTAGCGTAGCAGACGTGGGTGTTGTTTAGGGATTATTGACTTCTCAGTTTCCTTAATTAAGGCTTAGTTTATTTATATATATATATATATATATATATATATATATATATATATATATATATATATATATATATATATATATATATATATATATATATATATATAGATATCCAGGGAATGATAATGATGTGCCTTTGTCTTATATGGTATTGTATCTCTCTCTATGGAGACAGTCTACAGCCCTTGGGAATCAGTGATAAGTATCCTACCTATTAATTTAACTCCTCAGCTTAAATACATTCTCTACTGGAGTTGCCAGCAAGTCTGGAATACAATATTACCAACTTGATGGATTATGATTTACTGTGGGTTGTCTTGTGGTCATGTGGTAGATGAGTTATGTGGAACTATGGTCATGAGGTCTGGAGTCATGTGTCGCAGTTAGCTGAGTCATGACCACTCCTCCTATCTTCAGGTACCTAAACTGATAAGTAGTTTGTGATACCTGGTTATCTTAATGCCTATCTCTTGCTGCATATGTTGGTTATTTGTTGTGTGCCGGAGCATAGGCACAGGTAGTCTGTTTATATCTTGTGAGTCATCTGCTTTATTTGGTTATCTTACAGTCTGGTGACCCTTGCTATAATCTTATTATTCTACTTGCCTCATGGTGTTGCACATACATATGTCTACAAGTTAAAAATAAAATTGCAAAGACAAGTAGCTTTTTCTTTATTACTCTAAACTTTCATTGCTATTGTTTTCCATAATTTTTGAGTGGATGCTGATGTATTTCATAATAGTATAATTGTTGCCGGAGGTAGTGCCCACAGGTACTTTAAAGGACGTACAGTTGCCTTCACTCCTGTCGAGCACTCCGTCCTGTGGGTTTGGCGAAATGTGGCACCACTGTGTTTGTTTACTCGTAGTAATAGTAATGAATGACCAGAACTGACCTCCTCTATAATATCCACCATAAGGACGCTATGCAAGCGTAATTGTCCATCTGTAAATGAATGTGTTTTTCATATACCTATAAAACAACATGGCACAGACAGAATACGTCGGAAACTTGTACTTTGTTATTTGGTGGGAAATAACAGTATGGCGAGGTCGTAGCCTGTAAGGGGATGGAAGGGAGGGGGATATGGGGAAGCGTTGAGTAGTGGAGGGTTAGGGGAAAGCAGTGGTGTATCGAGTCTGCTGAATCCGCAAAAATTCGTGTATACTAGCATTTTGTAAACTCGTTGAAGGTGACTCATATTTCTCATCAGTAATGTATTGTCAGTCAAAGTTTGGAGGGTCATTGTTCCTTGTAGTAAAAGTAAAGCAAACCATAAATCGGTCATTATGTCAAAAAGGTTCGGAAGGCGTTTCACTTGAGTCCAGTGACTAAGCTAACTGCATTGTGTTATACAATAACCAACTTGACTTCAAGTCAAGAGATCACAAACACGACCAACATCATTCACCGCCTCCATAACAACAACATCAACAGTAACATAACAAAAATAACAACACCACCACCACCACTATAGCAACCACCAACTGCCATTAATATTGCCTAAATACCCCAAGCAGGAGGCGATAGGTATAAATTAAATTAAACAAACAACAAAACAAGTCAAGAAGTTTGGGATCCAAAACATCCATTGCACAGTTAGATATGGTCTTTGTTAGTACTATAAGGAAAATAAACCATCCTCTAGTTCACTAACATGGTGAAGGACATGAACAATTCTACGGAAACAATATTACGTGCATCACGTGTCTTTTTACTGGGTGTTGTGTTAAAAGTTTTTACAGCCGGCATGCTTAAGCAATAGATATTCATTTATCATTATGGTTGGGTAAAATCTAAAATAATACTAGACTAGATATTGTAAAGTATGCATGCTACAGTCTTCGCTATGGTTAGGGTTAATGACTGTTTGCTGACATGGCTCCCTTTCACACACACACACACACACACACACACCAGTTTATCAATTACCTTCACACTGATATTATTGTGTCTACCTGTTGTTTGAGATTATTATACATGTCTTAGTTTCGTAGCCATTGCTGGGTAATCATGGCCGATTATATATATATATATATATATATATATATATATATATATATATATATATATATATATATAGAGAGAGAGAGAGAGAGAGAGAGAGAGAGAGAGAGAGAGAGAGAGAAACAGTAGGGTGGGGGAGAGAAAGAAGGGGATGGGTGGAGCACTATGATCGTTCGTATCCCAGTGTTAAATATCATATAAATGACGCATTACTCGGGGACAAGTGCCTTAATTATTCACTTTTGGTAATCCATTATAGTGCCAAAAATTAGCGGAAGGTGTAAAATAACCCGTGGCAAAACATCATACTGATCTAACCTTTAGTTACAGAGTTATTTCCGAAAAATAGTGCGACACGGGCCCTGAATGCTTTAGTAGCTTAGTCACTGGACTCAAGTGAAACGCCTTCCAAACCTTTTTGACATAATGACTGAATTATGGCTTGTTTTATTTTTACTACAAGGAACAATGACCCTCCAAAGATGAAAAACCGTAATAATATGATCATCCTCACTTTCTATGGCGTTTATATTCCTGATCGCATTACCATTAACCCCACCAATTTTGAGGTGAAGCCTTTTGTTGAGCGTCCCTTAACATGTTTCTCTTGTTATGAGTTTGGTAATGGGAGGAGGAACTGTAACAACAGTTCCTGGTGAGGTAATTGTTCTGCTCTTAACTCACATTCTACTTCTGAGAGTCAGTCAGAGAGTTACTGCATTTACTGCAGGGATGCTCACCCTTTACGTTCTCGACAATGTAAGATGTACCTCCTTGAGCAGGATATCCTCCACTTGGCTAACACCCAATTCATCAGCATTGGTAGTGCCAGACGGCAACTCAACTTCAGGCGACAGTAGGATGGTGGTGTGAAGACACGCCTCCTCCCTTCGCCCTAACCCCCCAACGGGAACCGCTTTGACGTGGTGGGGGGGGGGGGGGGCTTGCGTGTCTCTGAGATCTGGCGAGCTAGACTAGAGGGAGCTCCGGAACATGCTCTACATCGATTTCGGGAAGAGAGGGATTCCCATGCTAGTAAGGTCGCTAGTGAGAGACCAGACTAAATGGTTCCCTTGCAATAGGCTGCCTGTACGAGTCAACGGTGCTGCCCTCCAGAGGGACCGCCCTCTAGGGGCCGTCCTGTATTGGATGGTTGGGTGTCTGGGCCGGGAGATGTTAGGGAAGGGGGTCTCAGCACCGTCGTGGGAAAATTTACGAGCCATTAGGGCTACTTTTTAAAACGAGTGGCCCCGTGGGGGAAGAGGTACCCTGCCCACGGCGACCAGCACCCGGTCCCCTCATCTGCCCGGTAGATAGTAGCTCTTGGCTCCTAGCGCCAATATAATAAAACCAATGTCATATGGATAACAAAACGCACCTATGTCTTCCTCGACCAGGCCCTCGAGACGTCACTCTCTGGTCGTGGTGGTATGCAGAAGGCTGCAAATAAGAGAAGACCCAGCAGGTCGGGTGTTGTGTCGACGAACCCTGTTAGTGGTTTAGACACGTTAATGTTGACAAATGTACTTGCATCCCTTTCCTATGGCGCTATCTACTTCATTTTTAAGTGTTTTGGAGTGGTTCTTCGTATCCGAATCACTTATGACATTGACTGTAGATCTAATCGGTGCTATATTACTTTCAATACAAATGCTGCTGCCAATGCAGGTTTTAAGGCAAAAGATTCTCTGATTGTGGGGGATACTCACTACAAAGTTCAGATGATGCGGTCCACCAATGTAGTTGAGAGTGACAATGACCACTGCCCTAACATCTTCGATGACTCTGTAGAGCATGTATCCAAGAAGCGTCGGTTCCTACACCCTTTTGGTTTGTGGCTTACTACAGGGAGGGGCATGGTAACCTTATCTATGCTTCTAGGTATCTGGAGAAAGAAATTGGATTACTACCGATGGGCCACATAAAAAAATATGGTAAGGGTGTTTTAATAAGAGTCAAAGATCTTACACAGGCCATGATGCTCCTCAATCTCCCCCGTCCTTCTGATGGCATGTTTGAATCCATCAAACCACATCGAACATTTAATTATAGCAAGGGGCGTATATATAATGAGGACTTGTATGAATTCTCAGAAGAGGACATTCTCGATATGTGCCTAGATAGTGTACAACGAGTAACAAAGATGAAAGGCAGTAAAAATATGATAATCCTCACTTTCTATGGCTCGCATATCCCAGATCGCATTAATATTAACCCCATCTCTTTTGAGGTGAAGCTGTTTGTTGAGCGTCCTTTACAGTGTTTCTGTTATCATGAGTTTGGTCATGGAAGGTGGAACTGCAACAACTGTTCCCTGTGTGGTAATTGTTCTGCTCATGACTCACATTCTACTTCTGAATGTCAGTCAGAGAGTTACTGATTTTACTGGAGGGATGCTCACCCTTTGTGTTCTCGCCATTGTAAGATGTACCTCCTTGAGCAGGATATCCTCCACTTGGCGAACACCCAATTCATCAGCATTGGTATTGCCAGACGGCAACTCAACTTAAGGCGAGAGAAAGATGGTGGTGTGAAAACATACGCCTCCTTCCTTCGCCTTAAATCGGTTGCAGAACCCTCTCAACTCTCTCAAGAAGCAGCTGCTTCTTAATATAGTGAGAACGTTTCTAAGGTTTCACTACATAATTGTTTCTCTGTCTTGGAAACTGTATCAGACACTCATTCTGGTGATCCTTCAACAGATGACAAATCTCAGATTTTAGCTAAAGGTGTCCATGTGGTAGAGGTGCACGATGCCACACGCTCTCCAAAAAAGGAAACTTAAGTCAGCCAAACTGCAACAGAGACGTCTTCGTGGTTCCTCTGAGACACTTGACTCCATGGGTGATCCTCCTTGCAAGGCATCTGTCTCTGTGGACTCATCCATAGTTTCCTCTCAATTTCACCAGAAGCGTTCTCGTGCCTCTGATGAATCTCTTGATTCAATAGATGTTCCTTTTCGCAAGCTTCCTTTGGGAGCATTGGAGGGGCATGAAGTGAATGTGGAGGCCTCGTATATTGTTACTTCAAAAGATTCAGTTTCTCTTCCATTTGAGCTGCGGAGTGATTCTTCCACATGTATTATGGATGTTGATGTATCTACTTGTGTCAGTGATGCCACTACTGTACAGGACATTACCAATGTAATTGTTTCTGAGAATACTCATCTACCTTCACCTTCTTCTAACATATCAGATGCTTCAGGGACTCATCTAAGGGTCCCAATTACTGCCCCAAGTACTACTCCTCGGGTTCGCTCTTCTTCTAGTGGCCCAGGATTAGACAAAACTTATCGTTTGAGTAAACCATCAGGTCAAGGTAATAGTGGGAAGTCCCTCTGTGAAGCTAACCCAAAAATCAGTACTAAAGTAACACTGTTCAAGGTTCTTCTATGTAATTGCCTTGGCTTGTGTGTTCTTCTCTTTCGCTTCTCTCATGCATGTGTTTCTCTACAAGAGACAATGCATGGGGACTGAATTCCTGCCAGTCCTCCAGCATACTCTGCATTTTATTTTAATTAATTTGAAGGTCAGGGTCACCATGGTGGCTCTGCCATCCGAGTTCGGCGAGATGTTCCATGCACGAGCCTGGAGCTTGCCATTCCGCTCCAGGCAGTCGCAGTTAAGGTTTTTATGGACCGTCCCTACACTGTGTGCAGTCTATACCTTCCTCCCAGTGTTACAGTTGAGAGGGGTGATCTCAACCGTCTTGTACGGGACCTTCCCTCTCCCTTTATTTTATTGGGTGATTTTAATGGTCGTCATCCTCTGTTTGGTCATCCCCAGGGATGTTTTATTGGCTTCTTTTATTGAGGATGAGGGATTAGGGGTTTTAAATACTGGAGATGTGACACATTTTAATAGCCCTCCTGGGACTTTTACAGCCATTGACATTTCCCTCTGCTCACCCAGTGCTCTGTTGGATTTTACTTGAAGTGTGTTGCCCTATTTATATGGTAGTTACGACTTCCCTATACTTTTAGAAAATATCAGGTACGAACCACAGTCTCGTCTTCCTAGGTGGAGATTAGAGAAGGCTGACTGGCAGTTTTTTAGAGAGCTAACTTCTTCGGTCTCTTCTGTAGCAGATTTTGGTAGCTCTGACGAGGCTGTAACATATTTTACTGATATGATCCACTCTGCTGCTCTCAACTCTATCCCTAAAACTTCTGGCCACTTTCCTAAACGTCCTGTCCCTTGGTGGTCACCAGTTTACACCACTGCTGTGCGGGAGAAGCGCGCTGCTTTCTCTTGCTTTCATCGCAATCATGGGAACCCAACTCATCTAGAAGATTTCCGACGGGTAAGGGCTCGGGCTAGATGAGTTTTGAAAGAGGCATGACGTGCATCTTGGAAGGTCTATGTGTCTTCTATTAATACTAAAACCCCACTCACCCAAGTGTTCAGGAGAGTCTGGAGAGTCAGGGGAAATTTCTCCTTGTTCTCAACCTGTTCTAAAGGTCATGGAATTCAGATCATGGATGATTTAACAGTGGCCAACACCATGGCAGAGGCTTTTGCTAGAGTCTCCAGCCGTGACTCTCGAGCTCTGGCTGTCAGGCAGGAGTTGAGAGCCCAGGAGCGCCCTGTACTGGGTTTCTCGGGGAACGAGAATGAAAGGTATAACCAAATATTTACCATGAGAGACCTGCACTCTGCTCCCTCTCTCTGCGGCAACACTTCTCATGGCCTAGAGAACATCTCATATGCAATGTTGCGACACTTGGGTATTTTTATATAACAGAATCTGGCTGGAGGGTGTCTTCCCTTCTGGGTGGAGGGTTGCTACCATCCTTCCTTTCCCCAATCCGGGCAAGGACTCTAGTGTTGCCCTCAATTACCGACCAATTGCCTTGACCTCTTGTTTCTATAAAGTATTTAAGAAAATAGTGAATCTCAGACTTTTATACTTCTTTGAACGGTGTCTTTTTCTGTTGCCGTCTCAGTCTGGCTTCGTAAATACCGTTCCACTACAGACGCTCTGGTTATGTTGGAACCTGCTGCATGTGAGGCTTTTATACGAGAGTAAACCTTGTCTGTGTATTCTTTGATTTAGGGAAAGACTATGACACTAGAGGGCAATATGGCATCTTGCAGCAACTACATGCATATGGCCTGCGGGGTCACCTTCCATGCTTTCTTAAGGAGTTTCTCAGTGTTCGCAGTTCGTCTGTGAGGGTTGGTACAACCCTCTCAGCATCCGTTGCACAGAAATAACGGGAACATCTTTCAGGGAAGCGTTCTCAGTGTCACATTGTTTGCAGTAGCAATTAATGCCATTGACTCATTCCTTTCGGACAGTATAGCCAACTCAATGTATGTTGATGACCTTGCGGTCTGGTTTGCTGCTTCCTGTATGTCAGTGGAGGAGTGGCGCATGCAGCTTGCCCTCGACAGGGTGTCGTGTTGGGCTTGTTCTCATGGGTTTCGATTTTTTCCTGCCAAAACAGTTGCTATGCACTTCTGCCACATCTAAGGCACCCACCCCGATCCGGACTTATTTATTTATGGTCATCGGATATGTTGTGTCGAGGAGACTCGCTTTTTGGGTTTCCTTTTTGACAAACGTTTGACTTGGGTTCCCCACTTACGTTCTTTTAAAGTCTCTTGCCTCCAGGCTCTTAACCTGTTGAAGGTCCTGGGCCATACGTCTTGGGGGGAAGATCGGGCCGCCCTCCTCCGCCTATAACAAGCTCTTATTAGGTAAAAACTCGACTATGGGTGTGAGGTGTACTCCTCTGTTACAGATGCCCGTCTCATAGTCTTAGACCCTGCTGGGGTACGTCTGGTGACCGGAGCCTTCAGGTCATCCTCAATCCTCAGTCTCTTGGTGGATGCTGAAGTGCCACCTCTTGATCTCTGTTGTTGGCATCGAGTACATCGACTTTCTGACTCCCTTCCCTGCTTGGCAGTGTCATCTGATATCATGTCTCAGTACTACCTTTCACATCCTCGCACACCATGGCCCTTTGGCTTCCGGGTCAGGAAGGCTATGGAGGAGATTGGCATTGATGACTTCCAGAGTTGTCCTGTGCGAGTCCCTAGGGTGGCTCCATGGATTCTTCCAGAAGTTTACACCTGCTCCAGTGGCTCGTTCCCTCTTTTTAGAACATGCCTTCTCTCTCAGGGAATCCCTTCCTGTGTACACTGATGGGTCAAAGTCTGATGCTGGAGTTGGTTTTGGGGCTGTCTTTCCTGACTTTTGTCGTGGCGGCAGGCTGCTGAGTTCTCAGCGATTTTATATACCCTTCAAGTGATTTTGACTCTCCCACAGCCTTCTTTTACTATTTTTAGTGATTCATGTAGTGCCTTGCAGTCGTTGGGCAATTTTAACTCTTTCCATCCGCTTGTGTAGGCCACTCTCGAGTGGCTTGTCCTCCTGGATCGTCGTCGCCACAGAGTTACATTTTGTTGGGTCCCAGCTCATGTGGGTGTCGATGGGAATGAGCGGACTGACTCCCTGGCTAAGGCTGCGGCCTCCAGTTCTCGGCCTCCTATCAGACTTCATCCCGTACCTGCAGTGGACCTTCGACCCTACATAGATGCTGCCATACGATCCTGCTGGCAGGACAGATGGGACGCCGTCGGGGCTAATAAGCTCCACAACATCTGCCAGTACGCTATAGTATAGACTCATGGGTTTTAAATGGAGAGGGCTACCCCTCCCTACTGTAATGATTGTCTGGTCCCTCTGACAGTACGGCATCTTCTTGCCGAGTGTCCTAGCCTTGGGGACCTTTGTCGTAGACACCTCTCCGAGTGCCGGGTGGGTGACGGTTCTTACAGTCTCTCCCAGGTGCTCGGAGAGAGAGAAGGCTTGTAAGTGGGAGGGAACACCCTCTTTTAAATATTTTTCTTAATTAACAGGTTCTTATAGTAAAAATGTGCTAATTAGTTTGTATGTCCTTTTAATCATGCTGCCTATCCCTTTCGGGGTAGGGAAGCCTATTTAATGTATGTACAGTCTCCTCCACTGCCGCGTTCATCACGTCAGCGTTGTCAATGTGTGTAACCCACAAGGTGTGAATCTCCAGTGTCGTCGACTCTAGTATCCGAAACACACACCAATATGATTCATGTCAGTGGGAGGTTGATTGAGGGGTGGTGGTCGCTTGGGTGTGGTGTTCTATAGAGGCAGGGTAGGGAACTGTAAGCTGTAATGCAGAAGTCTTGGCTAGGTGCTATTTTTATGAATGCTCAATATAGGTCAAAGATAATAGTAACACTTGGTGGATTTTTTTTTTCATGTTCTACATTATAACGATAATGATAGTTACTGCAGGTAAGAATAATATCTCTAGTGTGGAATTTAAGCACGTCACCGTGTTGCTATAACATTCCACACCACCATTAGTTCCCACAAGTCAAGATAGGCCCGTTCCTTCAAGTTAGTCATTGCATATTAATATGGTATTTATTTTGTCAGTAACAACAATATCCAACATTTGATGAACATTAAAACAGTAGTAGTGGTATACTGACAGTTGTCATTAAAAGTTGTTTCTTGACAGTTCCGACTAAAGATAATTCATTATATATTTTTCATTATATAGTGAACCTTTCACAACCTTTATTGCTCACATTACTTTGTGATCATAGATGGATTGGGTGAGGATTGAAACATTAATCATATATTTAAGGTGTTGGATGCTTCATATGTTGATGAATACATTCGAGCTTCAATGTGTTGGTTGATTCAGGGTATACATAAGTAAATATTCTGATATTTCACTTTGATACAGACTGACTTGCACCTTATATGTGATTTACAATACCCTTTTTACACAAGACAACTTATTTCATTAATATTAATTGAGTTTAGGTCATGACGATATGATGCTAGTAACCACAACTGTGCACGCCAATTAATGTGTGTGAAGAGAGAGAGAGAGAGAGAGATGACTTTCAAAGTATTCGCGACTATAACTTTAAATGTATGAATTATGTTTGCATCCTAGCTCAATCCGTCTATAACCGCTTAATAATGTCAAAACTGAAGTATGTGAAAGTTCAATATGTAATGATAATAAAATGTTACCTCGGTCGGAGCAGTCAAATTTCATCGTAAAATATCAACAGTCATGACACTACTACCAATGTTCACAATGCTCGTAAATTGAAGATATTTGTTATAATTGACAGAAAATAAAGCCATCTTCATCACAATGATTAACTTGGTGGGACCAACCTATGGAAATCCTTATCTACCGTTTAACCAATATCCAGGTTTCTTGGCAATGTACCAAAATTTTACATTCAGTAAACTCTCCGAATTAGCAGTCTCATAATTACCGACTTATTATTAGCAGGTTTACCCCAAAAATGTAAATATGTTAAATACTTCTAAAAATATAAATACAGGCACGAAATTCACAGAAAATTGCTATGAATAGGGGGGCAGCATATATTAACAGATTTTTAACATTCCCTGGTCTCTATTACGACCCACCCAGCGAATGTTGAGGGCCTACTGTAATTATGTACTGTATAGTCATGTCTTTGGGAGATGTGTAATGTTTGTACTGTATGTTATTATTGAAAATGAGCAACCTGTGTACTTCTCAAATTTAAAGAAGTGCTTACAGTTCTATTCATAAATAATCAAGCCAGTGACAACAATGACTGAGAATAAAAGTACATATGCCTGATACGCAATGCTATTGCCTTCTCTTTCATCCTACAGAGTCTTTCAGGATTAGAGCGTTTTTCTCTCATTCTCTAATCAATTGCATTTACTACTTCCTCACCTGATCATAAAGTCCGAGTCGGGGAGCAGCTTGGATAACAGCAGTTGCCCAATTGGAAGACCCAAGTAGTACCACAGTCCATTGGCGATCATGAAAGCAGCGAGCCCGACTTGGTTCACGCATCACCTCTTTAGTGAAGACTGAAATGTTGGTGAAAATGCAGGTAGCCAAGCCACGTTGCCAGGCCTCGGCAGCCACACCAGACACACTGCGTAATTCTATACCTGAATCATAAAATTTAAGCACATATATATATATATATATATATATATATATATATATATATATATATATATATATATATATATATATATATATATATATATATATATATATATATATATATATATATATATATATATATATATATATATATATATATATATATGGTTAGGTTGGTGGAGGATAAACACGGTGGCAGGAAGAAGACTTTATTCTTACGTTTCGACCTCACAGGGTCTTCTTCAGAGAATGACACAGACAGAGAGAGTAGGTCAATATACACACTGCCCATGATCACCTGGCTGGGTGTCTGGGGAACCTAGCACCTGATTGGCTGTTAGCTGGGGGTGGCTCCGCCTCCTTAGCTTCTGCTATCACCAACACTCCAGCAGCTTTCGCTAAATTTACAAATCCATCCCTGTTATTAGTGGATGGGTTATTGTGGATATAAGCCGCTTCTATTGTTTATCCTCCACCAACCTAACCATTTGTCTTGGTACACATCAATATATATAGATATATATATATATATATATATATATATATATATATATATATATATATATATATATATATATATATATATATATATATATATATATATATATATATATATATATATATATATATTGTTACGTCGTAATGTAACATCACTGTGAAACGGGTAGTCAAGAAGTTAGTGAAGATGTTGTATTCACTTGGGGCTAGTGACAGTCAGTATCTGTCTCACTGTTTATTGGTTAGTGTTACATTACTTCACAAATAATAAATCATAAAACTTTCCTCAGGTTATACATTACATATAAAGCTTTATATCTAACCTGGAAAGCTAAACTAGAATATAATCATACAATCATGTAACCATGTAACACCTCCCCCCTAAAAGAACAAAATTTCCTGTGAGAAATTTCGACCTTATTACAATCTGGAGGGGAAACAGAATAGATGACTTAGAAAAGGTGACATAGAAAAGATGACATGCCTCTCACAGTGTAGGAGAAGAGAATGGTGCAGTTGGACCAGTTGCTTGGAAGGAGATCCTTCAGAATCACAAGGCTGAGGAAAATATCAGGCATGTCCTTGACTAGTTGTGCTTGGGAATCCCCACAAGTTGGCAGGTGTGTTTTCCATACCAAAAGGGACAGTGTTACGCCTGTGTGTTTTCCAAATGCCAAGATGTCCAGCCCTCCCATAACTTTTACATTTCCTGTATGTTTTCCTTATGCGACAGCGACAACGAACAGTGACAGCTAACAGCAACAGCGACAGGGCTGGACACTATCTCCACCAAAGGCACAGGAAACTCAGGGACAGGTTTACTGGGGCTAAGAAACGCGGCTCTGGAAACTCAGGGACAGGGTTTTATCTTAACCCTCTTGTGGTCCTGGGAACTGGTATACACTCCACAGCATCAAGGAAGATAACTGTTCCCAGTCCAAGCTGTCTAGTAGGCAAGCCGAAAAGGCAAGCGCTGACACACAACATTCCTAATCGTCCGCCAATGCTATTTTAACTCGTTTGTACCCAGGGAGCATTGTTACGTGACATGAGAACTACGAACCTTATAGACAGCTCGTCACCTTCAGGGTCTTCCAGGCATAGGACAGTGTTGTATCCCTCTGCTTCAACATCAGCATTTTCTTCCAGCCACTTGATCTTCACAACAATAGCATTTTCAATCTTTTCTTTGTTTTCATCACCAAACATTTCGGCATCTTTGATCATGCGGTCAATGTCCTCAGGTGTAAAGTAGTTCTGATCATTACTGACTACAATCTTTTCCTTGTTGTTAAATGTTACTTCAATCTGAGGCACACCTCTTTGAGCAGGGGGGGGGGGGGATGCCAGTCAGGTCAAACTTGCCAACTTTCTCCTTCCAAACTTGGATGTGACAGCAGACTGGTTGTCAGAGCCAATTGAAAAGATCTGTAACACGAAGAACTAAGAGAGACAACAAAACTACTGACTGCACATGATTAAACTTTACCCCGACATCTTGACTACCATCCTGGCGAAGGTCGCCAATGTGTTACGTCGTAATGTAACACCACTATGAAAGGAGGGTAGTCAAGAAGTTAGTGAAGATGTTGTATTCACTTGAGGTTAGTGACAGTCAGTAACTGTCTGTCTGTTTATTGGTTAGTGTTACATTGCTTAACAAATAATAAATCATTAAACCTTCCTCAGATTATACATTACATATAAAGCTTTATAGCTAATCTGGTCAATGTGTGTAACCCACAAGGTGTGAACCTCCAGTGTCATCGACTCTAGTATCCGAAACACATACCAATATGAGTCAGTGGAAGGTTGATTGGTGGGAATAACCTATGGAATTTTATGAGGCCTGATTTTGATATGTTATGTTCTAGGAACATTGATAAAATTTACTTATGTGTAGTAATTCATTAACATTATGATATAGAACATGAAAAATTAATTAAAACCAAGATGCGCTGCTGATAGCTGGCATTTACTAAACATTCATAGACATCTGGCTGACACTAGCTACTGCCTCACCAACCCAGCATTTCTTTTACCGTTTGAGTATACTCTGATAACAAACAATAACTAATGACTTTACTAACCACCACAATGTTTTGTTCTAACAATGTCATGTTTGTTATGTAACAGATTTATATAGCAGACGTATAATTTAGTACAGCATTACTGCTTACAGTCCTCTCGTTAACTTTCCTCAGTAAAACATGCACCACACCATCCCCAAGCCTACACCCCTCCATTACCATCCCCCGATATACTCCAGGCATGTGTTTCGGATATGAGAGTCGAAACTAGAGGTTCACACCTTGTGGGGTAAAAACATTGATAACGCTGAAGTGATGAACGTGGCAGTGGAGGAGACTGTACATCCAAAATTCATATTTATTCTGAATCACTATCACCAGGCGCAGGTTTTGGCATGACGTAGCATGAGGTAACTGGACGTAAAAATTACGTCATCTATTATAAATCCGCTAAAAAAAACGGTTTCACTCCCAAAACTATATATTCTGAATCAGTATCACTGGCAAAGGTTTATATGACTTAACATGACGGAACTTGACGTAAAAATTACACTAAAATGTCAAATTTTCTATTTATATTATAAATGCCATTAGGCATCTGTCGGCGCAACAGCTAGGGTCATATACCGCCCAACAAAAAATGGTCATCTACATCATTATTACAATATATAAACACGCCAAACAGGCTTCACCAACCCGAAAGGGATAAGCAGCATGAATAAAATAACATATAAACTAAAAGTCACATTTATACTAAAAGAACCTGATTAACTCAAGTAAAATATATAAACGATCAAAATTAAAAAATATTGACCTATCTAAAACGCCATAAATATAAAAATATTCACAATTTGTGGAGGAGGCCAGCCTCCTCCACATAGGAGAGAGTGTTCCCTCCCACACTACAAGCCTCCTCCCCGAGCACCTGGGCGAGACTGTAAGAACCGTCACCCACTCGGTACTCGGAGAGGTGCCAACGGCAAAGGAACCCAAGGCTGGGACACTCGGCAATAAGATGCCGCACTGTCAGAGGGACCAGACAATCATCACAGTAGGGAGGGGGAGCCCTCTCCATTAAAAAGTCATGAGTCAATAATGTGTGGCCAATGGAGAGACGGACAAGAGCCTTCTCCCACCGGCAGCACAGGCCGCTGTAGCTCCACAAACCAAGGCGCTGGCGGATGCCACGGAGCTTGTTAGCCCCGATGGCATCCCATCTATCCTGCCAGCGGGAACGAACAGCAGCATCTATTTAGGGTCGAAGGTTCACTGCAGGAACAGAATGACGCATGGCAGAAGGCCGACAACTGGATACCGCAACCTTAGTCAGGGCATCAGTCTGCTCATTCCCATGTACACCCACATAAGCCAGAACCCAAAAAAACTCTTTGGCTACGACAACCCGGGAGGACAAGCAACTCGAGAATGACCAACACAAGGGGATGGGAAGAGTTTAAATTTCCTAAGGCCTGCAAGGCACTACAGGCATCACTAAAAATAATAAAAGAAGGCTTAGGGTGAGTAAAAATAATTTAGAGGACATATAAATTGGCCGAAAGTCAGGCAGTATAAATTTATATGACAGAAGGCACTACAGGCATCACTAAAAATAATAAAAGAAGGCTTAGGGTGAGTAAAAATAATTTAGAGGACATATAAATTGGCCGAAAGTCAGGCAGTATAAATTTATATGACAGAAGGGAGCCTGCCGACTCTACAAAACTCAGGAAAGACAACTCCAAAACCAACTCCAGCATCAGACTTTGACCCATCAGTGTACACAGGGAGGGAACGAGCCACTGGAGGAAGAAGAGATTCCTTCTTGTCTGAAAAGCAGGTGCAGGAGAAAACTTCTGGAAGAAGCCATGGAGCTACCCTGGGGACCCGCACAGGACAAATCTGGAGGTCATCAGTGCCCATCTCCTCCATAGCCTTCCTGACCCGGAAGCCAAAGGGCTATGGTGTGCAAGGATGTGAAAGGTAGTACTGAGACAAGATATCAAATGACACCAACAAGAAGGGAAGGGAGTCAGGAAGTCAGTGTAATTAATGCCAGCAGCGAACCATCAAGGACTGGTGAAGGAGATGAAGAGGTGGCTCATCAGCGTCCTCTATGAAACTGGGGAATGGGGACGACCTGGAGGCTCCGGTCGCAAGACGTACCCCAGCATGATGAACAGGGTCTAAAACTCGGAGATGGGCATCCGAGGCAGAGGAGTACACCTCACACCCATAGATGAGTTTTGACCTAATAAGAACATGGTATAGGCGGAGGAGGGTGGCCCAATCAGCCCCCCAGGAAATATGGCCCAGGACCCTCAATAAGTTTAGAGCCTAGAGGCAAGAGACCTTAAGTGAACATAAGTGGGGAACCCAAGTCAAACGTTTGTCAAAAAGGAAACCCAAAAAGCGAGTCTCCTCAACACAACTTATCCGATGACCATATATGAATAAGTCTGGATCGGGGTGGACGTCTTGAATGCTGCAGAAGTGCATAGCAACTCTCTTGGCAGGAGAAAATCGAAACTCATGAGAACAAGCCCAATGCGACACCCTGTCAAGGGCAAGCTGCATGTGCCTCTCTGCCACTGACATTCGGGAAGCAGCAAACCAGACTGCCAAGTCATCAACGTACATCGAGTTGGCTATACCATCCGGAAGGAAAGAGGCAATGGCATTAATTACTACTGCAAACAATGTGACACTGAGGACGCTTCCCTGAGGGAAGCCCTCTTTGAGTTCAACGGATGCTAAGAGGGCTGTACCAACCCCCACAGAAAAGCTGTGACCACTGAGAAACTCCTTTAGAAAGTGTAGAAGGCGACCCCGCAGGCCTTATACATGTAGTTGCTGCAGGATGCCATATTGCCATGTAGTGTCATAGACTTTCTCTAAATAAAAGAATACACAGACAAGGTGTTGATGTCATGCAAAAGCCTCATGTGCAGCAGCTTCCAACCTGACCAGAGCAACTGTAGTGGAACGGTGTATACGAAAGCCAGACTGGGACGGAGACAGAAAAAGATCCCGTTCGAGGAAGTATACCAGTATAGCCCGAACTCTTGCCCATCGGAAGTCCTCTAAAAGGGTTAGGTCCCCACGATTACGACGAAGGCGAGAGAAAGCAGCACGCTTCTCCCTCACAGCAGTGGTGCAGACTGATGACCACCAAGGGAGAGGACGTTTGCGAAAGTGGCCAGAAGTTTTAGGGATTGAGTTGAGAACTTGAGAGCAGCAGAGTGGAGCATATCAGTGAAATATGTTACAGCCTCTTCAGAGCTACCAAAATCTGCTACAGAAGACCGAAGAAGTTAGCTCTCTAAAAAACTGCCAGTCAGCCTTCTCTAATCTCCACCTAGGAAAACGAGACTGGTTCGTACCTATTATTTTCTAAAAGTATAGGGAAGTGGTCACTGTCATATAAATCGGGCAACACACTCCAAGTAAAATCCAACAGAGCACTGGGTGAGCAGAGGGAAATGTCAATGGCGGTAAAAGTCCCAGTAGGGCTATTAAAATGTGTCACATCTCCCGTATTTAAAACCACTAATCCCTCATCCTCATTAAAAGAAGCCAATAAAACTTCCCTGAGGTTAACCGAACTGTCACCCCACAGAGGATGACAACCCAATAAAATAAAGGGAGAGGGAAGGTCCCGTACAAGACGGTTGAGATCACCCCTCTTAATAGTAACACTGGGAGGAAGGTATAGACTGCACACAGTGTAGAGGAGGTACATAAAACCCTTAACTGCGACAGCCTGGAGCGGAGTGTCAAGCTCCTGGCTCGTGCATGGAACATCTCGCCGAACTAGGATGGCAGAGCCACCATGGTGACCCTGCCCTTAAAATGAATGGGAATAAAATGCAGAGTATGCTGGAGGACTGGCAGAAATGTAGTCCCCAAGCATTGTCCTTTGGAGAGAAACACATGCAGGAGAGAAGCTAGAGAGAAGAACGTGCAATTCCTCCCAAAAAGCACGCAAGCCACGGCAATTCCACTGAAGGACCTTGAACAGCGTTACTTTAGTACTGAGGGTTTACTCAAACGATAAGTTTTGTCTAATCCTGGGCCACTAGAAGAAGAGCGAACCCGAGTAGTAGTACTTGGGGCAGTAATTGGGACCCGTAGACGAGTCCCTGAAACATCTGATATGTTAGAAGAAGGTGAAGGTAGATGAGCAGGGATATTCTTAGAAACAATTACACTCCTAGGTCAGTGTCTCTGTGGAATGGCCTTTGTGAATCTGTCTTTGATGGTGTAGGACTGGCTGGCTTCAAGAGTTGGCCTAATATGATTTTTTTAAGCTAACTGCTCATCTTTTTTTTTCTAAGGTTGCTATCACGTGAGGGATAATGAGAGCCTTGATATTTGACACGATTATAAACTGTTAGGTAGATACGGGGGAAATGGAAGTGTGTGTTAGTCGTATCAACACTTGACACATGTAATATAAAGGTATTCACATTTGCTTCATTTAATTAATAAAGAGCATTCTGGTTCATGATTCTTTTTCAGATATTGTGTAAGTATTTTTCAGCGTTTAGTGCTTGATGATAACCATTGAATATTATACGAAAAAATACCGTATACAATAATATTACCTCGGTTGTTTTTGTGTTACATCATAATATTAAAAACTTAATCTTACATTTAATTATGTTAATAATTGACACGAATATCGGTATATAAATAATTGATAACCGGGTGTACTTTCGTACTTTTATTAAAGCTTCCACTCATTTTTAACCTCCCCAAGAATAATTTCTCACCTCTCTTGTATAGACACCCCCCCTACCCTCCTCAAATCCCTCCTTACTTCTCCCTCCCACCAGTGAATGGTTCGAGCGAGCAGAGCTCACAACTAGTGTTTCGGGGTTATCTCGGCCAACATTGACAACGCTGGGTGGGCCTCACGGGAGTGTGACCAGCTGTACAATGTTACCAGAACCGATATCACACCACTTAAAAGGTGTCTTGCCTGGGGGTGTCTTTACTTTTATGAGTGACTGTACATCTTACATTGGCGAGAACGTAAGGAGTGACTGACACTCAGAAGTAAGATGTGAGTCAAGAGCAGAACAATTACCACACCGGGAACAGTTGTTGCAGTTCCTCCTCCCATGACCAAACTCATAACAACAGAAACACTGTAAAGGACGCTCAACAAATGGCTTCACTTAAAAAAAGGTGGGGTTAATGTTAATGCGAGCCATAGAAAGTGAGGATGATCATGTTTTTACTGCCTTTGATCTTTGTTACTCTTTGGACACTATCTGGGCACATAGCGAGAATGTCCTCTTCTGAGAATTCCTACAGGTCTTTATTATACAGGATTATTCAAAACTACATTTACAAAATGACAGGGTAAAGTCCTGACATGATGTTAAACATATTTCCATATATAATTTTCAAAAATTTAAAAAGTTAATGACAGACATGAAAGCCAAATCCATTACCGTGGGCGAATGATCGAATACTTCTAAAATTAACTAAATACAACGTATGAAGCAATAAACCCTTATCGATCACGGGTATTGTTTTGTGGTCGAGTTACACTTACCGAGTGATACGTGTAGATGCCAGGGCGGTACTACTAACTTATCTGACATTACAAGAAACACGAAGCCTTGGGATCGATTAAAAGCCAACGGATCTGTTTGAATCCCATGATCGATAAGGGTTTCATTGCTTCATACGTTTTAAAACTTGCCTCGTCCACTTAAGAGAGAGCAGGGGATGAGGTGGGGGTAGGTGTTATTTTAAAGCGTTCGATCGTTCGCCCACGGCAATGGATTTGGCTTTCATGTGTGTAATTAACTTTTTACATTTTTGAAAATTACATATGGAAATATGTTTAACATCATGTCAGGACTTTACCCTGTCATTTTGTAAATGTAGTTTTGAATAACCCTGTATATAAGCCCCTTGCTATATTTAAATGTTCGATGTAGTTTGCCATCAGAAGGACAAGGGGGATTGAGGAGCATCATGGCCTGTGTAAGATCTTACCATATTTTTTATGTGGCACATTGGTAGTAATCCAATTTCTTTCTCCAGATACCTAGAAGCATGGATAAGGTTTCCACGGCCCTGCCTGGTGGACTGCATCATCTGAACTTTGCAGTGAGTACCCCCACAATCAGAGAATCTTTTGCCTCAAAAACTGCTTTGGCAGCAGCATTTGTATTAAAAGTAATATAGCACCGATTAGATCTACAGTCACTGTCATAAGTGATTCGGATACGAAGAACCACTCCAAAACACTTAAAAATGGAGTGGATAGCGCCATAGGAAAGGGATGCAAGTACATTTGTCAACATTAACAATTTCAAACCGCAAACAGGGTTCGTCGACACAACACCCGTCCTGCTGCGCCTTTTTTATTTGTAGCCTTCTGCATACCACCACGACCACGTTATTCATATATCATTAATTTTGTTATATTGACCCCAGGAGCCAAGAGCTACTACCTGGTTGTCTACTTTAGGAGAGTCACGGAGAATTTGTAGAAAATCTGTGGCTGAATTGAGACTGTACTTGCTGGGCACGTAAGGTGAAAGTAAGTTGTTCAGAGATTTGGCCAGTTGGTATGTTGCAGTTGGGATCTGGGAGATGATAGGTCTGAGGGGGTTCCCAGGCTGGTGGGTTTTCACTGTGCCATGGGCGTAACCAGGCGCAAATTCTCCAATAAGTTTTTTCAGGTGGATCCCTCCAGTCTTAGCGTTGATGGTAGAAATGGTGGTGTTGGCCCTTCGCTTGATGTCGTTGGTGGGGTTGCGCATGATTCTTTTGAATTTGCTGGTATCACTTAGAATGTTGTCTACTTTCTGTAGGTATTCCTCTCTCCCATGGACAACTAAAGAGGAGGCCTTATCAGCACGACGAATGATGATGTGCGGGTTTTCTCGTAGCTGTTTCGAGGCAAGGAAGTGATTTTTACTCAGGAGTTTGCTGTGGTAGACTCCCCTCGTCTTGGCTGCTTCAGCAAGTAGAGTTGGTTGAAGTGCAGTTGAGGTAGTAATTTTCCCGTTTTTCTCTAGTTGGTGGATGTCGTCTAAGAGGATCTCCATCTCCAGTCGTTTCCGGTGTAGTTTTGGCTTAGTCATGTAGTCCTCTTCGCTAAGTTCTTTATGGGTATTGTTGAAGAGGACCTTCTCAAATGTAATCGCCCATCGATGTACTGTAGGTATGTTGACGACATTTTTGTTCAAGTGAAGGACCTAGACGAGCTACTACTACTACAACAACGGTTTATCTCCTCGTCTGGTCTGAACTTCACCTACGAAAAATCAACGGATGGCAAACTACCCTTCATGGACCTCTTGGTTGCCCACCACGACACAGACTTCCGAACCACAGTGTACACAAAGTCCACCAACAACGGATGGTGTCTAAATGGTGACAGTGAATGCCCCAAGAGATACCTCCAATCCACCATCTCATCCTACGTCAGGAGGGCTCTCTCCCACTGCACCAGCTGGAGAGACACACACCAGGAACTAGACCGTCTCACCCAAGTCCTGGTAAACAATGGATATTCCAACACAGACGTCTCCAACACCATCAAACTCCAGCTAGAAAAATGGTACGAGGTGAATCCCCCAACCAAACCCAACAGTGATATCAAACTTTACTACCGCAACTACATGTCCACCGACTACAAGACTGACGAGACCATACTAAGAGACATACTAAAGAAGAATGTCCACCCCACCGACCCAGACAGCGAGATCAAACTAGTAATTTACTACAAGTCTCCAAAAACCTCGAACCTCACCCTACACAACCGACCTACTACCTCCAAGAGACCGATGAACAGTGACCACGTGATTTACCAACACACCTGTAACAGTATGGACTGTGAGCCTCACCACTATCATGGTAAAACACAAACATCACTGTCTCGTCGGCTCACCATGCACCTCCAGTCAGGATCTATAAAAGACCACTACAGTACCCACGACAACCAAGCTCTGACACGAGACAAACTAGTAAATAATACCACCATACTAGACAAAGAAACAGACAGCAGAAGACTCTCCTACCTAGAAGCGATCTACATAGAAACCCTACAACCCTCTATAAACAACCAGACACAAGACCTCCAAATACTGCCCTCCAGAAAACGACACATCACCAAACCGTCAGGATACTCACCACACCACCAACACCTACTGACCCACCACAAGCATCTAACATCTTACCCACCACCACTACAACCAACCAACAGCTCAGACGTAGCGCCAGAATCAGAAGCTACCCCCCATCCACCAATCACTAGGCCTCTGATATGGTGGCCCCGCCCACCCCACATACGGAAAACAGATAAATACCCCTCACCCACTCAGAATCGCCACTTCCTCCTGAAGATGTCCAATGTACTGGACGAAACGTCGACCTACCCCAACAACTCAACATTTGCCTCACTTATCCACCATCTAAGTGAAGACTTACGAAAAGCTGTAAGAAATATTGAAAATATAAATAATAAACTCAATGCAGAACAAGCCATTTCCTTCAACCTCGTTTGTTTGAAAGAGAATATATATATATATATATATATATATATATATATATATATATATATATATATATATATATATATATATATATATTCTGTATATAGTAAAGGACGCTGTACGTATTATACAATGTGGTCCACTTATTTAGGATTATAACAACGATTTGAATAATTTCTAGACACCTGGCAGCGTAGAGCTGCTTCCCCATTTTGCCACACCGAAGCGGCAGTGGGTCACTTAACTCAATAGCCTGCCTGACCACGAACCGATAAATTGGTGGTCAAATTGACATCGTCGCACTCACGGGAATTCCTACTTCTGCCCCACCCAGAACAGACTCCTTGAAACGAAAGAACTATAGTGAGAAGTTATGCCTATGGTCCGATTTTGATGCAGTTTGGTCAGCTATAACGGACATAGACACATACACACATACGACAGTCATATACAATACTGTAAATATATATCCTAGCTGAGGTAGATTGAATAAAAGAAAACGGTTTTCACTTTATATTAAAGTAATTTTGTACAGTCGGTAAAATAAGTATTGGAACCCCCTATATATGTATAGTGATATGTAGGGTTGGTATTCATGAGTAATTCTATTTATTATTTACAATTATTATTATCATCTGCTGCTAACACTACTACTACTACTTCTAACAATAGAAACATCATTCATCAATACAACAACAACGACTACTACTTCTGCCATCACTAATACAACATTACTATAACCACCACTATTTGGTACAGAGAGAAAGAAGGAAGGGAATAAGGGAATGGGGAGAGACAGAGAAGGGGGAGAGAGTGAAAGAAGGGAGGGAACCTATCAAATCTGAGTATCAATAGTCCTCGGCAAATCGCCTTAGGTGCCGGACGTGAGTTTGTCGCGCTCTTCCTTCTTAGTACATGACTCTGTGAAATTGTAGTCAATCCATACTGACTATTTACACAGAATTGTGTGTTCCATACCTCTCTGGCCCAGTGAGTTCACCCTAGCCGTGACAAACTTTGAGGAAATGGGAGCCAAGAGTAAGAAGAAAAAAGGACAGGAGACAGGTTTGGGGGACTGCAGTACTTCTCCAGGGTCAGCCAAAACGACGTAGTGAATCTGTCCTGTTTACTTCCTCTGCCAACAGTGTGGAGCCAGGTGATGGGGATTCCACCTCACCCGACCCCTCTACAATAGACGTCCATCACTCTAAACGGCCCTGTTGACGAGAATCCCCTGCAGCATTCTGACCTTATACCTGGGTTGCCTGGCGTGGGTGTTGGCACCCCTGCTGGTACTACTGCCCTGACTACTGACTCGACGTTCTCCACACCAACCCAGCCACCACAGCCTGCAGTCTCACCCCATGACTCACGCCAGCCTCCTCTCATCCCTAGAGAGCAGTTTGTCAGACTCAGCTTTCCACTATACCTTTCCTATGAACAAACAGGTGTATGGTAACGCCAGGCAATTGCTGACCCTCTCCTCGCCAAGCTTCCTACAGATGCTGTACATATTATGTCAACATCTCCAGCCAATATCTACATATTCAGAAAACATCCAAACATTATTGAAGAGCTGACCACCACTGGCCCCTTTGGGTGTTTCGTGTATGTGATTCTTTCGAGACTATTTCGGCTCATAGGAACCAAGCTATTGTCAGCAATGTTCTGGATTAATAAAACAGTTGGATACCAGACACCACTCAGGCCTGTTACTGTACCAACCTTACACTCAACATGGTGGCAGCGTGGTACAGTTGCGGAAGGGAGTTTCTTTATCACCCTGGGCTCCTCTATACCCTACCCCACAAGGAGGTGACGGATGTGTAGAGAGTTGAACATATAACGACGGAGATGATTGGTCGATAAGTTGCTAGGAAAGTTTAGTGATAATATAACCTTATTATATCTAAACAAGAGAGCATTGTGGTGAACTAAATATATTATGTTTATTTGCCATATATACAGTATATGAAGAACAGTAGCATACATTGTTAATGAGGAACTGAATTATAACGCATACTGGAATAACTCGTATTTTATTCTCAGTTGTGGTTGTCATACATCAGCCAACTGATGGTGATGGGAGGGGATCTGCCTGGCATTGCTTCACGGTCTCACGGCTCGTGATGTGATTCGTTTTATGGCTTCAAATATTCATTTCTACCTTAGTAATAGGGATAGGATATATGCTTTTTTATATAATTATAGACAAATTTATAACGATTTACATTTACAGATAGTGAAGTAGTGTTATCGTTTGTTGTTAATTTTGTCATCTGTTTTCTTATTTATTTTCAGTACGAATTGTTAAAATTTATTTTGATAGAGCCTAGTGAGATGAAGAACGTTGAGTTAAAATAAGCATTTGCTTGACAAAATGGTAAGAACAACACTCTATGACGAGAAGCCTTTATTGACGACGTTTCGCTATTGCTTCTTCAGGTTAAAGGCACATCCATATAACAGACAGTGCTGTGTAACTTATAGTTCCATTTTTATTTGTATGTGACTGTATTCTGTTTTGTTCCACTTCCTCCGTTACCATTCCATGTATTTTTTTTTATTTGCCCCGATGTTCTTTCCTTTCCCATTATCAGCTCGTCCTCTCCGCCTCTCCTCCCCCCCTTCTACCTCCGTTTCCTTCCTCCTGCGTGAATTCACCCACCCCTACTCTCTTTCCCCCTCCCGCCTCCCGCCTATCACGTGACCCTTCCGCCTCTCCCCCACTATGAGCGGTATACATATATATTCGTTTACACTACCTGTCTTCACTCATATCTGAAGAGGGCTACGTGATGTAACCGAAAAGTCGTATATCTTTTTCAATAAATTACAAATAAATGTGGGTTTTTCACTAGACTTCTGCATTCACGGCATTGTGAATTTTTCTTGTTCATTATACAGTACTGCTGAACCTTAAATATGCGCGCTCCATGGGGAAGGGTAGAGGCGGAGGTGGTAAGGGGGGGGGGAGATGCGGGGGAGCATGGAGTTAGTACAGGTGGAGTCGCAATGGCTCACTAATCCAGGGGAATAAAGTGAAGACACCGAACTGTCATTTTCGGCGCCTTCAATATGGCGGACACCAAGATATGTTTCAGTAAAAGTGGACTTCTGACCTGACTTCTGACCTGACATACAAAGGTATGCGCCATCTTGAAGGCGCCGGAAATGACAGATTGGTGGCTTCACAAATCAGGTCCTACTGGCGCCTCCACCTATGCTACCTCCATGCGGGGGAGTATACAGGCGGGGGTGAGCGAGGTAACTGGGTGTGTGTTGGAGGTTATTGAGGAGAGGTAGGGAGGAAACTAGAGCAGAAAGGGGTGGAGATAGCCAGGTTGCCGTTAAAGCTGACAAACTATATATAATAACAGAAATGATGACAGAATGAAGCTAATCACAATTGCAATGTTTACATTGGAAACATGGCAACAATGAAGATAAAACAAATATACTGGTATTCAGTATCCCTAAGAATTCTCATTCAGGTCACATGGTAAACCCTCAAACGTAAACCGCATTATATAACTATAAACCCATTCACATAAATATTTTTATACATATGGCCCTACATATTAAGCAGGTCTCCATTCTCAGAGAGAGAGAGAGAGTTTGAGTGAGCGAGTGGAAGTGGGGTAGGGGGAGAGTGAGAGAAAGAGGACGAAGCATACAAACAGAGAGAGAGAGAGAGAGAGAGAGAGAGAGAGATGATTATTATGATAGTAGAAAATTTCGTTTGTGATGAATGGAGAGGACTTGTTATGAGGTTTTCTACAATATTAAAACAGAGATTTACACACACACACACACACACACACATATATATATATATATATATATATATATATATATATATATATATATATATATATATATATATATATATATATATATATATATATATATATATATAAGATATATATATATATATATATATATATAAAGATATATATATATATATATATATATATATATATATATATATATATATATATATATATATATATATATATATATTATAAGCTGAGAAAAGTTAAACCAAGTTTCTGGTGGGGTCAGGCCGTGTAGTTCCTTGTGTAGTGTTTTGCAGTGTTCCCTAAACTAGGGATTCATAACTTCTGTGATATAATGTAAATGGCACACAGATAATAACACATAACAATACAATTTCGACGTAAATATTTTGGTATCCCAAATAAAAAGAAATATATAAAGCATAATATATTAAGTGACGTATAAACAAACATGTGAAGCAACCAACACCTCGAAGCGTTACTCGATAATCTCAGGGCCTCAGTCTCAGGCCACGACCTTCAATCCCGAGATTGAGGTATAAAAAAATAATAAACTAAGGTCTTTGTGTGGCAATAAAGAAATGTTGCTTATATAATACCATGTTGTCTCTTTTATCGAATTATACCGTAGTTCTTGGTTAGGTAAGTAAAGTAACGTTTACGTCTATAATATAATTTGAAAGAAAATAATTTAAAATATACCTTTTCTTAATAAAAATATATACGTTAAAAGCATCACGAGCGGCAACACTCTCCACACCCTACATTGCAGTTCTTGGGTGGTGAGGAAATAAAGTAAAAATTTTAATACGTGCAGTGTAATGTGTTGTAAATATTGTAACCACGATGTAATTAAATATAAATTATATGAGCGAGAGAGATATATATGAAGTAAAAAAATAACGTATGAAAATGAAGAGAAAGTGAAGAGAAAGAATACAGGTGCTGAGAGGGAGGGAGGAAGGTTGAGGTGGAAGGGCGAGGCATGGTTGTCAGGTGTTTAGGTGGTTAACCCACCATATATATATAATTGTTATGCATTTTGCTATAGAATAAATATATAAATGTATAATGAACAAGAAAAATTCACAATGCCGTGAATGCAGAAGTCTAGTGAAAAACCCACATTTATTTGTAATTTATTGAAAAAGATATACGACTTTTCGGTTACATCACGTAGCCCTCTTCAGTTATGAGTGAGGACAGGTAGTGTAAACGAATATATATGTATACCGCTCATAGTGGGGGAGAGGCGGAAGGGTCACGTGATAGGCGGGAGGCGGGAGGGGGAAAGAGAGTAGGGGTGGGTGAATTCACGCAGGAGGAAGGAAACGGAGGTAGAAGGGGGGGAGGAGAGGCGGAGAGGACGAGCTGATAATGGGAAAGGAAAGAACATCGGGGCAAATAAAAAAAAAATACATGGAATGGTAACGGAGGAAGTGGAACAAAACAGAATACAGTCACATACAAATAAAAATGGAACTATAAGTTACACAGCACTGTCTGTTATATGGATGTGCCTTTAACCTGAAGAAGCAATAGCGAAACGTCGTCAATAAAGGCTTCTCGTCATAGAGTGTTGTTCTTACCATTTTGTCAAGCAAATGCTTATTTTAACTCAACGTTCTTCATCTCACTAGGCTCTATCAAAATAAATTTTAACGATTCGTACTGAAAATAAATAAGAAAACAGATGACAAAATTAACAACAAACGATAACACTACTTCACTATCTGTAAATGTAAATCGTTATAAATTTGTCTATAATTATATAAAAAAGCATATATCCTATCCCTATTACTAAGGTAGAAATGAATATTTGAAGCCATAAAACGAATCACATCACGAGCCGTGAGACCGTGAAGCAATGCCAGGCAGATCCCCTCCCATCACCATCAGTTGGCTGATGTATGACAACCACAACTGAGAATAAAATACGAGTTATTCCAGTATGCGTTATAATTCAGTTCCTCATTAACAATGTATGCTACTGTTCTTCATATACTGTATATATGGCAAATAAACATAATATATTTAGTTCACCACAATGCTCTCTTGTTTAGATATAATAAGGTTATATTATCACTAAACTTTCCTAGCAACTTATCGACCAATCATCTCCGTCGTTATATGTTCAACTCTCTACACATCCGTCACCTCCTTGTGGGGTAGGGTATAGAGGAGCCCAGGGTGATAAAGAAACTCCCTTCCGCAACTGTACCAGGCAACATTACTTGGAGTGAGATAGTGGCAATGGCTAAAAACAAGCACCCTCCTCCTCCTCCTCACTTTTCTAATGGTACAGACACTGCTGGCAACTGGAAGTTATTCAAGAGGCGTTGGGACAACTTTAGTATCCTGTCAAAAGTTGAGGAAAATTCCTTCGCGGACGATGCATTAAAAGTCTACGAGGGATTCTGTTTTGACACCCCACTGGGAGAAAGGACTGTGGCAGAGGTTTTGACTAAGTTGAACGAGTATGCTGTTGGCGAGGCAAATGAAACTTATGAAAGATTCGTTTTTAATCGCCGCTGCCAGGAGGAGGGGGAAAGTTATGAAAATGTCTACACAGATCTTCGAGTGCTTATAAAGTCGTGCAACTACTGTACACAATGTCTGGATTCCATGCTTAGAGACAGAATCGTCATTGATATACGTCACCCGGCTACACATGAACTACTGAAAGTTAGGAAATTGACTCTTCAACAGTGCATTGATTTGTGTAGAGCAGCAGAAAGTGCTTATGTCCGAAATAGAGAATTAAACCCAGTGTGTCTTCACAAAGTGACTAGCAGTGACTCTAGTGTGTCAAGAGACAGAGACAGAATAAAGACAAGGTGTAAATTTTGTAACTATATTCACTATCTCCAGAAGGAGTCATGCCCTACTTATGGAAAAACAGGTTTGAGGTGTAAAGAGGTGAATCTTTTTGCATCAAGGTGTCCGCAAAAGACTCGCAGACAACAGTTCAAGCATAACAAACCGCACATCAGTGCTGTGACAAAATATACAGTACTTCAGAAGAGGAATGGATCAATATGGTGAAAACGGAATCCAGGGTCAAGATGATGAAGTGTAAAATGATACGTTGTATTCCAAGTTGATCCCTGCGCAACTGTGAACAAGTTGCCAATCCAGTACGCTGACAAAGTTATACCTGAAAGTCGCACCTTAAAAATGTGGAATGACTCTGAGCAAAAAACTTTTGGGAAGTGCCGAGTAACCGTAAGAAATCCACGAAATAAAAGGAAGTATCAGTTGAGTTCCTTGCGTATGACGGTGATTACACTCCTATCCTTGGTCTCAGAGCGAGTGAAGCAATGGCTCTTGTTGCTGTACGAAATGACAACTTTGAGAGAATATCAATGGTCACGGAGGGAGAGTTTGAGCATGTCTTCAATGGTGAGTTGGGTTCATTACCTGGAGTGCATCATCTCAACACAGACCTTTCAGTTAAACCAGTCGTCATGCCAGCAAGGAGGATTCCGATCGCCATTCAACCCAAACTTCGGGAAGAATTAACAAGACTATAGTTCCTTGGAGTGATTGAACCAGTAGACGAGCCGACATTATGGGTGAGTCAGGTCGTGGTAACACTAAATAAAAATGGGAAACTCCGTGTATACATCGATCCCCATGAACTGAATATAGCTCTGCAAAGGGAACACTTCATATTGCCAATTCTTGAGGATACGCTACATGAGCTCTGTCACGAGTCGATGCTCGTGGCATGTTATTATATATCGTAGCATAGAGAATAGGATATAATTGAGCCAGACGAAGTGCTATTTTCCACTGGTATTATTGTAGCTAGTCGTTGTACCATATCGAGGTACAAGTTAGTACAGATAGGGGGCTGCCTTGGGAGGAAATTTCTGCAGGCCGTTGGTTAGTGTCCCTCCCTCAACTATCGACTCGTCCGCATTTCTCGCTCGTATTGTTACCAAGGGAAATAACCGTACCAAAGACAGCTTGATTGCGTGATTGCATATGATATCGTGAAGTGGGAAAATCATAGGGAATTATTTATACGTCGTAAATTAAAATTGCATGTATAACTAATATGTATAAAGTATAGGATGTTAAGTTAGTCAGCATAGACGTGTTGAAACATAGTGGCGCCAGGATATCGATCGCAGACATGAGCCATTGTCTGTGGACTTACCAAGCCAGCCAGCCAGCTTGAATCAGTAAATTAAAATTGCATGTATAACTAATGTGTATATAGTATAGGATGTTAAGTTAGTCAGCATAGATTGTTGAAACATAGTGGCGCCAGGATATCGATCGCAGACCCGCGCCGTTGTCTGTAGACTTACCAAGCCAGCCAGCCTGCTTGAATCGGTTCGATCTTGCATCTCCGCGAGTGTACACGTACGTAGTTGCTCATCCTTGATCTCTCTTATCTCGCCTTTGTCTCTTGTGACGAAGCGATAACCAGAAGTCGAATAGCTCGGTAATTTACCAGTATTCCAAGGCTTCATGGTTATATTATTCATTGATTGCAACAGACAATAAATTTATAATAGGTAAGAAGGAAAGCTGGTCTCTCTCGTTGAGCCGGTAGAAGGACTTGCCTTAGTCTCTTGTACCTAAGGTAAGTAATGAGTGATACGTTGTGTAATAACATTGAAAATTGAGACAGGTGCAAGGACATAATCTTTAACTAAGTCTATGTAGCGATCTTAGTTTTAGATTTTTCGAGCTCGTCAGTGTAACTTGAATTTGAATATTATTAAATTAATTGAGTAGGAAGGTCTTGAAATAGCACCTAATAAATAACTAATTACAGTGTTAGTCTTGCTTAGTTAATGAATTAACGTAAGCTAGGTTTATTGTAAGGAAGATCGCAAGAAAATATTCGAGGAGGATTAGCGAGTTAGCGAAGAAGGTTACGAGACCGTTGAAAGAAAACGAGTACCGTAATTATTGATTATTGCTATATATTAGCTAGCTACTGTTTTCAATTCATGTGGAAGTGTATGCTTGTGGTTACTAATTTATTAATTGTTTAATTAAATATATGTTGGTGCTTGACTGAAATTAATAAATATAGTAAAGTAATTGTAAATACTTTGTTTTGTACACCTTTACAATTCTGCTAATACTATTTTAAGTGCATATATAACGAAAGAACCCTACAAATAAATTTATGTTGAGGGAAGTTGGATTAAAAAAGGGGATAGACAAACCTCTGCTGACAATTGTTGCAGCCAACACAACGAAAGTCCAAAAATAAGTCCGAAGGAAGGTAAGAATTAACAGTAATAATTTTTACTTCAATTAAGAATTGTTACGAACCTACAACCAACCGACAACTAGGTGCCTGACTTCCCTTAAACTGGTTCTAACTGACCGTAACCACCTGCCAAGTTGTGCTCCATTGTTGCCCAGTTGGCTCATTAACCAATCAGAGACTAGGTTACGTTCTCTCAACCACTCGGAGAATAGGTTACATTCTCCCAACCTATCAGAGACATGTTGGTCTCCAGACTAACCAATCAGCTGTCGTTGGGGTGTATTTAAGCACTACCCTTGACTGATCAAATCCTGGGACTACTTGATCTAGCCATGGCCCAGACAACACCTACTGCCAACCACACCACTTCCCCTGCCGACCGTCTTGTTGGCAGGGTGAAGTGGTTTAACCATTTGAAGGGCTATGGCTTCATAACCTCGAACTCTAAAGATTATTTCGTCCACAGGAGGGGCATCCTCCTCTCTGCTGCCACCACCTCATCACCATCACTGGGAGACGGAGAGGAGGTGTCCTTCACTGTGGAGGAAGAGAGGAAGGGCTTGGAGGCTACCAACGTAGCTGGACCTGATGGTGGGCAGGTCCTAGGCTCACTCCATGCCCGTGGGAGGAAGACGGCTGACGCCCAACCACCGCAGCGACGGCAGCAGCAGGCAGACATCGTCACCGTCTGCACCAAAACTGCTGTTGCTTTAGCTGCAGAAGGGCTAGGTCGTCTCTCTGACCTCCTCCTGGACATCTTCAGGAGAAATGGCTTGCCACCAATAGCCATTTCTCCTGATCTACAACCACCCACCACCACAACCACCACCAAGAAACGAGGCAGCAAGTCCGCACGACGAGGGAGGTGCAGAGAGGAAGCGCCACCTCCACCCCCTCCAGCCCACCCCCGTCGCCGATTAATGCTGCCTCACCCACTCAACCGGGCGAATAGTGGGAAGGCACCACCACCAACACCACCACCACCACCACCACCATCATCACCACCACCACCACCTGAACTTTCCATACAGGACCCCGAGACAGAGGAGGACTCTGACACCAGTTCCTCCTCCAACACCAACAGCAACACCAACGACACCAGTGACAACATGGACCTGGAAGATGGAGGGGAGTGGCAGACAGCCGGGAGGAGGAAGAGGAGAAGAAGGATGGACAGCCAGTCATCACTACAACAGCTGCCTGACATCACCAAATTTTTTATGACCACTTCTCCTCTCCTCGACCTATTCCAACAACACATCTCTCGGCGACGTGACCCCAACATCTTCCAGGTCAAAAGAGAATGGACGACCCCTATAAAGAGACCTTATAAATACAATAAAAGTAAAAATGATTGACTGCCTTAATACCCGCCACCATGGGTGATAGGCAAGTAAAAAAAAAAAAAAAAAAAAAAAAAAAAAAAAAAAAAAAAAAAAAAGATCAAATCCATTATGCGTCCAGACTTTGTTGTGTCCAGACCTCGTCCTCGTTTAGCACAGCAACAACAGACTACAGTATTGTTCGTGGAGTTACCTTGGTATACCGAGGCCTCTTACCGGCAGTACTCTGTTGTTTCTCTGCCTTGGTAAAGTAATATTGTAAAGTAAATTTGCAGCGTTTTGCTGCACTGCTGTGTACACCTTCAGTGATTTGTTTTTTGCTGGAGGACAACCAGTAGTATATGGTAGCTAGTAGTTAGTTGTTCCCCACACCAGACCCGCAGCACTCACTGCCTCAGGGGAAACCCTGTGGTAGGGGGGCCCAGTAGTCTGGTGCGTCATTTGGGCACCTCTTTTTCTTAAACTACTTTTTCTTCTATATTTTCCGTGCGACCTCCTGGGCCTACGGTTGTCTCTTGGCTGAGCAACGGTATTCGCTTGGGAGGTGGGTTCCTACTACACCACCCCTCGCATTAGGCAGGTTCGGTGGTGGGGAAGTTCCTTCCGCACAAACTCCGATCCCCTAGCTGGTACTGGAGAACGCCGCCAGGCTACCACTAGGGGGGGGCGAGTAAAGGTAACTTTTATTCCCTAAATTATTGTCCATTTTTGGGGGTTGATACAATAGTTAAGGGAGGTAGGTGAGTGTGCGAGGAGAGGGGTCGGACGTAGTCCGATGCCCCGGATGGATGACTCCCCGACTAGCCTCCCTCCTCCTCAAGGAGGGAGGTTAACGACCAAGGACCAAACTAGGACAATGGCTGACAATAATGGAACCCCTACGGCAGACAGACAAAGACAACCTGATGTTAAAATTCCTCCTATGAATGCTCGTTATGTAAATATTAGATGTGTTGATGAGGGTCAGTCTCTCAAGAATTTTAACCCCTTTATCGTCAAAAAGGTCCTTGATGGTCAAGTGGGTGGCAGTCTTGCTGCTGCTAACAAGTTGCGTGATGGTAGTATCCTGGTAAAAGTACTGAAGGCATCCCAGGTTAAGGATCTCCTTAAACTGACGCAAATTCATAACTTTAAGGTGAAAGCCACCATTCCAGTGGGGCCGAATACCTGTAAGGGCGTCATTTTCCATAGGGATTTGGCCGCTCTGGATGAGGCTGAAATTTTGGAAGGAATGAAGGACCAAGGCGTTGTTGATGTACAAAGTATGACCAGGATGAGAGAGAACAAGAGAGAGAAATTTGGCTTGTGTTTCCTGACTTTTGCTTCAGCCCAGATTCTGGAAACTGTAAAGATTGGATATGAAATAGTTCACGTTAGACCATACATTCAGAAACCGATGCGTTGTTTCCGTTGCCAGAAATTCGGACACACAGCATTGAGGTGTTTCAATAAAGATTCATTCACTTGTGGTAAATGTGCAGGTAGACACGAGACTGAGTTGTGTTCAGAGACAGTCTTCAGGTGTGCTAATTGTGGCGGCCCCCACCAGGCAAGTGCAGGTGACTGCAGGAGCCTTAAAGTGGAGACTGAAGCAATGGCATACATGAGGGCTCATGATGTTAGTTATGGTGAGGCAAAGAGGAAGGTGGAGGGGGTTAACCAAACTCCCACAGTTTCCTATGCTGCAGCTATGACTGGCACCACTGCTCCTGTAACTACAACAAATGTTAACGTGGCTATCCAAGCTAAAGATAACGAAATTAAAGACTTAAAGGATACTGTAAACAAATTAACGTTGCTAGTAGAAAGTTTGACAAAGAAATTAGAAGTTGTTGAATCAACCCAGCAAAAGAAGCACTACAAAGCTGATGATACCGTATCAGCTTCTAAATCTCATGTTCTCGCTCAGGTGACTCCCATGAAGCCTACATCCGGGAGTCGTCCGGTTCGTCGCGAGACGAGCCGTTCGAGGACTGGCTCTGTACCTCGTGGAGAGGAACAGGCGATGGAGACTACCGTCGCGAAACCTGCCCGCGGGAGGTCCCCGGGAAGTGCAGGGGAGGAAGAGGGTCTTCCCTCCCAGCACAAAAAGGTTCGGCCAGACGAACAAGGCTCCAAGAAACCCCATAAACAGCGATAATCTTCGCGCTAACCATACTCCAATGGAACTGTCGAAGTCTTAGAGCTAGATTAAATGAACTTAAACTTTTGGCTTGTTCTTACGCTGCCGATATTATTGCCCTTCAGGAAACTCATCTGAACGACCAAGTCGAAGACGAGGTTGTTCAGCTTCGGAACTACGAGTTAATTAGGAGGGACCGTGGGGGGAGGGGTGGAGGTGGAGTGGCAATCTACATCCGCCATAACCTCCCTTTCACTGATGTGCCCTGTAATTTTCCTCTGGAAAGTGTCGCTTGCAGAGTAAAATTCGGTGGCACCTACCTGACTATCTGTTCTGTCTACTGTCCTCCTGATACAGTAACTTATGATGATGTTTTTGATCTACAGGACAGTCTGCCCTGTAGAAAATTAATTGTAGGTGATTTTAATGCTCATCATACGTTATGGGGTTCCCTGCAGGATGACAGAAAGGGGGAACAGATGGCTAGGCTAATCAGTGATTCCAATTTGGTTCTTCTGAACGACGGTAGTCCGACGAGAGTTGATGATAATACTGGTAATTTTAGCGTTCTTGACCTATCTCTGGTCTCCCCATCAATTGCAGCCTCTTGCCAGTGGCTACCCATTGATGACTCATTGGGAAGCGACCATTTTCCTATTGTGATTAAATTTAAAAGCGACACTATTAAAGAGCCTTCAGCACCTAAATTTAACGTAAAAAAAGCAGACTGGGTGTCCTTCACAAAGGGTGTCAATATTGAAATTGTTGGAGAAACCATTGATGATAAAGTAAATAATATTCAAGATAATATCCTCAAAGCCGCAATGGCAACAATTCCTAAGACTTCGGTAGATAGCGCAAAGCATAGAGTTCCATGGTGGACGCCAGATTGCCGCAGGGTACTGTGTGAGAGGAATAGAGCCTACAGGCTTTTCAAAAATCGCATTAGTGATGAGAACTTTCGCAAGTATAAACTTGCGAGAGCTAGGGCTCGTCGAACCATCAGACAAGCCAAACGAGACTCCTGGCGATGCTTTGTCTCTAGTATCAATAGTGAAACATCAATTTCCCAAGTCTGGTCCACTGTAAGAAAATTGAATAAGAAAAAAATCTCTAATAAAATTACCAACATCACTTTTAATAACATCAATTATGACGAACCTAGAGACATTGCTAACGCCCTCGCCAGGCAGTTCTCTTTTGCTAGCAGCTCTGAAAATTACCATCCAGCTTTCCTGCCCATCAAGGAAGCATCAGAGCTGCAGCATATTGACTTTGCCACAGGAGATGAATTAGATTACAACAGTGATCTAACAATGCAAGAGCTTGTCCAAGCCCTAGGAGCCTGTAGTGGGACATCCCCAGGACCCGATGAGATTCGGTATGAGATGATAAAGCATCTTGATCATGATTCCATGGTCAAGATGTTGCAAGTGTTTAACGAGATTTGGAGGGGTCACACCTTTCCAAACTCGTGGCACTTTGCACATGTCATTCCCATACCGAAAGGAGGGGGGGACCCCAGATCGACTTCATCGTATCGCCCTATTGCGCTCACAAGTTGCTTATGCAAGGTCATGGAACGAATTGTTAATCGTAGGCTATTGCATTTTTTAAATTCCAGGAATTTGCTGGTTGACGAGCAGTGTGGCTTCCGTAAAGGTCGCCAGACGCTCGATCAGCTAGTAAACCTGGAAGTTCAAATTCAAGAGGCATTTGCCAAAAAACAATTTTTGATTGCAGTATTTTTAGACATTGAAAAAGCCTACGACATGACTTGGCGACATGGCCTCCTCAGGAAACTATATGCGATGGGATTACGCGGTAACCTGCCCTTTTTTGTTAAGAATTTCATTTCTGACAGAACTTTCTCTGTCAAGCTTTTTTCGGACACAGTCACTTTCTCGGACATATTTGTCCAGGCAAATGGGGTGCCCCAGGGGAGTGTTCTGTCTCCGACCTTATTTCTATGTATGATCAATGACATTCTACCAGCTCCTCCTCGAAATCTTAAATACTCACTGTACGCCGACGACTGTGCGATATGGCACTCCAGCTGTAATGCAGAGTTTTCGGCAACTCGGATCCAATTGGCACTGGATTTGATTCACAATTGGGGCCTCCAGTGGGGTTTTAAGTTTTCAGTAAGAAAGAGTGTAGGGGTTATTTTCACTCATAGGAAGAAGCCAGACGTCAGGCTGACTATGGGTGTCAACCCCCTACCTATTCAAAATTCTACTAAATTTCTTGGACTGCATTTTGACAGTCGACTGACATGGCGAGTCCATGTCAGTCAGTTAAAAATTAAATGTTTAAAAGCACTCAATTTGCTGAAGTGCATTTCTGGTACTCAATGGGGAGCAGATAGGAAGTCATTGCTAATGCTATATAAATCCCTGATTAGATCTAGAGTAGATTATGGGTCAATAGTGTATGGTTCGGCATCTGAGTCTGTGTTGAAAGGTTTGGATGTTGTGCAGAATGCGTGTTTGCGTGTGTGTCTTGGAGCCCTACGTTGCACTCGAATCGAGCGTCTAGAGGTGGAGTCACAAGTGCCTCCCCTCCGATTGAGACGAGATCAACTACTATTAGTATATTGTGCTAAAAAATCCAGGGTGCCGAGTCATCTTCCCGGGAATGCCTTGCTACGGCAACAGCACCCGGGGAGCCATGGCGCTAGGCCCCTGGCAGAGGGACCGAGTCGTCCGTCCGGGAACCCCTGCGCCCCAGGGGGCACTGGCGTGAGGCCAATGGGGACCAGGCCCCAAGTTCAGGTACCCGGGGAGCCGAGTCATCCTCCCGGTAATGCCTTGGTGAGGCATTTGCAGCCGGGGGGCCATGGCGATAGGCCCCCGGAAGGGCCGAGTTATCCGCCTGGGCGTCGCACGGCCCCGGAGGGCACTGGCGTGAGGTCCCTCAGAGCAAGACTCCACGACCTCGTAGAGTGTGTCGGTATAGAATTATCAACAATCGATTCCCTGGTTTTAGTAAATATTGCACCCTGGGTAACACCCCCCTTCACTATTGTGGATTCCTGGCTACCAGGGGTTAAATCCCGGGTGCCGGAGGTGGAGGTACACCAGAGGTTTCGTGAGATAATTGTTCAACATCTTTCATATTTCCATCTGTATACCGACGGTTCCAAGACGGATGAATGTGTGGGTGCAGGTGTATGGTCGACTGAATGTCAGTTAAGATTCAGACTGCCGATTCATACATCTATTTTTATTGCTGAACTTTTTGCTATTAATAAAGCTTTGGATTTTGCCCTGTCGACGACCCACGATAGGATAGTTATCTTTACAGATTCATTAAGTTCACTTCAAGCTATTAAATCCTTAAATACAACTAACAACGAAATACAGGGTAATATCATTAGTAAGCTGTTTTGTGCCAATAAATCAATCAAGCTAATATGGGTACCTTCACATTATGGTATCTATGGCAATGAACAGGCTGATATACTAGCCGGGTCAACTGTTGATCTGGACATTAGCATAGTCCGTACGGATCTCAGGTGTTTTGTTTCCCTCATTAAGTCTCGAATTCATCTCCTGTGGCAAAGGCAGTGGACCAGATTAGACATCAGAAATAAAGTAAGAACTGTTATTGAACCCTGGGCTACGTCATCATGGCGTAGTCGCAGGGACGAGGTGGTGTTGGCCCGTCTAAGGGTTAACGCCACATGGTTAACTCACCTAGAACCCTATGTTAACAGAAATTTTCCCCCCATGTGCCCATCATGCACTTCCATAATGTCTATTAGTCATGTATTAATCTTTTGTAATAAATTTGAAAATCAAAGAATTAAAATTAAAAAGTATTTTCAAAGTAAAAATATTGCTTTCACCATCGAAAATATTCTATCAGATGATAAGAATATTATAAACAAACTGCTGAGTTTTCTGAGGGAGACAAAACTTTATGACCTTATATAGATTGATATAATAAAATGGATCCAATGGCTTAATGATCTTTGGCTATATGCCTCTGGTCGATAGCCAAGAAATCCAACAAGCAAGCAAGCAAGCAATCAAATCCCATGCGTCCAGACTTTGTTCAGTCTAAGCCTGGTCCTCTCTGTGCACAGCAACAACAGACACCAGTACTGTTCGTGGAGTTACCTTGGTGTACCGAGGCCTCTTACCGGCAGTACTCTGTTGTTTCTTTGCCTTGGTAAAGTAATTAAGTAAAGTAAATTTGCAGCGTTTTGCTGCACTGCTGTGTACACCTTCAGTGATTTGATTTTTGCTGGAGGACAACCAGTAGTTTATGGTAGATAGTAGCTAGTTGTTCCCCACACCAGACCCTCAGCACTCGCTGCCTCAGGGGAAACCCTGAGTCTGGTGCGTCATTTGGGCACCTCTTTTTCTTAAACTACTTTTCTTCTATATTTTCCGTGTGACCTCCTGGGCCTACGGTTGTCTCTTGACTGAGCAACGGTATACGCTTGGGAGGTGGGTTCTAACTACACCACCCCTCGCATTAGGCAGGTTCGGTGGTGGGGAAGTTCCTTCCACACAAACTCCGATCCCCTAGCTCAGGGGTCTTCTTTGTGCGGCTCGCGAGCCAGTGGCGGCTTGCAATGACCTGATTGGCAGCTCCCAAGAGAGAGAGAGAGAAAAAAAGAAAAGAAGATCATCAGTGATCAGAGAAAAAGTCCAAAGTATTAGATATAAATTGCATCACTATGCCGTATCAGATGTATCATTTAATAAAATTGCTAATGGGAATAGGCCTAGTGGCCCTGGCAATTCTTTACTTTTCATAATTACTTTACTTTTCATAATCAACATTAAATGAAGGTGTTTTTTTTTTTGTATTATTAAAGTCAAGAATTTCAGTATAATTTATTAATAATATATTGTTACTAGTCTTGTTCTAAAAATCTGTGGTTATGGAAACCCACAAAAATATATAATTTAGTTTCTATATATATATTTTTCTGCTTATCCATGTGGTTTATAGTTTATGCGGCTCTCACTCTGAAAATGTCCTGAACTTTGGCTCTCGTGAAAAAATTAGTGAATAACACTGCCCTAGCTGGTACTGGAGTACGCCGCCAGGCTACCACTAGGGGGGGGCGAGTAAAGGTAACTTTTATTCCCTAAATTATTGTCCATTTTTGGGGGGTTGATACAATAGTTAAGGGAGGTAGGTGAGTGTGCTAGGAAAGGGGTCGTGTACAGGACAACACCAGAAGTCCTCAGACCACAAACTTTCCCCTCTTAAAACCACATCCACCGGAAGCCCTCAGACCACAAACTTTTCCCCTCTTATGGTCATCTCTCCAAACCAAAACCGCCAGAAGTTGTGTCTTCACTCACCAAGAGAGAGAGAGAGAGAGAAAGTAGGAGAGGGAGAGAGAAGAGAATTGGGTGGAGCTTAACTAAGACCTCCCCCCTTTTTTTCAAACAGGTAATAATGTATCTAGACAGTACTGGCATCTCCAAGTACAGAATGAATATAAACGGACCAGGATAGCTTTAGTGAGGGACTCAAGATCGAAACAGCAAAAGGACATCTCTGTACTCCATTAACATAAGACAAGACAGGGCACAAAACTCCCTTAGTATTAATAAATAAAGTAAGTTTAATTTTACTTACTGAAGTTTATTTCCAACCTTGACTGAACACCACAACGCCGCCGAGCTAGCTACCACAACCAACTACAACTACACCAACTCCAGAACAAGGTAATGTACCAGATTCTTCGAAGAGACAAATCAGGACTGGTACATTTTGATGGCAGCGGTGTTTTTGCAACAAGGCAAATTGCAAGGTAAAAACTTCACAGGAATACAGAGACTAACATTGTTCAAGAACAAGTAAGGATTGATTTGTAAATTCTCTCAAGCAATTCCTTCAGTGATGATAATCTTACAATCTCTAACGAGGGAGATTTATGCCACAAGTAAATTACCTACAAGGGTCTCCTGCACCAAGATAACTGCAACGCGACCTACAAGGGGAACTCATCCACTTCACAACAAACAATCATCACTTCATCACTACCATATCGGCGATCCTGTTACGTAAATGCTCTCGTAAGGACAACGCCATCACTCCATCACCTCCAAACTGACACCTCTTACATAAATTCTCTTGTAAAGGCAAGTCAACGTTCATCGTCTTCACTTCAATAACGACTGTTAGTGTGTTAGTGTGCGAGCTAGCTAAATCATCGCTTCGTCACTTCACCGTCGTCGCCTCTTCACAACATCGTCGTCATCGTCGTTGCAACTACAGTCAACTAAAAGTAGGTACATTTACAAAGTACATTACATTATTTTCCACTTGTTCACGAACATGTTAGAAAGCTATAGGTTCCTCATTTGATGTCAAAAAAGAATACTTTCACTAAGTTGAAGCAGAGCTTCGACATATTTTCCCCCATTAAACATACAAACGACCCAAACCTAACATTGAATGCCACTACCAATGATTCATTGAGCTCCGGGCTAGAAAATTTATCCCCTGTGTCCCAAAGTCTTATTCCTGGTGCCGACATATACAAATAACCTGCTTCTTCCATCCTATCTCCTAAAACTCGATCTGGTATTCCATATCATCTTGTATCTTCTCCAATCATGGCCACTTCTCCACAATCTCCTAATGCCTCTAACCCTACTCCTTCTAGCCAAACTTCCTCTGCTATGCCTAACCAATTTCAAACAGTGAGAGTATTACCAACCCCCAATTATTTAAAGCATTATACGGGAGATGATCCACGATATGGAATTCATCTCTTTTTGCGACATTTGGAGGATGCATTTTGTCAGGCAGAAATTAGGCAGGATATAGATAAGATTAGATTTGTGCGAGGTCATATTGCACCAGATAGCCCCGCTAGTTATATGCTAACAGCCAGTGCTTTTTCTGACCCTGATAACTTAACATCATATGATACATTTAGAGAGTCACTCATAGATATTTTTGGAGATGGTCAGCTCCATGGGTCATTGTCTTGGGTACAAAGAATGGCAAAAACAACTGCAGATAACATAACTGCACATGATCCAGCAAAAGCACTTGCATTAGCAGGGTCCCTAGCCTTAGATGCCAAAGAATCATTAAAGTCCTCACCTTGGGTACAAAATGGAAATATTACCTTAGATAATACTATTAAATTAATAGAATATGTCCAATTTACGTTACTGTTAAAAGAAACTTATCGTTTGGATATTCCTAAACATTCATTTGGTCCAACTGACAAACTAATCACGTTAGCTTCCAAACTTAGCATGAAAGAATCTCAGAGCGTACCTCGTGCATTACATGTGGCTCCATCAATGGAAACGAAGACTTTCAATAGTAGTCCCACATCAAATCAAGGGAAGTCACAAAGGAAATATTGTAAACATTGTAACAAAGCTAATCATTATACCAGTGACTGTTATTTCTTACGTAACTCTAAGGGGAATTATCAATGGAAATGTAATAAGTATTCTTATTCCAATAAATATTGTCATTTACATGAGTCCACTTCACATTCCTCAGATAAATGTGTGGTGCTTAAAAGAATGAAAGAAGAAATGCAAAGAAACACGAGGTACGAAACGAGACCACCGCAATATTCAAAATGGCAACATCCCAGAAAGTAGTACGTCCCATAAACCCTGTCGTCGCCTCCACCGGTAATGTACTATCAATCCCTGTACAGGTATTACATTGTAATACCTCTTTAATGATAGACACAGGCGCGGCAGTTTCATTGTTATCTGAAATTTCCTTTAAAAGATTGTGCAACTTAAATCCACAGCGACATTTACAGGATAGAGCCCATTGACATAGAATTGTCAGCCATAACGGGAAATAAATTACAGGTCATAGGGACACTAACCCTTCCTGTAAGGTTAGAAAAGGGAACTAACCATATAAACATAAAATTCTATATAATACGGAATTATGATCTACCAACAGACGGTGTATTGGGACTATCAGACATTATTAGGCAGGACATTGTCATTGACCCAGGATATAAAATAATACGTTTCAAAAATAAATGTATTCCAATACAGGATTGTCCTGGCCATTATTTACGTTCAAGTAACGTTCACTCTATTCATAATACAAATGATGGAAATGATTCCATTATCATAAAGGCTATTGCTGCATGTAATACTATATTAACTCCAAATTTCGTCCACGCATTGAAGGTAAAGATTCCATCTCATGTACAGCCACATACTAGTGTCCTATCCTTAATAGAGTCAGTAAAAATAAATAACCTGGGATTAGAATCTACGTTAACTAATGTAAGTAATAGTAATATTGCTACTATCTATCTCTTTAATAAAACATCTACCAATATTCAGGTGAAAAAGGGAACATATCTATGTGATCTGTACAGATGGAAGTTAGACCAAATACCACAAGGAAATATTGCATCGGTTCTTGCCGAAGGGAATCATATTGACAATCATGTAAGGGAACAACTTAGAAATTTTTTCCATGGCGGTGATTTTCCACTTTATCGTGATAATCTCATCGACTTCTTAGCCACATATCGAGAGGCGATTGCCCTACCTGGTGAATCCTTAGGAAAACCCGATATTATAAAGCATACAATTACCCTAACATCCCCTCACCCTATTTATACTCGGGCATATAGATTACCTCATAGTAGGCAGAAAGTTGTAAATTAAATGGTGAATGAGATGTTAGATGAAGGCATTATTAAGAATTCTCACTCCCCTTATAACAGCCCTATGTTTTTGGTTTAAAAAAATAATGGTGAATTTAGACCAGTAATTGATTGCAGGAAAATAAATAATGCTACAACTAAAGATAAATATCCCCTCCCTCTATTGAGAGATGTTTTGTCTAACATTGGTGAAACAAAACCTATGATATTCTCCACATTAGACTTAGTCAGTGGATATTGGCAAGTAGCATTAGATGATAAAAGTCAACCCATAACTGCATTTAGTACTCCCCATGGTCATTATGAATACACCCGTATGCCATTTGGGTTATGTAATGCTCCATCCACATTTCAGCGTATGGTAAATTTTCTTTTTGGCGATATCAATAATGAAGTCATTGCTTATTTAGACGATTTGATTATTTTTTCAAAGGACGTGCCTTCACATTTAGAAACATTAAAGAAGGTTATGCATAGGTTGCATCAGGTTGGCCTTAAACTTAAAATGTCTAAATGTCATTTTCTTAAACAGGATATAAAATTTTTAGGACATACCATCAATAGCAAAGGGCTCCATACACAATCTGATAAAATACGAGCAACGAAAGAATTCCCTACTCCAAAAAATGCAACTAATGTAAAGTCATTCTTGGGTTTATGTTCTTATTATAGAAGCTTTGTAAGAAATTTTTCCCAAATAGCAAAGCCCCTAAATAATCTCTTCAAGAAAAATGCAGATTTTGTATGGATGCCTGAACAACAGCTGAGCTTTGAATTACTAAAGAATAAATTGGTATCAGCTCCAATTCTTGCGTTCCCAGATTTTTCGTTCCCTTTTATAATTTGTACTGATGCTTCTTCATTAGGCTTAGGCGCTGTCCTTATGCAAGAAATTGCTAAAGGTCAGTGTCAGGTAATTGCGTATGCTTCTCGAATATTAAATGCACAGGAAACTCGTTACTCTGTAACAGAATAGGAAACTTTAGCTATAGTATGGGCACTTCGTACCTTCAGGGAAGTTTTTACAGATCACCAACCGATTACTGGCTTCATGAAAACTCAAAATCTCACGGGGAAATTGGCCAGATGGTATCTAACAATTCAGGAATTTCAACCGTATATTAAATACCTTCCAGGTCGATTAAATCATGTAGCAGATGCCTTAAGCAGACATCCTGTCTCTTCAGTTTCTAAGTCACCCATAGACTTTGACTTCAATGCGGTTCATATACATCAACAACAGGATTCTATGATAAAAGCGATAAATTACTCATTAAACTCAGGTGATGATTATGATGGTCAGGAATTACCCATTAGCATAAATAACTTCTCCCTTTATGATAATGTTGTTTACAGGAAACTTAGAAAACGTAACATACAAACTGATCAAATAGTAATACCACGATCATTGGTTCCCTCAGTATTAACCTTATATCATGATGCAGCAGGACATCCTGGGAGAGATCGATGTCTGTCCACTCTCGGTACGAAGTACTTTTGGCATACAATGAAAGTAGATGTTGAAACACATATCGCTCAGTGCGAAACATGCAATGCAATTAAAGGACATCCAATTGGACCAGCTCCATTAGGGGAATATCCAATGCCGAGTAAACCATGGGAAGTAGTAGGAATGGATTTACTCTCGCTACCACAGTCACATCAGGGCTCAAATTATTTATTAACTGTGGTTGATCATTTTTCTAGGTATTTGGTGGTAGCTCCACTGAAAACGAAAACGGCTGAAGAGGTTGCACATAAATTTATATCCAAATTCATATGTCCATTTACATGTCTCAAGATCATAATTTCAGACAATGGTAAGGAATTTCGTAACAGTATCTTACAGAAGATATCTGAGTTTTATAATATTAAGCAAACGTTTGTATTAGCATATCACCCTGCATCTAATGGATTAGCAGAACGGCAAAACCGTAAAATATTAGAAGTACTTCGGGGGGCAATAAATAAAATCCCTTCCACATGGGAGGACTGGATTGATATGACATTCTGTTCTATAAACGCTACAAAAACGGAAACAGTGGGTAAAACTCCTCATGAAATAATATTTGGCGTGCAGAAACGTCTTCCATATGATATAACAATTCCCACACAGAGGCCATGCTACAACATGGACGACTACGCTGAACGACAGCGAGTTGCATTTCAACAAATTCATCATGATGTACAAAACAATTTGCAGGCTAGCAGAAATAAAATGCGTATAAGGCAGCATAATAAGGCAAAGACGCAAACCTTCACTCCAGGTGATCAGGTAATGTTACAGGTGCCCGATCGAACTTCGAAACTTCTGCCTCGGTTCACGGGACCGTACACTGTACTCTCACTAGTAGGCAATAAAATTGAGATAAAGCATAATTTTACTCAGGCGGATGATATTGTTCATGTAGACAGAATAAAGAAATTGGTAAAAAGCGCGTAAACCCAACATCTGAATAACCAATTAGAATCTCTGGAACATCAACAATTTCCTCTTCCTAGTAATATTATCCCTACTACTGATAATCATAAAATAAACATTTATAAACAGAAACTCCGATCGGCGAAGAAGTAAAAGATTATAATTCTTCTTACAGATGTGGCCCAACTCAACATATATTATGGTTTTCATAGCCATACTGGCGGCAACGAAAGGTTACGCTGACGTAACCACCGTCCCTAATGATGATGTGCTTATCCCGGGAGCGCTCGTCCAACAATTTGGTAAAATATTGGTGACGTAAGATGTTATCACTATTTCTTATTCATTACAGGATATATCTGATTTATTTCACAAATTTGCTGCAGTTGAGAAAGGATTGCAGATACTTAATAATACACTAGTTTTTCCTGACAGGAATGACTCTATGGCATTTAGTGATTTAAGGGCATTATATTCTGTCTTGTCCTTTAAGGTTCAACGCACTATGAAGGACTTACGCGACCTTAGTTACATTGCTCGCCTATTACATAATAATCCAATTGCTCAGAGCCACCACCACCGCCAGGAGCGTGGTTTAGTTAATATTTTAGGTGAAATATCTAAGGCACTCTTTGGTACTGCAATGGATAGTGATGTGCAGGCATTATCCCAAAAATTAAATGTTGTAGGACAAGCAGTTGCAAATCAGGGTAAGGTAGTCAGGCAAATATATAAAAGTGTTCAGATCATTGATCAAAACTTGGATACAGTTTATGATGCTTTACATAAACAACAGCAACTATTATCTACATCACATTCTTAGGCTTCTATTTATATCTTATAGTTGGCAGGAAACTGAAATTCAAGTACAAGGACTTAGGGAGTCTTGTCAAACATTAATTAAGGATGTAATTACTGCAGGTTTAGGTAAGGTTAACTCACGATTATTACCAATCACACAATTGCAGGATGCACTTGAAATAGCTATGATGAACTACCATCTTACTCCCATATTTCATGCACCTAATCTGGAATATTATTATACAGTCATGAACAGTATTTTAACACCAGAATATATACTGATTACTATTCCAATGAAGAGTAAGATTTCCTTCACAGGCTACTCAGTACAACCATTCCCAATGAATGTGGAAAATAATCTTTTAATGTTAGATTCTCAACCTATAAATATTGTTCTTAGTGATGATTATTCTCTTGTTGATGTGCTTAGTGAAGCACAATTTGTCAATTGCCATTCAGCATATCTTCATTCATATGTTTGTCCTGCATATCTGTTTGTATTTAAAGCTCCAACTGACGCACCATGTCTAATTGTTTTAAGTCAAAGGAATACTCATCAAGCACTCTCTGCATGTACTTTCAAATATGTTACTAATCAAACACTTTCATCGTCATTTCTTTAACTTCCACTATCTATACTTTCCTGCTGAGACACAAGTAACACTAATCTGCCCTAATGACACTACACATGGTATGGTTAAAGGCTACTATAAAGCAGCAGATTCATGTGAAATACGATCCAAGAGAATCGTTACCTTACCTAGTAAACATCACTTGCTTGAAAACATGACACTCTCTTCCATCTTTCAACATATTTCGTATAATGTCGACTTGTTTAACATCTCCCAATTATCAACTGTTTCAGAAAAAGTGAAACTATTGAGTCTACTCAATGATACTATGATTCAAGCATCCTTATCTGATAATTTGATTCCTCCATATCTGGATCACGAGATATTGCTACCTACATTTATAATTCCATGTCTTATTCTTTTGGCCTGTACAGTGATTTTCATATTTTGCATTAGGAGGGTCTATCGACGTTATACTGTGTTATCTCGCCTTGAAAAGAATATTTTAACTGCTCCATCACAGCCTCAACATAGCAACAATGCTTACCCTTCCTTAATGCGTGAATCATCAGCATAGGTTTAGCTTACATACACATAACTACAAGCACCTAGCTCAACACATTAATTTTAAGTTGATTTCCTTATGTTCTCATGTATTGATTTTCATTTATTTATACTATGTGCCAAGGTCTTGATGCCCTTTTATTGTGTTACTATTTATTGTATTTATTATTAAGTTCCTAGTCCTGTATGTATGTATCGAGGATTGTACATCTGTTTCCCACAATAAAGATGATATCTGGGGACAGATAAATTCGGTAGCGGACTGAGCGATGTACAGGACAACACCGGAAGTCCTCAGACCACAAACTTTCCCCTCTTAAAACCACATCCACCGGAAGCCCTCAGACCACAAACTTTTCCCCTCTTATGGTCATCTCTCCAAACCAAAACCACCGGAAGTTGTGTCTTCACTCACCAAGAGAGAGAGAGAGAGAGAGAGAAAGTAGGAGAGGGAGAGAGAAGAGAATTGGGTGGAGCTTAACTAAGACCTCCCCCCTTTTTTTCAAACAGGTAATAATGTATCTAGACAATACTGGCATCTCCAAGTACAGAATGAATATAAACGGACCAGGATAGCTTTAGTGAGGGACTCAAGATCGAAACAGCAAAAAGACATCTTCTCTGTACTCCATTAACATACGACAAGACAGGGCACAAAACTCCCTTAGTATTAATAAATAACGTAAGTTTAATTTTACTTACTGAAGTTTATTTCCAACCTTGACTGAACACCACAACGCCGCCGAGCTAACTACCACAACCAACTACACCAACTTCAACTACACCAACTCCAGAACAAGGTAATGTACCAGATTCTTCGAAGAGACAAATCAGGACTGGTACAGTCGGACGTAGTCCGATGCCCCGGATGGATGATCCCCCGACTAGCCTCCCTCCTCCTCAAGGAGGGAGGTTAACGACCAAGGACCAAACTAGGACAACGGCTGACAATAATGGAACCCCTACGGCAGACGGACAACGACAAATTGATGTTAAAATTCCTCCTATGAATGCTCGTTATGTAAATATTAGATGTGTAGATAAGGGTCAGTCTCTCAAGGCTGTTAGCCCATTTATTGTCAAAAAGGTCCTTGATGGTCAAGTAGGTGGCAGTCTTGCTGCTGCTAACAAGTTACGTGATGGTAGTCTCCTGGTGAAAGTACTGAAGGCATCCCAGGTTAAGGATCTCCTTAAACTGACGCAAATTCACAACCTAAAGGTGGAAGCCACCATTCCAGTGGGGCCAAATACCTGTAAGGGCGTCATTTTCCATAGGGATTTGGCCGCTCTGAATGAGGCAGACATTTTGGAAGGAATGAAGGACCAAGGCGTTGTTGATGTTCACAGTATGACCAGGATGAGAGAGAACAAGAGAGAGAAATTTGGCTTATGTTTCATGACTTTTGCTTCAGCACAGATTCCAGACACGGTTAAGATTGGATACGAAATAGTTCACGTTAGACCATATGTTCAGAAACCGATGCGTTGTTTCCGTTGCCAGAAATTCGGACACACAGCATTGAGGTGCTTCAATAAAGATTCATTCACTTGTGGTAAATGTGCAGGTAGTCACGAGACGGAGTTGTGTACAGAGACAGTTCTCAGGTGTGCTAATTGTGGCGGCCCCCACCAGGCAAGTGCAGGTGACTGCAGGAGCTTTAAAGTGGAGACTGAGGCAATGGCATACATGAGGGCTCATGATGTTAGTTATGGTGAGGCAAAGAGGAAGGCGGAGGAGGTTAACCAAACTCCCACAGTTTCCTATACTGCAGCTATGACTGGCACCACTGTTCCTGTAAATACAGCTGATGTTAACGTGACTATCCAGGCTAAAGATAATGAAATTAAAGAATTAAAGGATACAGTAAGCAAATTAACGCTTCAAGTAGAAAGTTTGACTTAGACAATAGCAGAAATTGTTGAATCAACCCAACAAAAGAAACACCACAAGGCTGATGATACCGTATCAGCTTCAAGATCTCATGTTCTCGCCCAGGCTACTCCCATGAAGCCTACATCCGGCTCGTCGCGAGACGAGCCGTTCGAGGACTGGCTCTGTACCTCATGGAGAGGAACGGGGGGCTGATCGGGCCACCCTCCTCCGCCTATACCATGTTCTTATTATGTCAAAACTCGACTATGGGTGTGAGGTGTACTCTTCTGCCACCGATGCCCGTCTCAGAGTTTTAGACCCTGTTCATCATGCTGGAGTACGTCTGGCGACCGGAGCCTTCAGGTCGTCCCCAATCCCCAGTCTCCTGGTGGACGCTAATGAGCCACCTCTTGATCTCCGTCGCCAGTCCTTGATGGTTCGTTGTTGGCATCGATTACATCGACTTCCTGACACCCTACCTTGCTTGGCAGTGTCATCTGATATCATGTCTCAGTACTACCTTTTACATTCTCGTGCACCATGGCCCTTTGGCTTCCGGGTCAGAAAGGCTATGGAGGAGATGGGCATAGATGACTTCCAGATTTGTCCTGTGAGGGTCCCCAGGGTGGCTCCATGGCTTCTTCCAGAAGTTTTCCCCTGCACCTGCTTTACAGACAAGAAGGAATTTCTTCCTCCTCCAGTGGCTCGTTCCCTCTTTTTAGAACATGCCTTCACTCACAGGGAATCCCTCCCTGTGTACACTGATGGGTCAAAGTCTGATGCTGGAGTTGGCTTTGGAGTTGTCTTTCCTGACTTTTGCCGTGGAGGCAGGCTCCCTTCTGTCATGTCCATTTTTACTGCTGAGCTCTCGGCCATTTTATATGCCCTCTAAGTGATTTTTACTCTCCCTCAGCCTTCGTTTACTATTTTTAGCGATTCCTGTAGTGCCTTGCAGGCCTTGTGCAATTTTAACTCTACCCATCCCCTGGTGTTGGCCATTCTTGAGTGGCTTGTCCTCCTGGGTCGTCGTGGCCGCAAAGTCACTTTTTGTTGGGTCCCGGCCCATGTGGGTGTTGATGGGAATGAGCGGGCTGACGCCCTGGCTAAGGCTGTGGTCTCCAATTCCCGGCCTCCTGCCAGGCATCATCCTGTTCCTGCAGTGGACCTTCGACCCTACATGGATGCTACCGTTCGTTCCTGCTGGCAGGACAGATGGGACGCCGTCTGGGCTAACAAGCTCCGTGACATCCGCCAGCGCCTTGGATTGTGGAGCTACAGTGGCCTGTCCCGCCGGTGGGAGACGGCTCTTGTCTGTCTCCGCATTGGCCAACATTATTGACTCATGGCTTTTTAATGGAGAGGGCTCACCCTCCTTACTGTGATGATTGTCTGGTCCCTTTGACAGTACGGCATCTTATTGTCGAGTGTCCCAGCCTTGGGGACCTTCGTCGTAGGCACCTCTCCGAGTACCGGAAAGGTGACGGTTCTTACAGTCTCTTCCAGGTGCTCGGGGAGGAGGCTTGTTGTGTGGGAGGGAACACCCTCTCCTATGTGGAGGAGGCTGGCCTTCTCCACAAATTGTGAATTTTATTGTTTTTATGGCTATTAATTTTTAGGTAGTTAAAGTTTAATGTTTCTTTCGTTAATATTTCAATTCTTGTATATATCTAACTTAAATAGGTTATTTCATTAATATATGATCTTTTGGAAGACGTGGGTTTTATTCATGCTGCTTCTCCCTATTGAGGTAGTGAAAATTATTTAATTTTTGTACATATTTTATTAATGATGTAGATGACCTTTATATGTTGGGCGGTATATGACCATTGTTGTTGCGCTGCCAGATGCCTAATGGCATCAATAAATCAATCAATCAATCATGGAGAGGAACAGGCGATGGAGGCTACCGTCGCGAAACCTGCCCGCGGGAGGTCCCCGGGAAGTGCAGGGGAGGAAGAGAGTCTTCCCTCCCAGCACAAAAAGGTTCGGCCAGACGAACAAGACCCAAAGAAACCCCATAAACAGCGATAATCTTCGCGCTAACAATACTCCAATGGAACTGACGAAGTTTTAGAGGTAGATTAAATGAACTCAAACTTTTGGCTTGTTCTTACGCTGCCGATATTATTGCCCTTCAGGAAACTCATCTGAACGACCAAGTCGAAGACGAGGTTGTTCAGCTTCGGAACTACAGGTTAATTAGGAGGGACCGTGGGGGGAGGGGTGGAGGTGGAGTGGCAATCTACATCCGATATAACCTCCCTTTCACTGATGTGCCCTGTAATTTTCCCCTGGAAAGTGTCGCTTGCAGAGTGAAATTCGGTGGCACCTACCTGACGATCTGTTCTGTCTACTGTCCTCCTGATACAGTAACTTATGATGATGTTTTTGATCTACAGGACAGTCTGCCCTGTAGAAAATTAATTGTAGGAGATTTTAATGCTCAGCATAGGTTATTTGGTTCCCTGCAGGATGACAGAAGGGGGAACAGATGGCTAGGCTAATCAGTGATTCCAATTTGGTTCTTCTGAACGACGGTAGTCCGACGAGAGTTGATGATGATACTGGTAATTTTAGCGTCCTTGACCTATCTCTGGTCTCCCCATCAATTGCAGCCTCTTGTCAGTGGCGACCCGTTGATGACTCATTGGAAAGCGACCATTTTCCTATTTTGATTAAATTTAAAAGCGACACTATTAATGAGCCTTCAGCACCTAAATTTAACGTAAAAAAAGCAGACTGGGTGTCCTTCACAAAGGGTGTCAATATTGAAATTGTTGGAGAAACCATTGATGATAAAGTAAATAATATTCAAGATAATATCCTCAAAGCCGCAATGGCAACAATCCCAAAGACTTCGGTAGATAGCGCAAAGCATAGAGTTCCATGGTGGACGCCAGATTACCGCAGGGTACTGTGTGAGAGGAATAGAGCCTACAGGCTTTTCAAAAATCACGTTAGTGATGAGAACTTTCGCAAGTATAAACTTGCGAGAGCTAGGGCTCGTCAAACCATCAGACAAGCCAAACGAGACTCCTTCCGATGCTCCCCCCCAACGGGAACCGCCTTGACTTGGTGGGGGGACTTGCGTGTCTCTAAGACCTGGCGAGCTAGACTAGAGGGGGCTCCGGCCCCTGCTCTGTCCCGATTTCGGGGAGAGAGGGCTTCCCATGCTAGTAAGGTCGCCAGTGAGAGACCAGACTAAATGGTTCCCATGCATTAGGCTGCCAGTACGGGCCAACAGCGCTGCCCTCCGGAGGGACTGCCCTCTAGGGGCCATCCTATGTTGGATGGTTGGGTGTCTGGGCCGGGAGATATTGGGGAGGGGGGTCTCAGCACCGTCGTGGGCAAACTTTTGAGCCATTGGGGCTGCTTTTTAATACGAGTGGCCCCGTGGGGGAAGAGGTACCCCGCCAACGGCGACCAGCGCTCGGTCCCCTCATCTGCCCGGTAGGTAGTAGCTCTTGGCTCCTGGGGCCAAAAACACTAAACCAATGATATATGGATACAGAAAAGCCCCAATCTCTTCCTTGAGCAGTGGTCGACCTGGCCCTCGAGACGTCACTCTCTGGTCGTGGTAAGATGCAGAAAGCTGCAAATAAAAGTAGACCTAGCAGGTCGGGTTTTGTGTCGAAGAACCCTGTTAACGATTTGGACACGTTAATGTTAACGAATGTACTCGCATCCTTTACCTATGGCGCTATCCACTCCATTTTTAAGTGCTTTGGAGTAGTCCTCCGAATCCGAATCACATATGACAGTGATTGTAGGTCTAATCGGTGCTATATTACTTTCAATACAAATGCTGCTGCCAAAGCAGCATTTGAGTCAAAAGATTCTCTGACGGTGGGGGATACTCATTGTAAAGTTCAGATGATGCGGTTCATCAATGTAGTTGACAGTGACAATGATTACTGCTCTAATATATTTGATGATTCTGCAGAGCATGTCGCAAAGGAACGTCGGGTTCCTACACCCTTTTGGTTTGTGGCTTACTACAGGGAGGGACGTGGTAACATTATCCATGCTTCCCGGTATCTTGAGAAAGAAATTGGATTATTACCAATGGGCCACATAAAGAAATATGGTAAGGGCGTTTTAATCAGAGCCAAAGATCTTACACAGGCCATAATGCTCCTCAATCACCCCTGTCCTTCTGATAGGATGTTTGAATCTATTTAACCACATCGAACATTTAATTATAGCAAGGGGCATATATATAATGAGGACCTGTATGAATTCTTAGAAGAGGACATTCTCGCTATGTGCCCAGACAGTGTCCAACGAGTAACGAAGATGAAAGGCAGTAAAAATATGATCATCCTCACTTTCTATGGCTCGCATATCCCAGATCGCATTAACATTAACCACACCTCTTTTGAGGTGAAGCCTTTTGTTGAGCGTCCCCTACAGTGTTTCTGTTGTTATGAGTTTGGTCATGGGAAGAGGAACTGCAACAACCGTTCCCGGTGTGGTAATTGTTCTGCTCTTGACTCACATCTTACTTCTGAGTGTCGGTCAGAGAGTTACTGCTTTTACTGCAGAGATGCTCACCCCTTGCGTTCTCGCCAATGTAAGATGTACCTCCTTGAGCAGGATAACCTCCACTTGGCTAATACTCAATTCATTAGCATAGGTAGTGCCAGACGGCAACTCAACTTCAGGCGACAGAAGGATGGTGGTGTGAAGACATACGCCTCCTCCCTTCGCCCTAAATTGGTTGCAGCACCCTCTCAACCCTCTCAAGAGGCAGCTGCTTCTTGCTCTAGTGAGAACGTTTCTAAGGTTACTCTACATAATAGTTTCTCTGTCTTGGAAACTTTATCAGACACTCATTCTGGTGACCCTTCAATTGATGACAATTCTCAGACTTTAGCTAAAGGTGTCCATGTGGTAGAGGTTCACACTGCCACACGCTCTCCCAAAACGAAACTTAAGTCACCTAAACTGTCACAGAGACGCCTTTGTGGTTCCTCTGAGGCACTTGACTCTATAGATGTTCTACCTTGTGAGGCAACCATATCTGTGGACTCATCCATAGTTTCCTCTCAATTTCACCAGAAGTGTTCTCGTGGCTCTGATGAATCTCTTGATTCAACAAAAGTTCCTCCTCGCAAGCTTCCTTCGGGATCATCAGAGGGGCGTGAAGTTAATGTGGATGCCACGGATGTTGTGACTTCAAAAGATTTACTTTCTCTTCCGCTTGAGCAGCGGAGTGATTCTACCACCTGTATTATGGATGTTGATGTATCTGCATGTGTCAGTGATACCTCTGCTGTACTGGACAGAACCAATGTAATTGTTTCAAAGAATATCCCATCTCATATACCTTCATCTTCTTCTAACATATCAGATGCTTCAGGGACTCATCTACGGGTCCCAATTACTGCCCCAAGTACTACTCCTCGGATTCGCTCTTCTTCTAGTGGCCCAGGATTAGACAAATCTTATTGTTTGAGTAAACCCTCAGGTCGAGGTGGTAATGGGAAGTACCTCCGTGAGGCTTCCCAAAAATCAGTACTAAATTAACACCGTTCAAGGTCCTTCAGTGGAATTGTAGTGGCTTGCGTGCTTCTTGGGAGGAACTGATCGTTCTTCTCTCTAGCTTCTCTCCTGCATGTGTTTCTCTCCAGGAGACAATGCTTGGGGACTACATTCCTGCCAGTCCTCCAGCATACTCAGCATTTTATTCCAATTCATTAGAAGGGCAGGGTCATCATGGTGGCTCTGCCATCCTAGTTCGCCGAGATATTCCATGCACGAGCCTGGAGCTTCACACTCCACTCCAGGCTGTTGCAGTTAAGGTTTTTATGGACCGCCCGTACACTGTGTGCAGTCTATACCTTCCTCCCAGTGTTACAGTTGAGAGGGGTGATCTCAACCATCTTGTACGGGACCTTCCATCTCCCTTTATTTTATTGGGTGATTTTAATGGTCGTCATCCTCTGTGGGGTGACAGTTAAGTCAACCCCAGGTGTGTTTTATTGGCTTCTTTTATTGAGGATGAGGGATTAGGGGTTTTAAATACGGAAGATGTGACACATTTTAATAGCCCTACTGGGACTTTTACCGCCATTGACATTTCCCTTTGCTCACCCAGTGCTCTGTTGGATTTTACTTGGAGAGTGTTGCCTGACTTATATGGCAGTGACCATTTCCCTATACTTTTAGAAGGTAACAGGTACGAACCACAGTCTCGTCTTCCTAGGTGGAAATTAGAGAAGGCTGACTGGCAGTTTTTTAGAGAGCTAACTTCTTCGGTCTCTTCTGTAGCCGATTTCGGTAGCTCTGACGAGACTGTAACATATTTCACTGATATGCTCCACTCTGCTGCTCTCAACTCTATTCCTAGAACTTCTGGCTACTTTCCCAAACGTCCTGTCCCTTGGTGGTCACCAGTCTGCACCACTGCTGTGCGGGAGAAGCGCGCTGCTTTCTCTCGCCTTCGTCGCAATCCTGGGGACCCAACTCTTTTAGAGGACTTCCGACGGGCAAGGGCTCGGGCTAGACGAGTTTTAAAAGAGGCCCGACGTGCATCTTGGAAGGCCTATGTGTCTTCAATTAATACTAAAACTCCACTCACCCAAGTGTTCAGGAGAGTCCGTAAGATGGCGGGGAAGTTTTCTTCTAGTTCTCCACCTGTACTTAAGGTCAATGGAATTAAGATCATGGATGGTTTGACAGTGGCCAATACCATGGCGGAGGTTTTTGCAATGGTCTCCAGCCGTGACTCTCGACCTCTGGCTGTCAGGCATGAGTTAAGAGCCAAGGAGCGTACTGTCTTGGATTTCTCAGGGAACGAGATTGAAAGTTATAACCATATATTCACCCTGAGAGACCTGCATTCTGCTCTCTCTCTCTGCGGCGACACTTCTCCTGGGCCAGACAACATCCCATATGTAATGTCACGACACTTGGGTGAGGAAGCGATCTCATATCTTTTAGCAGTATATAACAGAATCTGGCTGGAGGGTGTCTTCCCTTCTGGGTGGAGGGTTGCTACCATCCTTCCTTTTCTCAAGCCGGGCAAGGACTCTGGTGTTGCCCTCAATTATCGACCAATTGCCTTGACCTCCTGTCTCTGTAAACTATTTGAAAAGATGGTGAATGTCAGACTGGTATACTTCTTGGAACGGGGTGATTTTCTGTCTCCGTCCCAGTCTGGCTTTCGTAAATACCGTTCCACTACAGATACTCTGGTCAGGTTGGAAGCTGCTGCATGTGAGGCCTTTGCACGACATCAACACCTTGTCGGTGTATTCTTTGACTTAGAGAAAGCCTATGACACTACATGGCAATATGGCATCCTGCAGCAAGTCCATTTATATGGCCTGCGGGGTCGCCTTCCACGCTTTCTTAAGGAGTTTCTCAGTGGTCGCAGTTTTTCTGTGAGGGTTGGTACAACCCACTCAGCATCTGTTGCACAGGAGGAGGGCGTTCCCCAGGGAAGCGTCCTCAGTGTCACATTGTTTGCAGTAGCAATTAATGCCATTGCCTCATCCCTTCCAGACGGTATAACTAACTCGATGTACGTTGATGACCTAGCAGTCTGGTTTGCTGCTTCCCGTATGTCAGTGGCAGAGCGGCGCATGCAGCTTGCCCTTGACAGGGTGTCACGTTGGACTGGTTCTAATGGGTTTCGATTTTCTCCTTCCAAGACAGTTGCTATGCACTTCTGCCGCATCCGAGGCGTCCACCCGGATCCGGACTTATTCATGTATGGTCATCGGATACGATGTGTCGAGGAGACTCGCTTTTTGGGTCTCTTTTTTGACAAACGTTTGACTTGGGTTCCCCACTTACGTACACTTAAGGTCTCTTGCCTCAAGACTCTTAACCTGTTGAGGGTCCTGAGCCATACATCCTGGGTGGCTGATCGGGCCACCCTCCTCCGCCTATACCATGTTCTTATTAGGTCAAAACTCGAATATGGGTGTGAGGTGTACTCTTCTGCCACCGATGCCCGTCTCGGAGTTTTAGACCCTGTTCATCATGCTGGAGTACGTCTGGCGACCGGAGCCTTCAGGTCGTCCCCAATTCCCAGTCTCCTGGTGGACGCTAATGAGCCACCTCTTGATCTCCGTCGCCAGTCCTTGATGGTTCGTTGTTGGCATCGATTACATCGACTTCCTGACTCCCTACCTTGCTTGGTGGTGTCATCTGATATCATGTCTCAGTACTACCTTTTACATTCTCGTGCACCATGGCCCTTTGGCTTCCGGGTCAGGAAGGCTATGGAGGAGATGGGCATAGATGACTTCCAGATTTGTCCTGTGAGGGTCCCCAGGGTGGCTCCATGGCTTCTTCCAGAAGTTTTCCCCTGCACCTGCTTTACAGACAAGAAGGAATCTCTTCCTCCTCCAGTGGCTCGTTCCCTCCTTTTAGAACATGCCTTCACTCACAGGGAGTCCCTCCCTGTGTACACTGATGGGTCAAAGTCTCAGATCATCAGAGCTGCAGCATATTGACTTTGCCACAAGAGATGAATTAGATTACAACAGTGATCTAACAATGCAAGAGCTTGTCCAAGCCCTAGGAGCCTGTAGTGGGACATCCCCAGGACCCGATGAGATTCGGTATGAGATGATAAAGCATCTTGATCATGATTCCATGATCAAGATGTTGCAAGTGTTTAACGAGATTTGTAGGGGTCACACCTTTCCAAACTCGTGGCACTTTGCACATGTCATTCCCATACCGAAAGGAGGGGGGGACCCCAGATCGACTTCATCGTATCGCCCTATTGCGCTCACAAGTTGCTTATGCAAGGTCATGGAACGAATTGTTAATCGTAGGCTATTGCATTTTTTAAATTACAGGAATTTGCTGGTTGATGAGCAGTGTGGCTTCCGTAAAGGTCGCCAGACGCTCGATCAGCTAGTGAACCTGGAAGTTCAAATTCAAGAGGCATTTGCCAAAAAATAATTTTTGATTCCAGTATTTTTAGACATTGAAAAAGCTTACGACATGATTGGTGACATGGCCTCCTCAGGAAACTATATGCGATGGGATTACGCGGTAACCTGCCCTTTTTTGTTAAGAATTTCATTTCTGACAGAACTTTCTCTGTCAAGCTTTTTTCGGACACAGTCACTTTGTCGGACATATTTGTCCAGGCAAATGGGGTCCCCCAGGGGAGTGTACTGTCTCCGACCTTATTTCTATGTATGATCAATGACATTCTACCAGCTCCTCCTCGAAGTCTTAAATACTCACTGTACGCCGATGACTGTGCGATATGGCACTCCAGCTGTAATGCAGAGTTTTCGGCAACTCGGATCCAATTAGCACTGGGTTTGATTCACAATTGGGGCCTCCAGTGGGGTTTTAAGTTTTCAGTAAGAAAGAGTGTAGGGGTTATTTTCACTCATAGGAAGAAGCCAGACGTCCGGCTGACTATGGGTGACAACCCCCTACCTATTCAAATTTCAACTAAATTTCTTGGACTGCATTTTGACAGTCGACTGACAAGGCGAGTCCATGTCAGTCAGTTAAAAATTAAATGTTTAAAAGCACTCAATTTGCTGAAGTGCATTTCTGGTTCCCAATGGGGAGCAGATAGGAAGTCATTGCTAATGCTATATAAATCCCTGATTAGATCTAGAGTAGATTATGGGTCAACAGTGTAAGGTTCGGCATCTGAGTCTGTGTTGAAAGGTTTGGATGTTGTGCAGAATGCGTATTTGCGTGTGTGTCTTGGAGCCCTACGTTGCACTCGAGTCGAGCGTCTAGAGGTGGAGTCACAAGTACCTCCCCTCCGTTTGAGACAAGATCAACAACTAGTATATTGTGCTAAAATATCCAGGGTGCCGAGTCATCTTCCCAGGAATGCCTTGCTACGGCAACAGCACCCGGGGAGCCATGGCGCTAGGCCCCTGGCAGAGGGACCGAGTCGTCTGTCCGGGAACCCCTGCGCCCCAGGGGGCACTGGCGTGAGGCCAATGGGGACCAGGCCCCAAGTTCAGGTACCCGGGGAGCTGAGTCATCCTCCCGGTAATGCCTTGGTGAGGCATTTGCAGCCGGGGGGCCATGGCGATAGACCCCCAGAAGGGCCGAGTTATCCGCCTGGGCGTCATATGGCCCCGGAAGGCACTGGCGTGATGTCCCTCAGAGCAAGACTCCACGACCTCGTAGAGTGTGTCGGTATAGAATTATCAACAATCGATTCCCTGGTTTTAGTAAATATTGCACCCTGGGTAACACCCCCCTTCAATATTGTGGATTCCTGGCTGCCAGGGGTTAAATCCCGGGTGCCGGAGGTGGAGGTACACCAGAGGTTTCGTGAGATAATTGTTCAACATCTATCATATTTCCATCTGTATACCGACGGTTCCAAGACGGATGAATGTGTGTGTGCAGGTGTGTGGTCGACTGAATGCCAGTTAAGATTCAGACTGCCGATTCATACATCTATTCTTATTGCAGAACTTTTTGCTATTAATAAAGCTTTGGATTTTGCCCTATCGACGACCCACGATAAGATAGTTATTTTTACTGATTCATTAAGTTCACTTCAAGCTATTAAATCCTTAAATACAACTAACAACGAAATACAGGGTAATATCATTAGTAAGCTGTTTTGTGCCAATAAATCAATCAAGCTAATATGTGTACCTTCACATTATGGTATCTATGGCAATGAACGCCAGGCTGATATACTAGCCGGGTCAACTGTTGATCTGGACCTTAGCATAGTCCGTACGGATCTCAGGTGTTTTGTTTCCCTCATTAAATCTCGAATTCATCTCCTGTGGCAAAGGCAGAGGACCAGATTAGACATCAGTAATAAAGTAAAAAAAAGTTATTGAACCCTGGGCTACGTCATCATGGCGTAGTCGCAGGGACGAAGTGGTGTTGGCTCGTCTTCGAGTCAACGTCACATGGGTAACTCACCTAGAGGCCTATGTGAACAGAAATTTTCCCCCCATGTGCCCATCATGCACAGCAGTAATGTCCATTAGTCATTTATTAATTTTTTGTAATAAATATAAAAACCAGAGAAGTAAAATTAAACAAATTTTTCAAGTTAAAAAAATGGCTTTCACCATAGAAAATATTTTGTCAGATGACAAGAATATTATAAACAAATTAATGAGTTTTCTGAGGGAGACAAAACTTTATGACCTTATATAGATTGATATAATAAAATGGATCCATTGGCTTAATGACCTTTGGCTATATGCCTCTGGTTGATAGCCAAGAAATCCAACAAGGAAGAAAGGATCAAATCAGTGAAAGCTCAGTCTTCACTCTGTCATTGCATATCATCTCTGTTCTTGCTCTATGAGCTCTGTTTCCGCTCTGTTCAGCTCTGTACTGGTATCCTCTATTTTGTTTAACTCTGATAAAATTGTGTTATATTATTTGGTCACATTTTGGTGTTCTAATTGGGGTCATTTTGTGTCTGTTAACGTTAACATCATTCATATTACTGCTTTTGTCTTATTGTAAAGATTGTAATTATTTGGTGATAGTAATAATATACATGTTAAATTCATTCGCCATTCGTTTACATTATTCTTTCAGGGCAAACATCCATTGAGGGAGTGGAGTGAGGTTCCTGTTTCATTTCATTAGTTGTAACTCCACTGACTACAGTAACATATCCACCAGAGTTATTTCTCAAGCTGTTCACAACCCCTAATCTTCCCCTAGACATAAACGAGCCCAACCTGCGGTTGTAACATAATAAACAAAAATCTTAATTTCCCGCCACAAGCTCAGGCACTCGATTGTTTTCTCTAAAGCTGATCTTTCGTCAGGATATTGGCACATCAAGCTAGATGAAGATTCGAGCATGTTAACTACATTTCAAACCTGTTTTGGGAGGTTCAGATGGCTGAGATTACCATTTGAACTTAATGTTTCGGCTGAAATATTCCAAAAGAAACTAATAGAAGCTGTAAGTTATTTACCTGGAATCGTGTGAATTACTGATGATATGGTTATTCATGGCAGGAACACCAAGGAACATGATAGGCATTTGAAAGGTTTGCTGGGGCGTTGTGCAGGTTTGGGCATAAAATTGAACAGGGAAAAAAATGGAACTGAAAATGGATGCCATAAACTTCATGGGACACAGGATCACGAAAGATGGACTGAAAGTTGACTCTGAAAAAGTGAGAGCGATCACCGAAATGCAACCACCAAGCAAGATTGAAGAATGTAGAAGTTTCTTGGGTCTGATAAATTATGTGACCAAGTTTGTACCTAATGTCGCAGAAATCATGCAACCACTCCATAATCTCGTGAAAAAAGATGTCGAGTGGAACTGGGTAGACACACAACAAAAAGCATTCGAGAGGCTAAAGTAAATGGTTTCCAGTTCATCAGTACTGGCATTTTACGATCCGACTCTTGACTTAACTTTTGAAGCTGATACCAGTGAATATGGACTTGGGGCAGTCTTATAGCAGGAAGGGAAGCCTGTCGTATATGCAAGTCGCACATTAACAGATATTGAGAAGAGATATACACAGATCGAGAAGGAGATACTGGTAGTACTTTTTGGTTTAGAAAAATTTCATCACTATACGTACGGCCGCCACATTAATGTTAGCGCAGATCACAAACCTTTAAAGCCCATTCATGCAAAACCTCTCTCAAAAGCTCCGAGAAGGCTACAAGAAATGATGCTTCGTGCTGAGGACTACGATTTCCCCCTCGCGTACAAACCTGGAAAAGAAATACCTGTGGCTGACGCACTCTCACGAGCCCAAGACTGAAACAGTGAGAGTCAACAACGTCACACTATTACCAGTAAAGCCCGATCGTCTGGAGAGCATCAGAAGTGCCACATTACAAGATAATATCCTCGTCAAATTAGGGGAAGTAATTCTGAAAGGCTGGACCGAAAACAAAACTGCACTACCTACATGTTGAATAAAACCCACTCTTCTTGACGGAAATAATATATTAATATATTAATATATTCACTCCCACTCCCTCCCCCATACTCAGCATTGCATCCTCCAGCACCTCACCCACCCTCCTCTTATATACCTCTCTGTACTCTCTGTCATTCAATCTTCCACTTGCCACCTCCCTCTTGTTCCCCCCTCTATCCTTCCTGCCATACTCCCATTTTGCCCTGACCCTAATCCTCGCCAAAACTGCATAGTGGTCAGAGCACTGGAACATTCCTCTCACCACTCTAGCATCCCTCATATCTTTCCTTATCCTTTCATCCACAGCTATGTAATCTATCAGACTCATTTGCTCACTCCTTTCATCCCTCCTCTTCCATGTATACCTGTGGATCAGGCTGTGCTCGAAGCAGGTGTTGGCGAGGAACAACCCCGCTTCGGCACACACATCCACCAGGCACTCACCATTCTCATTTATTCCATTCACATCCCACTTGCCAACTGCATTTCCTATTCTTTATTCCCTACCTTCCCATTCATGTCTCCCACAAGCACAACCCTCCTCCCCCTCTCAAAACTTCTCAGACATTCATTTAACTCATCCCAAAACTCTTTCAATTTCCTTTTTCCTACCTTGGTCTGCGCGTTCACTGGTGCATACGTGCAGTTTCATGCATACCTCACTATCCCCATCTTGCTTGTCATCCATACTACCCTTGTTCCCTTCCTTCCATGTCCGTCCATTCCCTTCCATACCCTCCCAGACACCAACAATGCACAACCTTCCTTTCCTCTCCATTTACACTTTTCATCCATACCCGTCCATATCACGCCTCCTTCCATTCCTTCCCACAACACACTCTTCCCTCAATTCCTACACTCTTCCACCCCCCATCGTTTCATATGAGTTTCTGATATTCCACATACATCTATCCTGCTTCTTCTGACACACTCCACAATCTCTCTCCTTTTCACTTCATTCACCATTCCATTCACATTTATTGCTACTACTCTCAAGCATTCTTACCCTTTCCTGCCCCCCACAGGGCAGACTGGAGACCCCTCCCTGCCACTAGCCGCTACATTCTGCCTGACATGGAATAACGAATATATTGACTAGCGATAACGGGAGTCAGTACATGTCAGCGGAATTTAGCAAATTAACAAGACAGTGGAACTTTGGTATATGAAACAATCAGCTTAGGACACAGCCAAGCTAATGGGGCAGCTGAAGCAGTAGTAAAAACGGCAAAAAAAACAAAGAGGAAAGGCACGGCGACAGGAGATGATCAGTATATAGGGCTACTGAATTGGAGAAATACACCTTCTGAGGATTCTGGAACTAGTCCTCTGAAGATATTTGGCAGAAATACGCGGATGCTCATTCCAATAAGCTACGTCCTGATGCATTTTCGCAGAATGACAGATTAATTGATTGATTGATTTTTGAAGCAACTAAGCTAAGGTCATATACCGCCCAACATAAAATTGTCATCTACATAATTAATAAAACATGATTACCCAAAAGGGATAGGCACCATGATTAAAAAACACACAAACTAAAAAGCACATTATTACTAAAAGAACTCGTCTCCCACCGGCGGGACAGGCCACTGTAGCTCCACAAACCAAAGCGCTGGCGGATGTCGCGAAGCTTGTTAGCCTGGACGGCGTCCCATCTGTCCTGCCAGCAGGAACGAACGGTAGCATCTATGTAGGGTCGAAGGTCCACTGCAGGAACAGGATGATGCCTGGCAGGAGGCCGAGAATTGGAGACAGCAGCCTTAGCCAGGGAGTCAGCCCACTCATTCCCATCGATACTCACATGGGCCGGGACCCAACAAAAAGTGACTTTACAGCCACGACGACCCAGGAGGACAAGCCACTCAAGAATGGCCAACACCAGGGGATGGGAAGAGTTAAAATTACACAAGGCCTGCAAGGCACTACAGGAATCGCTAAAAATAGTAAACGAAGGCTGAGGGTGAGTAAAAATAACTTGGAGGGCATATAAAATGGCGAGAGCTCAGCAGTAAAAATGGACATGACAGAAGGGAGCCTGCCGCCACGGCAAAAGTCAGGAAAGACAACTCCAAAGCCAACTCCAGCGTCAGACTTTGACCCATCAGTGTACACAGGGAGGGAATCCCTGTGAGTGAAGGCATGTTCTAAAAAGAGGGAACGAGCCACTGGAGGAGGAAGAGTTTCCTTCTTGTCTGAAAAGCAGTTGCAGGGGAAAACTTCTGGAAGAAGCCATGGAGCCACCCTGGGGACCCTCACAGGACAAATCTGGAAGTCATCTATGCCCATCTCCTCCATAGCCTTCCTGACCCGGAAGCCAAAGGGCTATGGTGTATGAGAATGTAAAAGGTAGTACTGAGACATGATATCAGATGACACCGCCAAGCAGGGAATGGAGTCAGGAAGTCGATGTAATCGATGCCAACAACGAACCATCAAGGACTGGTGACGGAGATCAAGAGGTGGCTCATTAGCGTCAACCAGGAGACTGGGGATTGGGGACGACCTAAAGGCTCCGGTCGCCAGACGTACTCCAGCATGATGAACAGGGTCTAAAACTCTGAGACGGGCATCGTTGGCAGAAGAGTACACCTCACACCCATAGTCGAGTTTTGACCTAATAAGAACATGGTATTGGCGGAGGAAGGTGGCCCGATCAGGCCCCCCAAGACGTATGGCCCAGGACCCTCAACAGGGTAAGAGCCTTGAGGCAAAAGACCTTAAGTGTCTGTAAGTGGGGTACCCAAGTCAAACGTTTGTCAAAAAGGAGACCCAAAAAGCGAGTCTCCTCGACACAACGTATCCGATGACCATACATGAATAAATCTGGATCGGGGTGGACGCCTCGGATGCGGCAGAAGTGCATAGCAACTGTCTTGGAAGGAGAAAATCGAAACCCATGAGAACCAGTCCAACGTGACACCCTGTCGAAGGCAAGCTCCATGCGCCACTCCGCCACTGACATACGGGAAGCAGCAGTCCCTGAAGCATCTGATATGTTAGAAGACGATGAAGGTATATGAGCTGGGATATTCTTTGAAACAATTACATTGGTATTGTCCTGTACAGCAGTGGTATCTTGACACAGACAGATACATCAACATCCATAATACAGGTGGTAGAATCACTCCGCTGAAACTGAATCTTCAGAGAAACTGAATCTTTTGATGTCACAACATCCGTGGCATCCACACTAACTTCACGCCCCTCTGATGATCCCGAAGGAAGCTTGAGAGGAGGAACTTCTGTTGAATCAAGAGATTCATCAGAGCCACAAGAACACTTCTAGTGAAATTGAGAGGAAACTATGGATGAGTCCACAGAGATGGTTGCCTTACAAGGAGGAACATCTATGGAGTCAAGTGCCTCAGAGGAACCACGAAGACGTCTCTGTGGCAGTTTAGGTGACTTAAGTTTCCTTTTTGGAGAGCGTGTGGCAGCGTGAACCTCTACCACATGGACACCTTTAGCTAAAGTCTGAGAATTGTCATCAGTTGAAGGGTCACCAGAATAAGTGTCTGATAAAGTTTCCAAGACAGAGAAGCTGTTATGTAGTGTAACCTTAGAAACGTTCTCACTAAAGCAAAAAGCAGCTGCCTCTTGAGAGGGTTGAGAGGGTGCTGCAACCGATTTAGGGCGAAGGGAGGAGACATATGTCTTCACACCACCGTCCTTCTGTCGCCTGAAGTTGAGTTGCCGTCTGGCACTACCAATGCTAATGAATTTGGTATTAGCCAAGTGGAGGATATCCTGCTCAAGGAGGTACATCTTACATTGGCGAGAACGCAAGGGGTGAGCATCTCTGCAGTAAAAGCAGTAACTCTCTGACCGACACTCAGAAGTAAGATGTGAGTCAAGAGCAGAACAATTACCACACCTGGAACGGTTGTTGCAGTTCCTCCTCCCATGACCAAACTCATAACAACAGAAACACTGTAGGGGACGCTCAACAAAAGGCTTCACCTCAAAAGAGGTGGGGTTAATGTTAATGCAATCTGGGATATGCGAGCCATAGAAAGTGAGGATGATCATATTTTTACTGCCTTTCATTTTTGTTACTCGTTGAACACTGTCTGGGCACATAGCGAGAATGTCCTCTTCTGAGAATTCATACAGGTCCTGAGACGATGATGGATAGTTCATGGTGCCGATGCTTGGATTATCTAATATCCTCAGTTCTTAAGTAATAGTTCCTCAAGTGTCAGCGAAGTCAGTAAGGTAGAGGTTGTTGCTCGCAAATATCAGAGTGCTGAGTTTGACCCCGTCGCATGGAAAAGGACTCTCCTACTAAATATGTTAATATTATCAGAACATCCATAAGCTAGCTATTGGTGCATGAAATATATTCCCATACAATGGTCTCCTCAATTTATCATCTTAATAGTTAATCAAAGCCTAAATTATCAGGCATTACAATGTAATATTCTGCACCATGAAATATAGCAAATTGATACATCAGGAATAATTTGGTGCCTATTGTTGCACCCACATAAAAACAAAATTTCTCACATACTGATTATTATTTCATTGTCATTCGTTTCGCTCAGCATACAATCCTGGTAACCCCCATTACCATCTCTCTCACTAGTGAGTGCTTCAGATGTGTGTTTCGGACCGAAGATTGTGGTTCACGCCTGGGAGAGGGAGCGCTGACAACCCTGCAGTGGCCCTCGCGGCAGTGGAGCTGGCTGTACAGCCATGGCTGATAGTGCTGGACCAGGGTTCAAGGAGGGTTGGAGAACAACTGAACAGAGTTCGAACAAGTGAATTTTACAAGCCATTCTCAACGTTGAGAGAGGTTTAAAAGACTCACTTTTTTTAATTCTGTTCAGTTGCTCTCCAACACTTCTTGGACCCTGTTCCAGCACTAACAGCCATAGCTGTACCTTCTCACAGTCGTAGCTGGTGGAATGACATCGACGATGGGTGTTGTAGCCATCGTAGTAGTAGTAGTTGTAGGGGTTGTAGGTGCACTGGGGAATCTTGTCGTTGGTGTAGTTACCGTAGTTGTAGTAGGAGAATTTGTTGGTGTAGTTTCGTGGTTGTGGCGAGTACTCTTGTCAGTCTCGCTCCAGCACTGGTGGAGTGTGGACGTCCTCGTGGCGCTCTGCCTTCATTCTTGTTTGTGTGGTTGTTTAGGTTGTTTTTCACTTTTGTTTGTGTGTTTTTTGTATTGTTTGTGAGTTCTTGTTTGTGTGTTGTTGTTTCTGTGGTGTTGCTGGTGTTGTTTGTCTGTTGTGGTTCTGTGTATAGTTTTGTTGTGATTGTCTGTGTGTGTGTGTGTCCCTGGCTGATTAAGTGTTTAGTTGTTCGTGTTGTTGTTTGCTTCCCATCTAGGCCGTGCCTTGCCTGATGGAGAGCCCGGATTCCTGTTTGGAGGCCAATTTGGCAATGTCGGAGGAAGACGAGTCTCCAGTTGAGGATCACTGGCCTGAGCTGCCCTCTCCTCAGTCACTCCGCAGCTCAGATTGCAGCCGTCCACCTCCTCAACCTCTACCAAGCGACCCGTTGATGACTCGTCCGACTCCTCGCAGGATTCCGATGGTGTGGGCCGTTCGCCTCCAGCTGCCAAGACAGCGAAGGGTGCTTCAGCTGTGCACGACGTACCTTCTCTGCCTCACCTTGGTGTTTCTTCCTTGTATACCAACTCCTTGCCCTCGTCCAACATTCCTGCTTTTGCCCCGAGAGATGCGTATGTCAAGCTCTCCTTTTCTGCGAACCCATCTACGGACACAAAGCTGCGTAGGTTGTCTGATGTCAACAGGGCCTTCCAGCTGCAGCGTGAACTGGCTAAAGTCAAGATGGCTGCTGTCACCTCTAGGTTTGTCTACATCTCTAGGAAGCGTCAGGACATCATTGATAGAGTCAAGGCTGGTGAATTTTTGTCTCTGCCTCTCATTCTTGAAGACTCACTCGACAGGCCTCGTAAGTTCCCCAGCTACATCCTCACCCATTTTCCTATTGATGTTGACCCAAAACTTGCCAAGGGATACCCTGGTATGTACTCTGCCCATCGTTTTATCCAAGATGGTTCCCCCATTAGCTGTATTGTTGTTGTCTGGAGTCAACCTGGTCCACCTCCAAATGAGATTTCCTTTGATTTCCTCCCTTGTCTTCCACCGTGTGACGTGAAGAAAATTCATAATGACCAGCCTTGGTGCTACAGGTGCTGGGGAGTTGGGCATATCTCCCGGTACTGCTCTGCCAGGCTGAAGTGACCATGGTGTGCCGTCGACCATGATTCAAAGACGTCTCCTGTCAGGGGTGAACCATCACGTCCTGCTGCCTCCACCTTTGAGACTTCACCTCCTGAGGATACGTCTCAATGGAAGTGTCCACGATGCCTTCAGCCAGGGGTTAACGCGTGGCATGGATATACTCGGTCAGGTCCAGGCTCGTGTCTCTACTATTGCTCCGCCTCAACCATTGCCGCCACCACCTCCCCAGTCTGCTCCTCCTGCCAGCCCTGCCTTGCCTCTAGACCTGGCCCTCCGCAAGTCTGTTATTACCTTCATGGTACGATGTACAGCTCTCGAGAACCGCTTTTCTGCCCTTGAAGCCAGGATTGATGGGCTGGTTGCCGCTCAGGCTGCTAATGAATCCAAGCTCTCCACCTTGGTCGAGGCTCAGCAGGCCATCATCTCAACTGTTACTACCCTTATCGAAAAGATGGATACTGTTGCATCTCACCTTGAAAAGCTTTTCAAGTCAGTCCCTTCTCCTGGTCCATCTTCTTCTCCAGATCGCTCATATGCCCCCACTCACCGGACATCTACTTCCAAATACAGAGTTCGCTAGTGATTGCCGGCTGGATGTCATCTCCTGGAATGTATGTGGTATCACCAGTTATGCTAAGCTCACTCAACTCAAGGCCTATGTTTTTCGTCATCATCCCAGTGTTATTTTTCTCCAGGAAGCATTTCCAGGATGGCCGCTCGCTGCTGGGAAAGCTCCTCCCCTCTCAGGTTATGTGCCATATGTTCATCTGGCAAGGAATTGTTCCTGACTTACATACATAGCTAATTGCCACATCGCCTTCTCCATACCTCCACTGATCCTGACATGACCTTTCAGCTTTTTGAGGTTCTACCTGGGAATGGAGTACTACAACTATGTAGTTGTAGTTGTCTAGGGATGCTTTAGTTGCCCTGAAGGAGTGTGCTCACAATGAGTCTGGGCAGCAGTTCATGGACAGCATCAACCAGCAAACAAGTGTGGCTTCTATGTGGCACCTCATCCGTCGGGTTGTTTAAAAAGACACCGGCCACTGCTCATCATCATACTCCCCCGACTATGCCCAACAACTTGTCGATGCCTGGTCAGAACAATCTACCCCAGCCAGTCAACCCATCCACATACAAGATGCACTCGCTTTCCGTGCTGCTGTCTATCGGCTACATCTATTGTCTGCTCTGTTACAAGATGATAACGATGATGCAGAGGAGATAACTGGGGAGGAATTGCACCGTGCTCTCTCTCGGGGTAGAGCTTCTTCCCCTGGTGATGATGGTATTACTTATGTTGTGGTGCGCCTACTTCAACAAGTTCCTGGGAACCCTCTATTTCGCCTGTACAATCTTTGTCTTCGTGACAGATGTGTACCACGAGCCTGTACCAGCAGCACAATAATACCCATCCCTAAGCCCGGCACTGCGAAGTTCAGGCCTATTTCCCTTACTTCCTGTTTCTGTAAGGTTATGGAGAGAATCTTACTCAATCGTCTCATGTACAGACTACAGGATCGCCTTTCTCCATGGCTGGTTTGGTTTTCTTCCCTAGCGGAGCACACACCACTGCCTAGTCGACCTGTACTCTTGCCTTTCCAGGGACAGTGTGGTGGCCTTCATTGACCTTCGATGTGCCTTCCATGTTGTTAATAGAGACGTCATTTTGGATCAACTGGTTGACTTTGGGATAAAGGGTAATCTACTACGGTGGATTCGGGTCTACCTGAGTAACAGGACCTCCCGTGTGATTTTCAGTGGTGCGCTCAGTCCTTTGCGCAGTTTTCATTTTGGTATACCTCAAGGGGGTGTTATCAGCCCATTGTTATTTAATATTCTGATGCATCGGTTGCTCATTTCTCTCCCTGATATTCCTGGAACTACAATTACGTGCTATGCTGATGATATCTGTGTTCATTCTACCTCACCAAGGGATCTCCAGCGGTTTATTGACTCCTTCTCTGTGGCCTCCTCTCACTGTGGCATTATTGTCTCCCCAGATAAGAGCAGAATATTCACCTGCCGCTTTCCTCAAGCTCGGCCAGTATTCACCATTGGAGGGACTGTCATTCCCATGTGCTCACAGTACCGCTACCTGGGCGCGCCAGTCAATATTTGGCTGATTGTCCCTGCCAGACCTCAAGACCATCCCATTGTCCAGGACTTGTTGGGTCGTATCCAGCGCTGAGGTACACCGATTCAATGGCTCTCTAACAACTTCTCAGGCATCTCCATCCCAGTAGCCAGAATCATCTATATTGCTTTTATCCGTTCAGTTGTTGATTACCTCTCCCCTGCTGTGATTCAACTTCCTAGGGCTACTCTGGAAACTTTAGAACAATTTCAGAATAGAGCAATAAGAATAATTCTCGCCTGTCTAATGTCGACCAGGATAGTGAACATGCAGCGTGAGTTGCGTCTTCCACCATTAACCTGAGAATTTATTTTAATGTTAATTGCTTCACTGTCAAGTGCCTCCATTTCCCACATCTTTCACCCCATTACTCTCAGTTGTTCAGGACTTCTCTTAGATCAAACTCACCTGTCCCTCCCATACTGCCTGCTGGACATACTCTTATAAGGTATGTTTCCTCTATGCTCCATAGTCTTAATATAGATATAATGGTTGTAGACGTCCCCCAGGGCCCCCTCCATGGATGCTACCAACACCTGATGTGAGCTTCACACCTACTTCCAAGTCGGAACTGCCTTCTCTACAGCGGCAGTTGGTTTTGGAACACATAGAAACAGTGACTTCCTCCATCACAGATCTTACTGCCTCTACACTGATGGTTCATTGCAGGTGGATGGTACAACAGGTTGTGCTGTATTCTCACCTGACATGGAGTCACCTCCAGGGGGCTGGGTTGGCCGTTGTCTCTGTAACCACTCTAGCTCAACATTGTGTGAACTGTATGCCATTCTGGATGCTGTTAGTGTTGTTTGTCAACGTGGAGTGAATGCTGCCATTTTTTGTAACTCCCAACCTGCCCTTCATTCCCTCTCTATTGTTCAACCCACACATTCTATTGTTATTCAGCAGATTTTATCGTTTTTGGCCTTATTGTGTCATCGTACCTTGACTGTCAAATTTTATGGGTGCCATCCCATGTAGGTTTACATCACAATGGTACAATTGACAGACTCGCAAAGGAAGCCTGCCATCTGCCTCCTCGTGGTGTTGGACGTCCTCTCTCCCTAACATGTTACCTTTCTAGAGTTCGCTCCGCCGCTCTCCTCCCTGTACGGCAACGCACGGATGCAGAGACGCCCTTCAGCATCTCCAACACCCATTACGAGTCTGTCTGCCATCACAAATATTCCTACTGTCATCGAGGCCTCATGGTTCGGAGGCACAATATAGTCTCTGCTCGTTTGAGTCTTGGCTACCGGCCACCGTGGCAGGTTGCTGGGATGCAGGGTGAGCCTCACTTCACTGAGTGTCGCTTGTGTCGAGCGCCTCGTGCTAACACTATAGAGCACTATTGCCTGGCCTGCCCCACTGTCCAAGACTTGCTGCCCCGGTGCCTGCCACTTGATGTGGTTTGTCGACACCTGCTGAACCATCAGGTTCTGGAGGAACATCTGGTACGCCACCCTCGTTTTGGTGGATTTAAGTAGGTCATAATGTATATATTTGTCTGTATGCTTGTGCTTCATTCTGTTATGTTTACGTGATGTGTGTGTGTGTGTGTGTGGTTGTAGTCATTAGATTCTCATGAGTCCCGCCTACCCTTGTGTATTGTTGTCTGCCTGTTGACTGACGCTACGGCGCAATGAATTAAAGAAAGAAAAAAAAAAAAGTACTCCTGTCGTAAGTAAAGTTACTGTGGTTGTGGAGTGAAGCCTCGTTATAAGTGTGGTTAGCGTGGTTATAGTCGGAGTCTCAATGCAGGTGTAGTTACCGTAATTGTAGTAGTAGGTCTTGTCGTGGTTGTATAAGCGTGGTTGGAGGTTTGCTTCGTGTTGTCGATGTTGTGATTGTGAGTTTGAATAACCGGAGTCACCTTTTGTAACAACGGAGAAGTCTGTTACTACTCGGCGTGAACACAAACTCACAGGAACACACAACAGTAGTTTATTGCACTACAACACCCTGGCCGACTGGACTGGCGCCAAGATTATAGCAAGATCTAAATGCTCTCTTGATATGAATGAAGGCTTATCGAACCTTGTTTAATTTCTGGTGCTTTTGAGAGCAATGTTAACATGAGCGATGGACATTTTAATATGAAAGTTTGTTAATAAAAGTAATTTTGCAGCAGGTCCCGCCGTAACAACTTGTAGAGGCGGGTCTGATTAATATCTTAAGAATGTTGGGAGGTTAGGTTCGGTCATGTTAGCCTCGGGTGAGATCTCTTTGTTTCATGTACGGTACCTCCCCGTCTGTAACTGTATATAAATATCTTCATTCACATGATCAAGGATTATGTGGAGGTCCACAAGAAAAGGGGAATCACGGAGTTTCTTCACTTGTTAGCTTGCGTGCCGGCTTTCAAATCCTACCCAGCCCGCCGCATCCTGGCCAACCTGCATTCACTTAGCCCCTCGCATTAATTCATCTCTCTCTCTCTCTCTCTCTGGTATATTTAAAGGTTCTCAATCATATTATCATTACAGTAGGTACATCAAAATAGGCACATCAAAATAGTTACTGAAAAACATAAGATAAACATTGAATAGGTCACATACCATTAGTTTTAACACACGAATCTTAATATTTGTGTAGGCTACTTCATACAATAAAGTTCTAAAAATATATAAATATCCTAAAATAGTTTACGTGATATCCACTGAATAATATGAGTTTCCCAAAGTGGCTAGAAATATATGAAATTGTTGACTTAATTATCGACTTTGAGAGAGGGAATTAATGAATAGTGCGCATTATTACCGAAAGACTGCTCATAAAAAAAATAGACATATTTACTGAATGAGTCTCTTCTGAAATTAATTAATGTGTCATATTAGTGATTCATGCTTCATACATACGTTTAAGACTGATATAAATATATTATAAAACCCGTGAAATGGGATTTCCTTAGTGGTATTTTAGCTGGCAATACTATCAATGACGTCATTACTTCGGATGCATACTGTCCAAGGATGATAGACTATAAAGGAGAGTCCACTAGACACTTGTTTTCCCACAATGCACCGCGGGAGTGACGTCACACTTGTAAACAAACCTTGCCTGGTGCCCAGACTGTCACTAGCCCAACTTAAAGTGTACGTGAAGCGTGAATGTCTGTGCCATATTATGGGTGTATGTGCTGTGTACAATTGCAATAATGGCAGTAGACATGCAAAAAGAGACAGGGTGAAGCTCTTTCGGTTCCTAAGAGACCAAGAGAAAGCCATAAAGTGGATATCGGCGTGCAAACGTGAGGATAAATTTGATGTTGAATTGGCCCGAGTATGCTCTCTACACTTTAAGACAACAACAGACTACGTCCCAAGAGATGCTTTGAACAATCAACGATGTAATGGATCTGCAAAGAAGATCAAAATATTGCAACCTTGAGCTGTACCGACTCTGCACCTTCCAAATTCTAATCGAGAACCAGGTATGTTGAGATCTATCAAAGGCCCAACTTACTGTTACTTGTATCATTACACCCTCAGCTATTTGCTAATTTTGCTTATACTGTACATATTTTTAACTTTACCCCATCTTATGATACTCTACTGTACAGTATGTAGGTTAGGTTAGGCCAGGCCAAGTCTACCTAATTCTGTTAGAAATGTAGCCCAATACTGACTGCATCCCATACTAGTGATAACTTAACTTTGGAATATCTAGGTAGGCTACAGTCTTTAAATGCTCTATACCCAACAATTTCTCTCTTCCCCATTATTGTTTGGGGGGTAGGGTGGGATTTATTTTTTGAAATAAAGTATTTGTGGTGGATCTAATGCATTAAAACTATCATTCAATGGCCTAATGTAGGTTACAGTAGTAGGTAATAGTGGTAGAAATTCAGTAGTTTTTCTAATGTGGATATTTGGTCCATATATGCAATCATGATTTTACCCATGGATTTTGATTAGATCTGAAACTGTAACATTCATTTCATTTTCAGCTGGTACGGAAGCTCGCCGAGAAAGACTACTCATCAGATTTAGACGGCTATAGGTACAGTTGCGGAAGGGAGTTTCTTTATCACCCTGGGCTCCTCTATACCCTACCCCACAAGGAGATGACGGAGGTGTAGAGAGTTGAACATATAACGACGGAGATGATTGGTCGATAAGTTGCTAGGAAAGTTTAGTGATAATATAACCTTATTATATTTAAACAAGAGAGCATTGTGGTGAACTAAATATATGTTTATTTGCCATATATACAGTATATGAAGAACAGTAGCATACATTGTTAATGAGGAACTGAATTATAACGCATACTGGAATAACTCGTATTTTATTCTCAGTTGAGGTTGTCATACATCAGCCAACTGATGGTGATGGAAGGGGATCTGCCTGGCATTGCTTCACGGGCTCACGGCTCGTGCTGTGATTCGTTTTAAGGCTTCAAATATTCATTTCTACCTTAGTAATAAGGATAGGTTATATGCTTTTTATGTAATTATAGACAAATTTATAACGATTTACATTTACAGATAGTGAAGTAGTGTTATGGTTTGTTGTTAATTTTGTCATCTGTTTTCTTATTTATTTTCAGTACGAACTGTTAAAATTTATTTTGATAGAGCCTAGTGAGATGAAGAACGTAGAGTTAAATAAGCATTTGCTTGACAAAATGGAAAGAACAACACTCTATGACAAGGAGCTTTTATTGACGACGTTTTGCTATTGCTTCTTCAGGTCAAAGGCACATCCATATAACATACAGTACTGTGTAACTTATAGTTCTATTTTTATTTGTATGTGACTGTATTCTGTTTTGTTCCACTTCCTCCGTTATCATTCCATGTATTTTTTTTTATTTGCCCCGATGTTCTTTCCTTTCCCATTATCAGCTCGTCCTCTCCGCCTTCCCCCCCCCCCCATTCTACCTCCGTTTCCTTCCTCCTGCGTGAATTATTTTTTTACTTTTGAAAATCATTGGAGGTGGAAGCAATTTAAAAGTGAATTGGCCTGAGTATGCTCTCTACAATTTAAGACAACAGCCTACGTCCCAAGAGATGCTTTGAACAATCAACGATGTAATTGATCTCTAAAGAAGATCAGAATATTGCAAACTTGAGCTGTACCGACTCTGCACCTTCCAGAAATCTTCTGACCTAACTGATGCATTCTTTTAACCTAATCAGGGTATTTTTCGGACCTATTCAGAGTACTGTAAAGTATATGATGATAAATATGTAATCACATTCAACATACAGTATTTTGTATTCATATTCCTAATAATTATTTTTCTACTTTTGAAAATCATTGGAGGTGGAAGCAATTTATAAGTGAATGGTGCACTCTTCTGACCTAACTGATACATTCTTCTGACCTAATCAGGGTTTTTTTTCGGACCTATATCGGGCATTTTTCAGAAGTGGGGCAGTTGGAAATACTAAAATAGGTATTATTAAACACAACCTATTGTCAGTCTAAATCAAGACCCTATTATCAATGCTATAGAGTAGCCAATACCAAGTAGTACATTACTGTAGGCCTACTTCTGATGAGTATACGACGCACCAGTGGTAGAGATCTTTCCTGGCTTCACTGTATATATATTGATGACAACACACTACAAACACATTAGCTTCAATTTATAATGATCAATTTAAACTGTGGGGAATATAAAGACACCAAAGATTAGTAATTATTGTACAAATATGGGCTTAGAGATGCGAACGCGACTTGATATCAATCTTTGTCGTGGAAGGCTTCCAGTTTTATAGTCCATTATTCTATTTCAACAGCTGATGTCGAGTTGTACAATTTCCGTTATATCAGTATGCTTCTTATCTTTTTAACCTACCAAGGTGCAGCTACCGAGAAACTCATTATTTCGATTAATATCAGCTGATATAATCTTTATGCCTCATATTTTACCTAGCGAGCAGGCAAGGTTTGCGCACCAGCTAGCCACAGAGCCTCCCGTGACGTCACGGATATTTATCACGTCATCACTATGAAATTTCACTGGACTATCCTTTATAGTCTATTATCCTTGATACTGTCTGCTGTCAAGGGGCAGTGCCTGTTCCATGACGTCAGTCCTCCTCTGAGCTCTGATTGGCTCTAATTTCCCCCTATGTATATACTCTTCCAGACTTATATATATATATATATATATATATATATATATATATATATATATATACAGGGTTATTCAAAATTACATTTACAAAATGACAGGGTAAATTCTTGACATGATGTTAAACATAGTTCCATATATATTTTTCAAAAATGTAAAAAGTTAATTACAGACATGAAAGCCAAATCCATTGCCGTGGGCGAACGATCGAACACTTTAAAATTAACTCCTCCCCCCACCTCATCCCCTGCTCTCTCTTAATTAAGTGGACGAGGCAAGTATTAAAACGTATGAAGCAATGAAACCCTTATCGATCATGGGATTCAAAGAGATCCGTTGGCTTTTAATCGATCCCAAGGCTTCGTGTTTCTTGTAATGTCAGATAAGTTAGTAGTACCGCCCTGGCATCTACACGTATCACTCGGTAAGTGTAACTCGACCACAAAACAATACCCGTGATCGATAAGGGTTTATTGCTTCATACGTTGTATTAAGTTCCCTCGTCTACCCGAGAGAGAACACGGGGTGCTGTGGGGGGGGGGAGCGGTTAATTTCAGAAATGTTCGATCATTCGCCCACGGTAATGGATTTGGCTTTCATGTCTGTCATTAACTTTTTAAATTTTTGAAAAATACATATGGAAATATGTTTAACATCATGTCAGGACTTTACCCTGTCATTTTGTAAATGTAGTTTTGAATAACCCTGTATATATGCGTAAATTCACATCTTTTTAATTAATGATACAGATAATGCGTCTCCAAAATATAGTCACTTGTCTAAAATATGTCCTAACATTGGGTTAGAACAGATATGGGGATGATATTATCTCCATTTTGGAAATCGTCTTGCACTTATATATATTTTTTCAAGTTATAGAAAAGGCTAATTACATACATACGTATGCGGATTGGTCACTTAGTTCCATTCACCACAGGTCCTTAAATATTGATCAGTCTCATAGGTTGGCAAATACACACATGTTTGAAGCAATGAATACGAATCCCCACAACCCAACTGTAGCCCCTCCCAACATTCAAGACTCCGCCCCTTCTCTAAACAACGATTAAAGCGCCATCTCTGGGCAATAAAAAAAACTCACAAAGCTTCTCCGAGGACTTTAGTCACAGACTGTACCACATGTGGAGCCGACAGGAAATCTTTATTAATGGTGTATAAGACCCTTATTCGTACAAAGCTAGACTATGGCTCACAGGTGTATGGGTCGGCATCAGATACAACATTAGGAAGATTGGATGTGTACCAGAATAAATGTTTACGTGTGTGTTTGGGAGCTCTGAAGTGTACACGTGTAGCTAGGATGGAAGTGGAGGCGGGATCAACTCGCCATCAACACCGCAATGTAAACGATCCGGAAGTCGGAGATCGGCAACGTGGCCAGTGCCTCCCTCCAACAACATCACTACCTTCACCATGGAAGACGGAGGCCACTGGCTGTACGCCTCCACCTGCTAGCCGAACAACTACAAATATACCTCGGGGACTGCGACAAGTTCATCACCAGCGAGATACCACCGTGGGAGACACCCAATTTCGACGTCAACACATCGTTGTTACCATCATCGAAAGAAAAGGCGCCGGAGTTGGAGATACACCACCTGTTTGGTGGTATAGTCCGCAGTCACCTGGGGTCTCACCAAGTGTACACTGACGGCTCCAAGTCAGATGAATGTGTGGGTGCGAGTGTATGGTCGAGTGAATGTGAACTTAGGTACAGATTGCCGATACATACATTTGTGTTTACAGCTGAGCTTTTTGCTATAGACAAAGCCATACACTATGCACTAAATTCTCGTCATAATTCAATAGTAATTTTCTCAGACTCCAAGTCAGCCCTACAGGCAATTAACTCATGTCAAACTATTTCCAATGAAATCCAGGGTCGCATCATTAATAAGTTGCACTTATGCAACAAGTCCTTCACTCTGATCTGGGTGCCCGGGCATTGTCGTATTTATGGCAATGAACGGGCAGACTTACTTGCGAAATCGGCTTAGAGCTCGAGGAGACTTGGGACGTCCCTCGTGATCTACAATCGTGTCTATCCCTCGGAAAGAAATCAATTAATCTTCTGTGGCAAGGTCAGTGGACCAGACTTAACATCTCTACCATCAAGCCTCAACTGGGTGATTGGGCCACTGCCAACCGGCCCAACAGACTGGAAGAAAGAATACTGGCAAGATTACGAACCAACTGCACCAGGATAACACAGCTAGAACCATATATAGACAAACGTTTTCCACCGAATTGTAACACCTGCACTGCGGTATTATCTATCAGTCATATCATCCTGCATTGTCGGCGATTTGTGGGGGAGCGTGCTTCCCTTATACGTTGCTGTGATGCAGAAAAAGTCCCCTTCACACTCTCAGCTCTCTTAGGTGATGGGGATGATGGTGTGACTGATAAATTGATGACTTTCTTGAGGGAGACCGAACTGATCAGAGTGATGTGATTTTGTATTACTATTGTTACCATTTTGTATGTCTATTTTTCAATTATGAATGTTATAAATTATGTGTTGTATATATTGTAAATTATGATCTATTAGCTAGGTTTAGCGTTTGTCTAAGATAGGTTTAGCAATTTGTCTGTCTAGATTTAGCGATTGGCTGGAATAGGTATTAGTCTAGTTAGCTATTGGTTGAGTAGGTACATAGATTAGTTTATTAGCTAGGATGTAAAATTAAGGCACATTATTATTTGTATAAAAAAAGTTACAAAAACAAAACAAAAACAATTAGTATATAAGTTTAATTTTAAGTTTATATGTAATAGTAATAATAATAATAATAATAATAATAATAATAATAATAATAATAATAATAAATGCATAAAATAATATGCAAAATGTTAAAATTAGAATAATAATGAATAAGTAAAATAAAAAAAAATAAATAAAAAAATAAAATAAAATAAAAATAAATAAAATAAAATAAATTAAAGGCCTTAATGACCAACACCAAGGTCGATAGGCCAGTGAAAAAAAAAAATCTACACTCTGTATTTCCCCTGAAGATGTGAATACGCGAAAGAGCTTGAGACTCTGTGTTTATTTTTCCTTCCTTGTGGATTTACGCATATTCCTGGATCACGTGCCACCAAGTGATTTATTTGCATATATATATATATATATATATATATATATATATATATATATTATCTTTTTAACAAACGAGGTTGAAGGATATGGCTTGTTCTGCATTTATGAGTTTTATATTTATGCTTTCATGGATCTAACAGTTTTTCTTAAATCTTCACTTAGATGGTGGATAAGTGAAGATTTAAGAAGAACTGTTAGATCCATTGAAAGCAAAATAAAAAACTCATAAATGCAGAACAAGCCATATCCTTCAACCTCGTTTGTTTAAAAGATAATATACTCCCTGGCCATACATATATATATATATATATATATATATATATATATATATATATATATATATATATATATATATATATATATATATATATATATATATATATATATATATATATATATATATATATATACAGTAATTGAATGAGTCGTGACCGCCGTAGAAATAATGCGCATGATGATAGATTGTTCTATATCTATGGTTCTACCAAATGAAACAGATTGCACCAGTTATCGTTTGCACCATGTTTATATAATACGTGTCCTAATTATTAAATTCATATAAAGTAATACATTCATTGTTCAAGGGATATCCCTGTGACGAGTACAGCAGCATATCGTTGATCAGAGTAAAAAATAATTTAACACATTATTGCCGAAAAGTCTAACTAGGGTAAACAGGATTATCTAAATCCGTAAATCTTCGACCAAATGCGTATTACTATTCATTACTTGAATGAAAGATATTGGAGCAAAATAGTGGTCCCTCCTCCATCCTACTTCTCTCCACCACTAGCGCCGGTTAACAGGAGATATCGAAAAAAGGTGGTAATAATTATTGGAGGTGATAATACATTCCAGTGTTTATTAGTTGTATATAATTACCTAGTTGTATATTCATTTGGCGTAAATCGTCTTGAAATGCATTTTATTTACGAAAGAGCCATTGTTTTCCCTAAAATTGGATATTTCGAAGCCACTCTTAACTTTTTTTTCTAGGTAAACGTGTTGGCAATGGTTCAAAATCTGAATACAACTATTGAATCGCGTCTGTAAACCATTTTATACATGGAAGTTCTATTATGTAAAGTATTTAATCTCCTTACAAAACGCTAAGCTCCTTTGTTTTTAAACTGGAGAACATGTGTATATGCACTGTCATTAAATTATTGGCTTTTTCGTTGAAAGTAATACATCCAAGACAAGTTACACTAATTGTTTACACAACTAGGTACAAAACTGTATTTATTTGCAACTTACAAACATTGGAAACACGAAACGGGTACACTGAAATAAACAAACTCACACTTACTGTTATCACACTCTGCTACCATGGCGACAGAGGGGACATTGAACATGGACAGGAGGTGACCCGCCTTTTCTTCTAAATCGTGAATGTGATGAAATATTATTTCTCTTGTCCAACAGGGTCTTCCAGGACTAGGCCGGTCTTCTTTGATCCTCATATCAAAATCATCTTGAAGACCATTCTTCCAGTCTGACAAACCAGTGATGCCATCAATCATTGGTTTCATTCCAAGTCTTGTGGCGATGAAAGAGTGGAGGTGTAGTGCTGTAGTCTCACCGAGTCCGTGTAGTGCCATCACGAACACTATTCCTAGCAATGGGAACTGCAAGATTTATTAGAACATTTTATTGATATCTCTTTCAGAATGAACCTTCCTTTCCTTCTATTTCCTTCTTGTTTGTTGTCCTACCTGTCTATCACCTCTCCCTCGTAATACTGGGTCTTACAGGCCAATCAATCTCAGAATGAAGCTTTTCTTTTGTAGCTTATTCTTCCCCGTTTTTCTGCTTTACTGCTTTCCACCGCCTTAATACCAAATAATCTTTCTTGGCTTGGCGTTGTTAATCAGTGTATTAACCCCCCATAATTAAAAAATAATATACACAAGCATATCATCTGAATTTGGAAAACATTATATCGCTCCCCTTAATAACTGTACTATATGTATACCAGTAATATATTGAACCCATTAGAGAAGGACTGCTCAGTATAGAACACAGCTTTCTTCAGAAACTTTTAATTATAAATATCTCAGACTGACTCATTATAATTAAAAAAGTTGTACAAGAAATAATTTGATAAAAATATAAAACTCACTTGAAAAGGAGTGTCCATAGTGTTAAAATATGAATCTTCGACGTATACAACAACTCACTGCCTACAATTCACACTCGGGATAGTGCCGTTCTGGAAATTCAAATAAATAGTGAAGCGTAAAAATGAAAGGCGCCATAGTACCAGGTAAGCGTTTCTCTGTAGTAAAGTCTATCTCTTCCCCCTCCCTGTATGCCCTTGGCTATCCGCCTCCCAAACAAACTTCCCTCTCTAACAAACCTTTTCGAAAATCTCCATATCACAACTCTTGCTTTTCGTGTCCTATATCTGCCTGTTGCCCCATAAATAGCTTTTCATTGTAGTATCATCTTTCACCATTATCCTGCTTAAGTACTTTCGACTACTCCCATGCTTGCCTTCGTGTCATATATTGTTTGTTTACATAGTGCTAATTCTCAACTGACGGTATTTGTTTGAAATCTTTATACCTATCAAAACGTTGAATTCAATTAGTTACAGATTGATACTACCTGGGGTTTCTCTATAAAGGGTTGTGCACGTCTGTTGCTGGTGAGTATTGTGAGCTCCTCTTCATTCGCCCTGTGTTTATATAAGACTTCATCATCAATTCCTTTGCTCCCTCCCTCCATACTGTTCCCTCTCCTTCCTCTCCCTCCTTACTGTTCCCTCTCTTTTATTCTCTCCCCTGCTCCTTCCTTCCCTTCTGTTCCCTCCGCTGTTCTCCTCCTCCTCCTCCTCCTCCTTGTCTCTTGCTGCTTCCCCTATTACCTCCCTCCTGTTCCTTCTCCTTCTACTTCTATCGTGCCTCTTCCCCTTTTACCTCCTTCCTCTTCCTTCTCCATTTACCTCCCTCCTGTTTCTTTTAATTTTAATTCTGTCCAGCTACAGGCTACTTTAATCCATTTTTCCCCTCTGACTCATCACAAGTTCCCAGTACAAACGGCTCTCAGCGACTCTTAGCAACTCATAGTGATTCATTGCAACTCATAGCGAGTAATAGCAACTCAGAGCGACTTACTGGAACTCATAGTGACTCATAGGGACTCATAGCAACTCATAGGGACTCATAGTGTCTCAAAGTGAATCATTGGGATTCATAGCGACTTACAGCGACTCTTATCAACTCATAGCAATTCACTGCATCTCCTATTTACTCACAGTGACTCTTTAGGGAATCATTTGGTTTGTCTGAATTGAAGGGCTACTGATTTCTCCAAACTATGCTAGAAAACAGACTACCTCATTATGAGAATAGGGATCTGCTTCTGGAGTGTTAAAAGGACTATGTAGACTCCAAAGCAACCACCGTACGACATACGACTGCCTTAAAGACTCTCAACGGATCAGTGGTGGATGACTCGGAGTTTCTCACAATTCTTCCCAGTTAACATAAATCTTTATAGATGAAGGCTAGAGTCAATCTGTACGAGTCTGCTACGTGTCTGTGCGAGTCTACTTCGCATTGACAAGATTTGTTAGGAGTTGCTACGTATGTAATTCGTAACAATTTATTCAGTGTTGCTATGTTTTACAGCCCCAGTCACTCCATTTTAATTTTTCGTTCTTTCCCTCCTCTTTATCACAATCTCCCTTGTCATACATTCAGGATATTCCAGGCCTACTATGGGTAACATCGTTTTTCGGGAATAACGTATTAATTAACTAAAAGTCGGATCAGTATGGTATTTTGCCAGAGCTTGTTTCACATTGTCCGCTAATATTCGGCAATATAATGCAGTATCAAAGGGGGATAATTAAGACACATTAATTAGAGGTGTGGTGATAAATTCTGATATCAGTGATAAGGAAACGGACATGGCTTCCGTGACGTACTATACCTCTGACGTTAGTCCTTGATTAATTAAGTTCCACCCACCCTCCACTCTTTTCTTTCCTTCTCCCCCACTCTCTTCCTCTCTCTCCATCTCTCCCTCCTCTCTCTCTCTCTCTCTCTCTCTCTCTCTCTCTCTCTCATACATAGAAACTAGGGCCACTGGCGTGCGCATACTTTGTACATATAAAATTGAGGAATGCATTAGTTTTTGTACAGTAAAGGTGGGACGGTGTGTGATAACGACCGTGATTGATGGTAGAACAATGGTTTGGTGGTTTTCAGGTGTTCTGTGTTTTTTGTCCGACCATCTTGTCTCCCCTACCTTTCGTCAACAATGATCTGTTAATAAAACATGCCTACATTTCCAATTCTTTTCAACTTTGTATAAGGGTTTTATTGCCCCCCCCCCCTCGTTTTGTTTATTGTTTGTTTTACTGTTCGTGTCAGTGTCATCTCCCTCAACGTAAAGTCGCGAGCTGATGGGATAGAGACACTAGCACACGCACCTTGTGGTTGTTTCTACCCGGCGAGTTATGGTGAGGGGGGAAAGGGTACGGAAGGGGCTGGTGGAGAGAGGAAGGACAGGAAGGTGAGGGAATGGGAAGAGAAACGTCAAGGACCATGGTTGGCTGAGTTGGAACGTGGTAGGTGTTGCCAAGTAGTACATTATCCTCGGGATATATGTTTGATATTGGGTGACTGATTGATTGATCGATTGATATTAGGCACTGCAAAAGCGAGGTCATTTAGCGCCAGGAGAAGGTGATAGAGAGGTGAGACAGGAAGGAAATAGTAAGAAAAAAGGGACAGTTGAAGAACTGAAAGGGAGTTGCTGGGGCCGAAGGGGCGCCAAAACCCTTAACCCCTTAACCGTTGGTAACGGCATAAGTAGACACCATCAACAAGTGTGGATAGCTGTGGGTGACAACATAAGTCGACAGTACAGTTTTCAAATTTGCACGCCCCTTGACATGCTAATTTCGGCTGCCAACAGAGGGTGTGTTCGCCTAGGCCCTAGGGACTCCCCTGAGTCAAGCCAGTCACTAGCCTTCAGAGTGAGAAGAGTAGTGAGCGTGTGAGGATATATTATCAGTGCTCCACTTTTGAGCTAATTAGCATATATGCACGTAAAAACAACAGTGACATTATATTTCATATTGTTTGTTGAAAAATGTGATTCTGACATGTTTTATGACGAAAGAAGAGCGTGAAAACGTACTTAGGAGAGTAAGTGTATAGTAAGTGTGAATTATGAGTTACGGTTATTTAAGCTGGCTACCCATCCAACAGATATCCATTTAGACTTCACATGTACATCAGGAGACAGCTAAAGGGTTGTTCTTCAATATCATGTATTATATATTCATGTAGCACGTAAGTGGTTTATATGCTATTAGCCGTCAAATGTATTGTTTTACATAGTGAGTGCAAGGCGTAGAAAAATACCCGCAGTGGTGGTAGAAGCCAGAACGGCCGCTCATAGAGGGTTAAAGTATTGGCCACATCACTACAGGCAACACCTCCCTACGGGCTAAAGAGAGAGATGTGTGACAGGTGGCTGAGTAGATAGTGTGCTGGACTCGTAACATATAGATCGGGTGATCGAATCCTCTCAGGTGAGGGATTGAGAATATTTACACTTCCAAATCGAGTTTCAGGCACTAACTATAAGGCCACCGAAAATCGTAAAACACACTCGATCGCTGGTACAGTACCGTAGCAGCTGCAGTAATTCAAAATTACCCTCACTTTCCTCCCTCTGTGGTTTGTAACAGTTTGGAAATCGTGACGTATGTGTGTGAGATTGTCAGTTGACCTGGGCCACGATTACGGACCTGATGAAGCCTATGTCCAGTGTCGGAATACAAACGGGGAGAGAGAGATAGAGAGCGAGAGAGATACATAGGCGAGACAGAGGTTGTTTTGGGTGACTCGGCTGGTTCATGACAACAGTCCCATTCCTGATATTCGGTGAGATTTGTACATCATGACGTCTGTGATATCACTGATAAAGGGTTTTCAATTAAAACTGTCCACAATTTAGGGGAGAGAGCAAATTGTTTAGTAAAAAAAGAAGATATGGGAGCTTGACAGCTCAGTTGTGGTTTTATAACATTCGAGGCTAGAAGGATGATCGTGAACCTAGTAATATTTATACCAAAGCGGTCTGAATCTTGGCCAACGTGGGGCCAGTGCAATATTATCTACTGTATGTTGCCAACCGTTAGCTAAATTAATTACAACTGTGAATGTCTCTCATATTAAATGTATTCATATGATTACTTAACCTGATGGTGTATGCTATGACTACAGTAACGACTAATTTCCCATGTATCAATTAAGAGTATTGGTGTAGTATTGTATTTAAGAACATATATCTTCCATTCCATTTAGCAGGTAATAATTGTGATTATCTTTAACATCTTATAACATTCATCCTAAACAGTTCGTGATATTAATATTTTCGTATACTGTCTCTCCCCCTGATAATTATGGAACCACTAATGTAATCCATTATTCAAACTCCTGTTGTTTTGTCTCATAAATATACTTCTGTTTTCATCCGTAAGCTAAAGTGTTTGTATAAATGGATGTATATTGTGCCATAATAATTAGATGGTAAGATGAATCTCCCATCCCATGATCCTTACTCAAAAATCAACAAGGACCGACCAAATGCAAAGTTCAACAAGCCCCTCCAAAACCCCCAGGAATCAGTAAACCTTCATTTCCCCCACAGTACCATCATTCCATAATTTAATGAAAAGGGCACCATTAAGAAAATGTCAGGCCAATATAATGACGTCGAATGATGTAGAAGTAATATGTCACAGCGATCTATAAGATGAGATAGCCACTAATAACATTGATTATATGAAGGATTTCATTAGCAATTATTTGTCGTCATCATCAACATCAACCTCTCCTTATCTTTCTTTCGATGCATACGTACGTACGCACGCACACACATATCTCTCTCTCTCTCTCTCTCTCTCTCTCTCTCTCTCTCTCTCTCTCTCTCTCTCTCTCTCTATATATATATATATATATATATATATATATATATATATATATATATATATATATATATATTGTCAGTAAGGCAAACAAGGTAAAAAGAGATTGCTATCGCAACTTAATATATTTCTGCTCGTCGTTTATAAGGTTAAGTAGTTGGCCTAAGTTCCTTGACGTTTCGGAGAAGTATATCTCCATTTTCAGAAGGGAGGTGATGGTGTCAAAGAATATTTTGGTCTTTATTCCTATCGACTCTTCTGTAGGTCAATTATGGCTATCAGTCATGTTATATCAACACATCTTCCCCACCCTACAAGGCTGCAATCCTTGCTCTTACAGCCGGGAAACTATTTACTACAAGGAGAACATGGACATAGTGGGCTGGGAAAATGACGGTTTAAAGAAAAGAAAAATTTTGGGCTTTATGCCTATCGACCCATATGTAAGTTATTAATCCTTATATCGCAGGTGACAAGATTTCTCGTCACTAGCAACAAGTATGGAGCACCGCGGGTGAAGAGAATTCTCGTCAAAGCTGTTTGCGTGGTCCCTAAGAAGCTAGTTTCGGGCTGGCAACACTGAGGGTGAGAACCAAGGGAACACCCCCAGTTACCACCTGCCTGTATTACTTAAACAGTGAGGGTGTGAGGACATATTTCCATCACTCCTCTTTTCATGTAAATATCATATATGTACGGAAAAACGACTGTGACATATTTCATATTGTTGTGTTGAAAAATGTGATTCTTATATGTTTTATAAAGAAATTAGAGTGTGAAAACGTACTTAGATGTGTAAATATAGTGTAATAGAGTGTAAAAATGAATTTTGAGTTGTGGTCATTTTGAGGTGGCTACCCATCCTAGACTTGTCCATTTTTTCTTCACAAGTACATTAGGAGACAGCTAAAGGTTTGTATTTCAATATCCTGTATCATTTATTTATGTAGTGTGAGTGGTCAACAAGCTATTGGCCGTCAAATGTGTCGTTTACAAAGTGTCCAAGAATGCAGGAGAGAGGCCCGCAAGACAGAGCTACCGCGAGAGATAAGGCCCACGGCTTAAGGGATAAACGTTAAAGCAGTCACTCTGTTACATCAACACAGCCTACAGTTGCCCAGGGGGCTGACTTTATTCTGTGTGAATACTAGCTATCCCCCACAGGGCTAGAATAAAGATTGTTGTTATACCATCAGCACCCCCCTTGGGGTGATGGTTTGAGATGGTGGTATTGGCAAGGTGGGGAGGTGAGTGGATTGTTGACCTACGATTGGTGCCGTAGGATGTGTGGGTGAGTGTGGCTGTGCTGGTGGCGTGGGAAGGAGAGGTACGGGGTGGGTATGCGGTCGCATCATGACAGAGTGGTGAGATTGTGGGGTTGGTAAGAGTGGAGGGAGGTAGTGCGAGGTTTAATGTGGGTTTATGAGGTAGGGTAGTGAGGGTGTTTGGTGATGGTCGCACGGATGCGTGTATGGGTGGAGGTGAGTGAGGTGGTGTGTTGTCCGTGTGTGTGGTGGTATGGGCTGGCTTGACCCGTGACATATGGTTTCCCTGCTACCTGAATAGTAACGGTAGCATCTGTTCTGGAAATAACGGGGTGAGGTCCAGTGTAGGGTTCTTGTAGAGGTGTTCTGTCTGTATCTGTGCATAGGAAGAAATGCATAGCGGTACATAAGGCCGGAGGTGTGTAGGTAGGTCTTGCGGTGGTATTGCAAGTGGGTGTCCGGGAGGAGTTGATGATGGCCTTCTTGAGTGCTGGGAGGAATGAGAGGTTTGTTGTATCCATACTTGGGGACGTGACCTGTCCCGGTAAGCGGAGATCCTCACTAAACACGAGTTCTTCTAGGGGAGTGGTGTAGGTCCTCCTTGACGGTGGCGCAGATGGTTACTAGTATAAATGGTAGGGCATCGGACCACTGGTCAGGCTGCAGCACCCTAAACACATCCTTGAGTCTCCTGTGCTACTGCTCCACCATCCCGTTACTGCTGGGGTGGTACGCTGTGGTTCTTTGTCGACGGGTACCCAGTAGTGTCAGCATCTCCTGTCATACCCTTGATTCGAACTGTGTGGCCAGGTCCGTTACTATTACAGCGGGTGGTCCAAAGTTAGCAACCCAGTTGTTGAAGAAGTGGTGGGCAGTACCTTCAGCCGTGATGTCACTCATAGGCATGGCAGTACACCAGTGTGTCGTCCTATCGACACAGGTGAGGAGATACCATGAACCGCGTGATGGTGGCAGAGGTCCTACGATCTCCACATGCACCGTGTGGAGCATACCTGTGATACCTGGGTGGTTTAGGGAGTGGTAGTGGTTAAATATATTCGCCCTGAACTGCGTAGGAATGTATGGACGAGGCGTGCCGCATGACGTGTCGCACCACAGCATAGTCACAGCATCTGGGGCGGCTAAGTATTCCAGTTGGAGTCCCGTGTCGCTGGTGATGAGGTCGTTGAGGTGGACGTCCATTTGTTGGGCTGCTGCGATGGCTAGGAAGTCTAACAGCGGCATCTGTTGGATAGTGGAAATATTAGGAAATGGCGGGAGTGCTCTTGACAACGAGTCTGCTACGGCATTATTCTCACCCTTCACATGGCGGATGTCCGTTGTAAACTCCAACATGAAAGCCAGGTGGTGTGTCATTCGAGGAGAACAGTTGATGCCCAGCTGTTGCATCGCGGTCGTAAGTGGCTTGTGGTCGGTGCGGATGTGGATTGATTGATTGATTGATATATAAATGCCATTAGGCATCTGGTGGCACAACAGCCAGGGTCATATACCGCCCAACATAAAATGGTCATCTACATGATTAATAAAATATGTACACACACTGAACAGGCTTCACCATCCTGAAAAGGATAGGCAGCATGATAAAAAGAACATTTAAACTAAAAGGCGCATTTGTACTAAAAAGAACATGATAAACTCAAGTAAAATATATAAAAGATCAAAATTAAAAAAAATATTGAACTATCTAAAAAGCCAAAAAAATAATAAAATTCACAATTTGTGGAGGAGGCCACCCTCCTCCACATAGGAGAGGGTGTTCCCTCCTACACAACAAGTCTCCTCCCTAAGCACCTGTGAGAGACTGTAAGAACCTTCACCCACTTTGTACTCAGAGAGGTGCCTATGTCGAAGGTCCTTAAGGCTGGGACACTCGGCAATAACCCCTCTCCATTAGAAACCCATGAGTCAATAGCGTGTGGTCAATGCAGAGACGGGCAAGAGCTGTCTCCCACCAGCAGGACAGGCCAAAGTAGCTCTACAAACCAAAGTGCTGGTGAATCCAGCAGAGCTTGTTAGCCCCGACGGCGTCCCATCTGTCCTGCCAGTGAGAACGAATGGCAGCATCTGTGTAGGGTCGAAGGTCCACTGCAGGAACGGGATGACACCTGGCAGGAGGCCGAGAACTGGAGACTGCATGCAGCGTTAGCCAGGGCGTCGGCCCACTCATTCACATTGATACCCACATGGGCCGGGACCCAACAAAATGTTGCTTTGCGGCCACGACGTCTCAGAAGGACAAGCCACTCGAGAATGGCCACCACCAGGGGATGGGAAGAGTGAAAATTGCACAACGCCTGCATGGCACTACAGGAATCGCTAAAAATAGTAAAAGAAGGCAGAGGGATAGTAAAAATCACTTGGAGGGCATATAAAATGGCCGAGAGCTTGGCAGTAAAAATTGACATGACAGAAGGGAGCCTGCCGCCTCTACAAACTCAGGATAGAGAACTAAAACCAACTCCAGCATCAAACTTTGATCAATCAGTGTACATAGGGAGGGACTCCCTGTGAGTGAAAGCATGTTAAAAAAAGAGGGAACGAGCCACTGGAGGAGGAAGAGATTCTTTCTTGTCTGAAAAGCAGGTGCATGTGTAAACTTCTGGTGTAACGGGAGATTTTTCCCTCCCCTTATCTTATAAAGTTTATTACTTTTAAATTTACGCTATATTAGGAGGAAAACAAAAACCCACTGCCAAAACAAACAAAAAGCCATCAGTATATGTTCCTACTCTATCCTATCGCTGGATCAACGTGGTCTGGGAACAAAAAAAATAAAAAACAAGAGGCTGACGAGAAACAGGACTTGCCTTGCCTTGCGAATACCAAAAAAAAAAATCATACACAGGTCAAGTCCAGCCCCTCCTCAGCCCAGGGTACGCTGCCACCACCAGACCAAGCTGATAGAAGAACCAAGTGGAACACACACTGGAGAGGTAGCGTAGCGTTACTTTAATTAGGCACGTGAGTAAGCAACCCAGACTACAATTTTAACGGGGGTACGATCAGTGATGTTAATTGAGAACTAATATCTATATAGGATCACAGTCTATTTACTAAAATTGGTGATGGAAATACTCAACTAATTATAAACCTGTTTTATTTTTAATTATATTACACAATAAAGTAATATCAATACAATAATAATATGATAGTAATACGACAATAATACCCCCCTCCCTTGTTAATATTATTTCCTAAACCCCGCTCTGCCAAACCAGGATAAGAAGTTTTTTGTATCTCGCTGGCTGACAGAGGACTAAACAGACTTAAATCCACATACAAAGAACATATACCATGATTTAAAACTCCCATCCTAAACATCAATATTCTAATTCTATGCTCTTCAATTGCGGAATTGCCAGCAATTATTATTATTTATGTGTACCACGTGGGTCAAGTTGCTCAAGGGTTTGTTACTAAAAATGGCTGCTCTCCCAGCTGTTACATTTCCGGTAACCGAGTGAGAAATAAATATACATTAGTTACTGTGACCTCATCTTGACACACAATATTCTTCAGTTATTTAAATCACATCACTGGACTAACCATTTCACCATTCACAATATGTATAACAATTTCACAATATATATAAGGGACCAGATGAGCTTGGGCTCTTACCTGTTACAATGCCGGTAACCGAGTGAGAAGCAGGGAACTCCCTTATTCCTTCCTCTCCACTCCCCTTCAAGCAAAGTAGTGCCCCTTGTATTTCATGTTCTAGCATTCTTACAAGTTCCACCATCAAAAGTGTATATTTACTTACATATTACAATTTACACATATTCCCTTACTCAAATACATTGCATTCTTCCTCTGTTAAGGTATTATATTAGGGTATTATAAAAATATAAAGCATGTATTGCTCCGCGACTTAGAGTTTGGATTTTTCCATCCTAACTAATTTAATAATTTTCTAAGTAAGTTACAGAAAAATGCAGGTACTATTACTGTAATATCATAGGAACGCTATGTTCATAATTATAATGGAGGTTATTCCCTGTAATCCAATTAATATTTTTCAAATAAATCTTCGCCTCTTAACCATTTAAGTATTTTCCATCCCTATTAATCTCAATTATGGTTTTAATTTTTACTCTATTTCACTTATTTACCTAACTATAAATAGTATTTACATTGTTCATATTTAACATCTAACTATAAACATTATTTGTACTGTTCATATGTAACATCTTCAAAAGACTTTTACCACCACGACCATTATTCGTCATTGATAATCTAGGCCTGGCTACTACGTACAATCTTATATATATATATATATATATATATATATATATATATATATATATATATATATATATCTATATACATAAAGCCAAGCTTCTCTCTGCGTGTGTGTGTGTGTGTGTGTGTGTGTGTGTCCGCGATGCACGCCTAAACCGTCCAACTTTGTGTCCTCAAAATTTGCATGTAGGTGAGTCTTGATCCCGTTCAGGTTTAGGGGGGGTCATACAACGAAACCACATATAACGAAACGTGCTAGCGAAATAATAATAAATTACAGGGGAAAAATCTACGGAATCACCATACCACAGTTCAGCCTTTCGCAAAAACACGGTCAATTTTAAAGTTTCATTTAGGTAAATTTTTTCTTACAGACTTGTAGAGCTTGATTTTACACACCAGAATCTGTAAACTAAAGCTTCCTAGGTTCATTGGTTTGCGTACAGCAGCGCCATGAGTAATAAAGTAGTTACCCCTAAAAATGAGAACACGTATTCTATTATTAAATTATCGGATACTGGTCCAGAAATCAACAGCTCATGAACATAATTTAAGGCTACAGCACGGATATTATTCGATTTGTTTATGCCTTATCTCAGTCAGTATATTGTCGTTTACCTATATTATTACATTTTATCCATTTTTATGATTGATTTCTACCATATTGGTATAATATTTTGGTAAATAGTGAATGAATTACCGTTATTGCATACCGTTTTTCTACCTTCATTACCCACTTATTTAGACCATTCTAAGACTATTTTCTTCTATGGCATTTCCTCCACAAATGCCCCATTTCCAAGATAGGGCATATTCAAATGGGGCATTTTGAAATTAGCCTGACCTTACCTGACCTTACCTAACCTAACCTAGACCACATCAGACTACCGGGACCTAACCTGGCCAAACTACCGGGACCTAACCTGGGCAAACTACCAGGAAAACGGTAATTCTTTCAATAATTACCAATATTTTTGTACATTATTTTCTTGAGCTCTTGATTCCTGCTCCAGTATCAAACACCATTGTCATATTGATTCTCATTATTGTCCTATAGAGTTTCACTTTTGTCAAATTGATTTTCATTATTGCCATATTTATTTTCAGATTGGTAGAATATTTTTGTAATCCAGTATCAAACACCATTGTCATATTGATTCTCAGTATTGTCCTATAGAGTTTCAGTTTTGTCAAATTGATTTTCATTATTGCCATATTTATTTTCTGATTGGTAGAATATTTTTGTAACTTATTTTCTTGACGTCTTGATTCCTGCTACGGTATCAAACACCATTGTCATATTGAATCTCAGTATTGTCCTATTGAGTTTCAGTTTTGTCTAATTGATTTTCATTATTGCCAAGATAGGGCATATTCAAATGGGGCATTTTGAAATTAGCCTGACGTTACCTTACCTGACCTTACCTAAACCGCATCAGACTACCGGGACCTAACCTGGGCAAACTACCGGGAAAACGGTAATTCTTTCAATAAATACCAATATTTTGTACTATATTTTCTTGAGCTCTTGATTCCTGCTCCAGTATCAAACACCATTGTCATATTGATTCTCATTATTGTCCTATAGAGTTTCACTTTTGTCAAATTGATTTTCAATATTGCCATATTTATTGTCGTCAACCGGAGTCGTGAAAAATGTCGTTTACCAGGAGGCACTTCAGTAAAATGCTTAGTGACGCAATTAATAGAAAAAGAAGGAAATATTATTAATTATGCTAATATTAGAATGATGGAGTTATTGAATGAGGGAGAAAGATTGATATAATAAACATTTAAAAACGACTAATACCTCCAATTATTCACCCACCCACCTCTATTACTAATCATCCATCCATCCATTTATTTTATCTAACCACTAAACCATCCCTCCCTCTCCCCCTTCCTTCCCTCCTTCCCTTCCTTCTATCCACCCACCACCCGATCTGCTCCAAACCGCCCGAAGGGCGGTGGAAGGGCGGCCGCAGGCCGCCAGCCCTCCGCAGGAGCTAGCGGCTCCTAGCCGCCCGAAGGGCGGCGGAGCAGCTAGTATATATATATATATATATATATATATATATATATATATATATAAGATTGTACGTAGTAGCCAGGCCTAGATTATCAATGACGATTAATGGTCGTGGTGGTAAACGTCTTTAGGAGATGTTACATATAGTACAAATAATGTTTATAGTTTATATATATATATATACAAATATAAATAGGGGTGTTACACTGGAAGAAGCCATGGAGCCACCCTGGGGACCGGCACAGGACAAATCTGGAAGTCCACAATGCCAATCTCCTCCATTGCCATCCTGATCCGGAAGACAAAGGCCCATGGTGTGCGAGGATGTGAGAGGTAGTACTGAAACATGATATCAGATGACACTGCCAAGCAAGAAAGGGAGTCAGGAAGTCGATGTAATTGATGCCAACAACGAACCGTCAAGGACTGGCGACGGAGATCAAGAGTGGCTCATCAGCATCCACCAGGAGACTGGGGATTGGGGACGACCTGAAGGCTCCAGTCGTCAGATGTACCCCAGCATGATGAACAGGTTCTAAGACTCTGAGACGGGCATCCGTGGCAGAGTAGTACACCTCACACCCATAGTCGAGTTTTGACCTAATAAGAACATGGGATAGGCAGAGGAGGGTGGCCAGATCAGCCCCCCAGGAGGTATGGCCCAGGACCCTCAACAGGATAAGAGCCTTGAGCCAAGAGACTTTAAGTGAATGTAAGTGGGAAATCCAAGTCAAACATTTGTCAATAAGGAGACCCAAAAAGCAAGTCTCCTCGATACAACATATCCGATGACCATACATGAATAAGTCTGGATCGGGATGCGGCAGAAGTGCATAGCAACCGTCTTGGCAGGAGAAAATCGAAACCCATGAGAACCAGCCCAATGCGACACCCTGTCGAGGACAAGCTGCATGCGCCGTTCCAGACCGCCAGGTCGTCAACGTACATCGAGTTAATTATACTGTTCGGAAGGGATGAGGCAATGGCATTAATTGCAACTGCAAACAATGTGACACTGAGGATGCTTCCCTGGGGGATGCCCTCCTCCTGTGCAACAGATGCTGAGAGAGCTGTACCAACCCTTACAGAAAAACTGCGACCACTGAAAAACTCCATAAAAAAGCGTGGAAGGCAACCCCGTATGCCATATGCATGAAGTTGCTGCAGGATGCCATATTGCCATGTAGTGTCATAGGCTTTCTCTAAATCAAAGAATACACAGACAAGGTGTTGGTATCGTACAAAAGCCTCACATGCAGCAGCTTTCGACCTGACCAGAGCGTCTGTAGTGGAACGGTGTTTACGAAAGCCAGACTGAGACGGAGACAAAAAAAGACCCCGTTCGAGGAAGTATATCAGTCTGACATTCACCATCTTCTCAGATAGTTTCTAGAGACCGGAGGTCAAGGCAATTGGTCGGTAATTGATGGCAAGATTAGAGTCTTTGCCCGGCTTGGAGAAAAGAAGGATGGTAGCAACTCTCCACCCAGAAGTGAAAACACCCTCCAGCCAGATTCTGATATATAAAGCTAGAAGAAATGAGATCGCCTTCTTACTCAAGTGTTGCAACATTATATATGGGATGTTGTCTGGCCCAGGAGAAGTGTCGCCACAGAGAGAGAGAGCAGAGTGCAGGTCTCTCAGGGTGAATATATAGTTATAATTTCCATTTTCCTTCCCCGAGAAATCCAGGACAGTGCGCTCCTGGGCTCCCAACTCATGTCTGACAGCCAGATGTCGAGAGTCACAGCTGGAACTTCGAGCAAAAGCCTCCGCCATGGTGTTGGCCACTATCCATGATCTTATTTCCATTTACCTTAAAAACAGGTGGAGAACTAGGAGGAAACTTCCCTGCCATCTTACAGACTCTCCTGAACACTTGGGTGAGTGGGATTTTAGTATTAATAGAAGACACTTAGGCCTTCCAAGATGCACGTCGTGCCTCATTTATATTACAGACTGGTCAGAGCTACAAAAATCTGCGACAGAAGAGACCGAAGAAGTTAGCTCTCTAGAAAACTGCCAGTCAACCTTCTCTAATCTCCACCTAGTAAGACGAGACTGTGGTTTGTACCTGTTATTTTCTAATAGTATAGGGAAGAGGTCACTGCCATATAAATCGGGCAACACACTCCAAGTAAAATCCAACAGAGCACTGGGTGAGCAGAGGGAAATGTCATTGGCAGTTAAAGTCCCAGTAGGGCTATTAAAATGTGTGACATCTCCCATATTTAAAACCCCTAATCCCTCATCCTCAATAAAACACCCCTGGGGTTGACCGAACTGTCACCCCACAGAAAATGATGACCTTTAAAATCACCTAATAAAATAAAGGGAGAGGGAAGGTCCCTTACAAGACGATTGAGATTACCCCTGAACTGTAACACTGGGAGGAAGGTAGAGACTGCACACAGTGTAGGGGCGGTCCATAAAAACCTTAACTGCTACAGCCTGGAGCAGAGTGTCAAGCTCCAGGCTCGTGCACGGAACATCTCGTCGAACTAGGATGGCAGAGCCACCATGGTGACCCTGCCCTTCAAATGAATTGGAATAAAATGCAGAGTATGCTCGAGGACTGGCAGGAATGTAATCCCCAAGCATTGTCTCTTGGAGAGAAACACATGCAGAAGAGAAGCTAGAGAGAAGAACGTGCAATTCCTGCCAAGAAGCACTCAAGCCACGGCAATTCCACTGAAGGAACTTGAACAGTGTTACCTTAGTACTGATTTTTGGGAAGCCTCATGGAGGTACTTCCCACTACCACCTTGACCTGAGGGTTTACTCAAACGATAAGTTTTGTCTAATCCTGGGTCACTAGAAGAAGAGCGAACCCGAGTAGTAGTACTTGGGGCAGTAATTGGGACCTGTAGACGATCCCTGAAGCATCTGATATGGTAAAAGGTGAAGGTAGATGAGCAGGGATATTCTTAGAAACAATTACATTGGTAATGTTCTGTACAGCAGTGGTATTACTGACACAGGCAGATACATCAACATCCATAATACAGGTGGAAGAATAACTCCGCTGCTCAAGGGGAAGAGAAACTGAATCTTTTGAAGTCACAATATCCGAGGCATCCACATTCACTTCACGCCCCTGCGATGTTCCCAAAGGCAGCTTGCGAGAGGGAACATATGTTGAATCTAGAGGGTCATCAGAGCCACGAGAACACTTCTGGTGAAATTGAGAGGAAACTATGGATGAGTCCACAGAGACGGTTGCCTTGCAAGGAGGAACATCCATGGAATCAAATGTCTCAGAGGAACCACGAAGACATCTCTGATGCAGTTTAGCTGACTTAAGTTTCCTTTTTGGAGAGCGTGTGGCAGCGTGAACCTCTACCACATGGACACCTTTAGTCAAAATCTGAGAATTGTCATCAGTTGAAGGGTCACCAGAATGAGTGTCTGATACAGTTTTCAAGACAGAGAAACTATTATGTAGAGTAACCTTAGAAACGTTCTCACTAGAGCAAAAAACAGCTGCCTCTTGAGAGGGTTGAGAGGGTGCTGCAACCAATTTAGGGCGAATGGAGGAGGTGTATGTCTTCACAACACTATCCTTCTGTCGCCTGAAGTTTAGTGGCCGTCTGGCACTACCTGTGCTAATGAATTGAGTGTTAGCAAAGTGGAGGATATCCTGCTCAAGGAGGTACATCTTACATTGGCTAGAAAGTAAGGGGTGAGTATCTCTGCAGTAAAAGCTGTAACTCTCTGATTAACACTCAAAAGTAAGATGTGAGTCAAGAGCAGAACAATTACCACACCGGGAACGTTTGTTGCAGTTTCTCCTTCCATGATCGAACTCATAACAACGGAAACACTGTAAAAGACACTCAAAACAGGTGGGGTTGATGTTAACGCGATCTGGGATATGCAAGCTATAGAAAGTGAGGATGATCATATTTTTACTGTCTTTTATCTTTGTTGCTCGTTGGACACTATCTGGGCACATAGCGAGAATGTCCTCTTTAGAAAATTCATACAGGTCCTCATTATAATTACGCCCCTTGCTATAATTAAATGTTCGATGTGGTTTGATGGATTCAAACATGCCATTAGAAGGACAGGGGAGATTGAGGAGCATTATGGTCTGTGTAAAATCTTTGGCTCTAATTAAAACACCCTGACAGTATTTTTTCATGTGGCCCATCGATAGTAATCCAACTTCTTTCTCCAGATACCTAGAAGCATGGATAAGGTTACCACGCCCCTCCCTGTAGTAAGCCACAAACCAAAAGGGTGTAGGAACCTGACGCTCCTTAGGTACACGCTCTACAGAGTCATCGAAGATGTTAGGGCAGTAGTCATTGTCACTGTCAATTACATATGCGGACCGTATCATCTGAATTTTACAGTGAGTATCCCCCACAGCCAGAGAATTTTTTGCTTTAAAAGCTGCTTTGGCAGCATCATTTGTATTGAAAGTAATATAGCACGGATTAGATCTACAGTCACTGTCATAAGTGATTTGGATACGAAGAACCACTCCAAAACACTTAAAAATGGAGTGGATAGTGCCATAGGAAAGGGATGCAAGTACATTTGTCAACATTAACGTGTCATAACCGCTAACAGGGTTCGTCGACACAACACACGACCTGCTGGGTCTCCTCTTATTTGCAGACTTCTACCACGACAACCAGAGAATGACGTCTCGAGGGCCTGGTCGACCACTGCTCGAGGAAAAGAAAGAGTTTTTTCGTTATCCATATGACATTATTATTATGATAATGTCCCAGGAGCCAAGAGGTACTACCTACCGAGCAGATGAGGGGACCAAGCGCTGGTCGCTCTTGGGCTGGGTACCTCGTCCCCCACGGGGCCACTTGTTTTAAAAAGTATCCCCTATGGCTCGAAACTTTGCCTATGAGGGTACTGAGACCCCCTCCTCAACATCTCCCGGCCCAGACACCCAACCATCCAACACAGGAAGACCATAAGAGGGCGGTTCCTCTGGAGGGCTCTCACTGGCAACCTTACTAGCATGGGAAGCCCTCTCTCCTCTAAATCGGGGCAGGGCAGGGGCCGGAGTCCCCTCTAGTCTAGCTCGCTAGGTCTCAGAGACACGCAAGCCCCCCCCCACTACGTCAAGGCGGTTCCCGTTGGAAGGGGTGTGTGGATGTGAAAGCTCTTACCCTCCTGGAAGTGGTGGAAGTGTTTGACAGCGTCATAGATGGCCACCAACTCTCTGTCAAATGCACTATACTTCCATTGTGGTGGCTCCAGGCCCTTATTGAAGAACGCGGTGGGTTTCCGTACTCCGTCTACTTCCTGTTGAAGGACTGTACCAATGGCATCATTGGAGGCGTCGGTATAGATGGATGTAGTTGCGTGTGGAGTAGGGTATGCTAGAAGGATGGTGTCTGCCTGTTTTCTCTTAATTGCTTTGAAGGCTTCTTCTGCCGTGGGAGGCCATACCAGCTTCTTCAGTAAAGACTTCTTGAGGCCCTTCAGTAGGTCGTGAAGTGGTTCGAGGGCAGAGGCAGCATGTGGGATGAACCGGCTTCAACCTTCTGTGGCAGTGGTGTGATGCCGTTGGGAGTAACACAGTGGCCGAGGAATTCTAACTGGTCCACCCCTAGAGCACACTTGGGAGGGTGGATCTTCAGGCCATACTGCTGCAGGCGGCTGAAGAGCTCCCTCAGGTATTGCTGGTGTTGAGCATGGGTGTCTGAAGCAACGAGGATGTCGTCGATGTACACGACAGTGTAGTCCAGACACCGCAGCATCTTGTCCATAAACCGTTGGAATGTCTTGGCAGAGTTGCGTAACCCAAAGTTCATGGACGGAAACTCAAACAATCCGAATGGGGTGATAATCGACGTCTTCTTGATATCTTCTTCGGCAACAGGAATCTCTTGAAAAGAGGAGACAAGGTCTATTTTTGAAAACGCCGCACAACCCTAGAGCTTGAAGTGGAAGTCCAAGACGTGCGGTATTGGGTACCTGTCGGGGATGGTGGTGGTGTTCAGTGCCCTGTAGTTGTCGCACACCCTCCATTCACCTTCTTGCTGCTTGGGGACCATGTGAAGAGGCAACTCCCACACGCTGACAGGCGGTCTTTCTACTCCCTGATGTATCATCACATGGAACTCCCTTTTTGCTGCTTCTAATCTCTCAGGGGACATCCTCTGGGGCTTGGCGAAGACAGGGGGGCCATTCATCGTGATCGTGTAGCATATACCTGGATCATGTGTGTGATGTGTGTTAGTAGTGGAGAGTAGGTGAGAAAATTCGTGTATTATGTGTTCGAACGAGTTGGTGTTTGTTATGTGCGTGATGGTAGGTGTTGAGTATCGACAGTGTTTGGTAGGATTGATTGATCTTAGAGCCCCCTCAACGGGAACCCCCTTGACGTGGTGGGGGGGCTTGTGTGTCTCTGAGACCTGGCGAGCTAGACTAGAGAGGGCTCTGGCCCCTGCTCTGCAACGATTTCGGGGAGAGAGGGCTTCCCATGCTAGTAAGGTGGCCAGTGAGAGACCAGACTAAATGGTTCCCATGCATTAGGCTGCCAGTACGGGCCAACAGCGCTGCCCTCCAGAGGGACTGCCCTCTAGGGGCCGCCCTATGTTGGATGGTTGGGTGTCTGGGCCAGGAGATGTTGGGGAAGGGGGTCTCAGCACCGTCCTGGGCAAACTTTTGAGCTATTGGGGCTGCTTTTTAAAACGAGTGGCCCCGTGGGGGAAGAGGTACCCCGCCCGCGGCGACCAGCGCTCGGTCCCCTCATCTGCCCGGTAGGTAGTAGCTCTTGGCTCCTGGGGCCAAAAACAACAAATCAATGATATATGGATACAGAAAAGCCCCAATCTCTTCCTCGAGCGGTGGTCGACCAGGCCCTCGAGACGTCACTCTCTGGTCGTGGTAATTTGCAGAAAGCTGCAAATAAGAGTAGACCTAGCAGGTCAGGTGTTGTGTCGAAGAACCCTGTTAGCGATCTGGACACGTTAATGTTAACGAATGTACTTGCATCCTTTTCCTATGGCGCTATGCACTCCATTTATAACCCCTTAGGACCGATTGACCGACATGTCGGTGATAAAAAAATTAATAGTTCGCTCCGAATCACCGACATGTCGACGTACCTATAAAAGACTGTAGCGAGTAGATAGCGAGCTGGCGTTGGTAACGATGGAAAGCGAACGTCCTTGAGAAAAGGTTTGACTGTGGTAGTGGTGTCTGGTGAGTGGTGCCTAGTCCTACCCCCACCAACAAGGACCCCACCTCACCACTACATGGTGTTTTCTTATGTTTCTCGTATCTCTCTGCTGTCTACTATACTCCAGGAGAGTCTAGACAGAAAAAATTACACTGAAATACGTTTATTATCATTGAAAACCACTTAGACGCATTGTTTAGGTGTTTATTTACATGTTTAGAGATGTACGCGGAGCGTATGAGGTTTTCTTTCATGCGTTTCAGGGGATACTATTTTATTTATTTTCGGACTTTGACGCTCTGTCATACGCAAACGCTTACACCTAGGAGGCTCCCGTTTTCAGTTCCTGGTGTGTAAATTCAAGCTCTTTCATTCTGTAAGAACAAAATTTGCCTACATGAAAGTTGAAAATTGACCCCCAGAAATCGGCTGAGGGTATAAAAAAAAATAATAAGTCGGTCCTAAGGGGTTAAGTGCTTTGGAGTAGTCCTTCGAATCCGAATCACATATGACAGTGATTGTAGGTCTAATCGGTGCTATATTACTTTCAATACAAATGCTGCTGCCAAAGCAGCATTTGATGCAAAAGATTCTCTGACGGTGGGGGATACTCATTGTAAAGCTCAGATGATGTGGTCCATCAATGAAGTTGACAGTGACAATGACTACTGCCCTAATATATTTGATGACACTGTGGAGCATGTCCCAAAAGAACGTCTGGTTCCTACACCCTTTTGGTTTGTGGCTTACTACAGGGAGGGACGTGGTAACCTTATCCATGCTTCCTGGTATCTGGAGAAAGAAGTTGGATTATTACCAATGGGCCACATAAAGAAATATGGTAAGGGCGTTTTGATCAGAGCCAAAGATCTTACACAGGCCATAATGTTCCTCAATCACCCCTGTCCTTCTGATAGCATGTTTGAATCTATTAAACCACATCGAACATTTAATTATAGCAAGGGGCGTATATATAATGAGGACCTGTATGAATTCTCAGAAGAGGACATTCTCGCTATGTGCCCAGACAGTGTCCAACGAGTAACGAAGATGAAAGGCAGTAAAAATATGATCATCCTCACTTTCTATGGCTCGCATATCCCAGATCGCATTAACATTAACCCCACCTCATTTGAGGTGAAGCCTTTTGTTGAGCGTCCCCTACAGTGTTTCTGTTGTTATGAGTTTGGTCATGGGAAGAGGAACTGCAACAACCATTCCCGGTGTGGTAATTGTTCTGCTCTTGACTCACATCTTACTTCTGAGTGTCGGTCAGAGAGTTACTGCTTTTACTGCAGAGATGCTCACCCCTTGCGTTCTCGCCAATGTTAGCATAGGTAGTGCCAGACGGCAACTCAACTTCAGGCGACAGAAGGATGGTGGTGTGAAGACATACGCCTCCTCCCTTCGCCCTAAATTGGTTGCAGCACCCTCTCAAGAGACAGCTGTTTTTTGCTCTAGTGAGAACGTTTCTAAGGTTACTCTCTGTCTTGAAAACTTTATCAGACACTCATTCTGGTGACCCTTCAACTGATGACAATTCTCAGACTTTAGCTAAAGGTGTCCATGTGGTAGAGGTTCACGCTGCCACATGCTCTCCCAAAAGGAAACTTAAGTCACCTAAACTGCCACAGAGACACCTTCGTGGTTCCTCTGAGGCACTTGACTCTATAGATGTTCCACTTTGTGAGGCAACCGTCTCTGTGGACTCATCCATAGTTTCCTCTCAATTTCACCAGAAGCGTTCTCGTGGCTCTGATGAATCTCTTGATTCAACAGAAGTTCCTCCTCGCAAGCTTCCTTCGGGGTCATCAGAAGGGCGTGAAGTTAATGTGGATGCCACGGATGTTGTGACTTTAAAAGATTCAGTTTCTCTTCCGCTTGAGCAGCGGAGTGATTCTACCACCTGTATTATGGATGTTGATGTATCTGCCTGTGTCAGTGATAACACTGCTGTACAGGACAGAACCAATGTAGATGTTTCAAAGAATATCCCATCTCATATACCTTCATCTTCTTTAAAATATCAGATGCTTCAGGGACTCGTATACAGGTCCCAATTACTGCCCCAAGTACTACTACTCGGGTTCGCTCTTCTTCTAGTGGCCCAGGATTAGACAAACCTTATTGTTTGAGTAAACCCTCAGGTCGAGGTGGTAGTGGGAAGTACCTCCGTGAGGCTTCCCAAAAATCAGTACTAAAGTAACACCGTTCAAGGTCCATCAGTGGAATTGCCGTGGCTTGCGTGCTTCATGGGAGGAACTGCGCGTTCTTCTCTCTACCTTCTCTCCTGCATGTGTTTCTCTCCAAGAGACAATGCTTGGGGACTACATTCCTGCCAGTCCTCCAGCATACTCTGCATTTTATTCCAATTCATTTGAAGGGCAGGGTCATCATGGTGGCTCTGCCATCCTAGTTCGCCGAGATATTCCATGCACGAGCCTGGAGCTTGACACTCCGCTCCAGGCTGTTGCAGTTAAGGTTTTTATGGACCGCCCGTACACTGTGTGCAGTCTATACCTTCCTCCCAGTGTTACAGTTGAGAGGGGTGATCTCAACCATCTTGTACGGGACCTTCCATCTCCCTTTATTTTATTGGGTGATTTTAATGGTCGTCATCCTCTGTGGGGTGACAGTTCGGTCAACCCCAGGGGTGTTTTATTGGGATTAGGGGTTTTAAATATGGGAGATGTGACACATTTTAATAGCCTTATTGGGACTTTTACCGCCATTGACATTTCCCTTTGCTCACCCAGTGCTCTGTTGGATTTTACTTGGAGAGTGTTGCCTGACTTATATGGCAGTGACCATTTCCCTATACTTTTAGAAGGTAACAGGTACGAACCACAGTCTCGTTTTCCTAGGTGGAAATTAGAGAAGGCTGACTGGCAGTTTTTTAGAGAGCTAACTTCTTCGGTCTCTTCTGTAGCCGATTTCGGTAGCTCTGACGAGGCTGTAACATATTTCACTGATATGCTCCACTCTGCGGCTCTCAATTCTATCCCTAGAACTTCTGGCTACTTTCCCAAATGTCCTGTCCCTTGATGGTCACCAGTCTGCACCACTGCTGTGCGGAAGAAGCGCTCTGCTTTCTCTCGCCGTCGTCGCAATCGTGGGGACCCAACTCTTTTAGAGGACTTCCGACGGGCAAGGGCTCGGGCTAGACGAGTTTTAAAAGAGGCCCGACGTGCGTCTTGGAAGGCCTATGTGTTTTCAATTAATACTAAAACTCCATTCACCCAAGTGTTCAGGAGAGTCCATAAGATGGCGGGGAAGTTTTCTCCTAGTTCTACACCTCTACTTAAGGTCAATGGAATTAAGATCACGGATGGTTTGACAGTGGCCAATACCATGGCAGAGGCTTTTGCAAAGGTCTCCAGCTGTGACTCTCGACCTCTGGCTGTCAGGCATGAGTTAAGAGCCAAGGAGCATACTGTCTTGGATTTCTCAAGGAACGAGAATGAAAGTTATAACCATATATTCACCCTGAGAGACCTGCATTCTGCTCTCTCTCTCTGCGGCGACACTTCTCCTGGGCCAGACAACATCCCATATGCAATGTTACGACACTTGGGTGAGGAGACGATCTCATTTCTTTTAGCTTTATATATCAGAATATGGCTGGAGGGTGTCTTCCCTTCTGGTTGGAGGGTTGCTACCATCCTTCCTTTTCTCAAGCCGGGCAAGGACTCTGGTGTTGCCCTCAATTATCAACCAATTGCCTTGACCTCTTGTCTCTGTAAACTATTTGAAAAGATGGTGAATGTCAGACTGGTATACTTCTTGGAACGGGGTGATTTTCTGTCTCCATCCCAGTCTGGCTTTTGTAAACACCGTTCCACTACAGATGCTCTGGTCAGGTTGGAAGCTGCTGCATGTGAGGCCTTTGCACGACATCAACACCTTGTGTGTGTATTCTTTGATTTAGAGAAAGCCTATGACACTACATGGCAATATGGCATCCTGCAGCAACTCCATTTATATGGCCTGCGGGGTCGCCTTCCACGCTTTTATAAGGAGTTTCTCAGTGGTCGCAGTTTTTCTGTGAGGGTTGGTACAACCCACTCAGTATCTTTTGCACATGAAGAGGGCATCCCCCAGGGAAGCGTCCTCAGTGTCACATTGTTTGCAGTAGCAATTAATGCCATTGCCTCATCCCTACCAGACGGTATAGCTAACTCGATGTATGTTGACGACCTAGCAGTCTGGTTTGTTGCTTCCCGTATGTCAGTGGCGGAGCGGCGCATGCAGCTTGCCATTGACAGGGTGTCACGTTGGACTGGTTCTCATGGGTTTCGATTTTCTCCTTCCAAGACAGTTGCTATTCACTTCTGCCGCATCCGAGGCGTCCACCCGGATCCGGACTTATTCATGTATGGTCATCGGATACGATGTGTCGAGGAGACTCACTTTTTGGGTCTCCTTTTTGACAAACGTTTGACTTGGGTTCCCCACTTACGTACACCTAAGGTCTCTTGCCTCAAGGCTCTTAACCTGTTGAGGGTCCTGAGCCATACATCCTGGGGGGCTGATTGGGCCACCCTCCTCAGCCTATACCATGTTCTTATTAGGTCAAAACTCGACTATGGGTGTGAGGTGTACTCTTCTGCCACCGATGCCCGTCTCAGAGTTTTAGACCCTGTTCATCATGCTGGAGTACGTCTGGCGACCGGAGCCTTCAGGTCGTCCCCAATCCCCAGTCTCCTGGTGGACGCTAATGAGCCACCTCTTGATCTCCGTCGCCAGTCCTTGATGGTTCGTTGTTGGCATCGATTACATCGACTTCCTGACACCCTACCTTGCTTGGCGGTGTCATCTGATATCATGTCTCAGTACTACCTTTTACATTCTCGTGCACCATGGCCCTTTGGCTTCCGGGTCAGGAAGGCTATGGAGGAGATGGGCATAGATGACTTCCAGATTTGTCCTGTGAGGGTCCCCAGGGTGGCTCCATGGCTTCTTCCAGAAGTTTTCCCCTGCACCTGCTTTACAGACAAGAAGGAATCTCTTCCTCCTCCAGTGGCTCGTTCCCTATTTTTAGAACATGCCTTCACTCACAGAGAGTCCCTCCCTGTGTACACTGATGGGTCAAAGTCTGATGGTGGAGTTGGCTTTGGAGTTGTCTTTCTTGACTTTTGCCGTGGAGGCAGGCTGCCTTCTGTCATGTCCATTTTTACTGCTGAGCTCTCGGCCATTTTATATGCCCTCCAAGTTATTTTTACTCTCCCTCAGCCTTCGTTTACTATTTTTAGCGATTCCTGTAGTGCCTTGCAGGCCTTGTGCAATTTTAACTCTTCCCATCCCCTGGTGTTGGCCATTCTTGAGTGGCTTGTCCTCCTGGGTCGTCGTTGCCGCAAAGTCACTTTTTGTTGGGTCCCGGCCCATGTGGGTGTTGATGGGAGTGAGCGGGCTGACGCCCTGGCTAAGGCTTCTGTCTCCAATTCCCGGCCTCCTGCCAGGTGTCATCCTGTTCCAGCAGTGGACCTTCGACCCTACATGGATGCTACCGTTCGTTCCTGCTGGCAGGACAGATGGGACGCCGTCTGGGCTAACAAGCTCCGCGACATCCGCCAGCGCCTTGGTTTGTGGAGCTACAGTGGCCTGTCCCGCCGGTGGGAGACGACTCTTGTCCGTCTCCACATTGGCCACACATTATTGACTCATGGCTTTTTAATGGAGAGGGCTCACCCTCCCTACTGTGATGATTGTCTGGTCCCTTTGACAGTACGGCATCTTATTGTCGAGTGTCCCAGCCTTGGGGACCTTCGTCGTAGGCACCTCTCCAAGTACCGGAAGGGTGACGGTTCTTACAGTCTCTCCCAGGTGCTCGGGGAGGAGGCTTGTAGTGTGGGAGGGAACCCCCTCTCCTATGTGGAGGAGGCTGGCCTTCTCCACAAATTGTGAATTTTATTGTATTTATGGCTATTAATTTTTAGGTAGTTAAAGTTTAATGTTTCTTTCGTTAATATTTCAATTCTTTTATATATCTAACTTAGGTAGGTTATTTCATTAATATATGAATTTTTTGGAAGACGTGAGTGTTATTCATGCTGCTTCTCCCTTTTGAGGTAGTGAAATTTCTTTAATCTTTGTACATATTTTATTAATGATGTAGATGACCTTTTTATGTTGAGCGGTATATGACCCTTGTTGTTGCGCCGCCAGATGCCTAATGGCATCAATAAATCAATCAATCAATCAATTGATCTCAGAGGTTGGTGAATAAGCCGTTGTCTCTTGGGGATGATCAGGATATCGTGAGTCATTAAGAAGTCCAGACCATACTACGTGCTCTTGCCGTACAAGGGTGACGCCTCTACTCCTAGTGCCGTAAGTAGCGATGGGTGATTTATTGGTTGCAAGAAGGTCATATGCCATAGACTCGTGGCAGTATCTGTCCTTCGGTATCGGGGGAACCACAGTAACCTCAGAGCCAGAGTCAACGAGGAAGTTGTCCTCCGACTCTAAGTCCTCTACCCACAGCAGGGTGCAAGCGGTGTGACGAGCTGTTTTTGTATCGGCTTGCTGGAGTGTTGAAGGGCCAGTGGTAATGGAGCGGTGGCAAGGTAAGCTGCCGTGTTGTGAATGCTAGTAGATGGTGAGTATAGGTGTTGTTGCTGGTGCGTAGGTGAATTGCTGGGAGGCCCTGAGTTGGATGTCATTGTGTGGGCAGTAGCACGGTGGGCCTTGTCTTGCCACCACCTTATTCGTTTCCCTATGTTGGTCTGGCAGGAAGGCGGGTGGCGGAAGAGCTCCAATTGCAAGGGGGGTAGCAATTGCGTGCAGCATGGCCGAACCTCTGGTGATACATACATAGGTTAGAGTTCTGCCACTGTTGTGGTGCAGTTGCAGGTGTCTGACGCATCGTAGGAGGAAGTTGGCGGATTGGTGGGGCCCACTGGTGCTGTTAAAGTGGTTGCGTTGTCGTTGCAGGAGCTTGATACGTAGCAGGCGAGAGTTGGCGGACTGGTGTGGTCCACTGAAGTGTGTCGAATTTGTTGTGAAGTGTCTGCAGATTTTGGGTTAAGGAGTCGTACTGTTTAGGATTAAGGTCTGGATAGTGTTGTTGTGGTGGTGGCATGGTATGATGAATCTGCGGTGTGTTTGTGAGATGTTGTTGGTGTAGGGGTGGAAGGAGATGTTGGTGTTGTGAATGAGGTTGCATTTGTTGGTGATGAGGTGTTGGGATGATATATTGGGGTTAGTGTGTAGGAAGAAGATATGGTTGTTGAGGTGGTGGTGGTAGCACTGGTTGCTGTTGAGCTTGAGGTAGAGGGTTAGGCGCTGCGTTAGGCGTAGGTGGCGTAGCGATGGTGGCAGTGGTGTGTTGTGAGGGCCATGTGGATGTACCGTCTGCAAATGTAGGCCTATTCATTAAAGAGTCTGCCAGGTTGCCATATTCCCAGAGGGGCAGGTTCGGTTGTGCCTGGAGATGAAGCTGGATTGTGGTAGGCAGCAGCTTGGAGTGTCTACCCTTGAGTACATCGTTGTTGAAGGACTTAACGGCTTTTTCATTAAGCTGCTGCATGTGACGCAATAATTCTGAGGGACGGCGCCCATCTAGCTGCACGTCCTCCAACGCCTTCAGGTACTGCTGTGGCGCCATTCTGTGGGCTGAGATGATGGCGGCCTTCAGTTCGTCATAGAGGGTAGGCTGGCTGAAGGTGGAAATGAGTGGAGACAAGGATGAGAACACCTCAAGCGGCAGGGCGCGAATGATGGCTTGGTAACGCTGGTCCTGCGTGTAAGTTTGCCCACACCATACCGCCTCTAAGTGGAGGAACCAGGCGTTCATATCATAATTAAAAGGAGGAGTGTAGGGCACGTGTATAGTAGCGGGTTGGAGAGTGACGGGTGGAGGAGAGGTAGAGGCATGTGGGAGCGACATGTTGGGAGAGATGTGTGTGGTGTCTGTAGGGGTAGCCATGACGACAGGTGAAGGTGAGAGTGAAGAAGGTGTTGTGGTGTGTGTGGCGAGGACGAGGGTCCTGAACTTACTAGAGCACGTGTGGGAGGGCAAGAGCACTGGGGACGTGGTGAATGGGCCGTGTATAGGGGCACGTGGAGGTATTGAAAAGAAAGGTACGGGGGTGAGGAATGGAGGCAAGGAGGGTAGGATAACGGGCAGGTTGTGGGACAAAGAAAACGGAAGTGGGGCAGACAATGGGAGCGTGGGGAGCAAATAACGACAAAGGATAAGGAACAAAGGGAATGGGGAGGACTTGGGGACAGGGTGAGAGAAGGTTGTTCAGGAGGAATATACACAGGGAGAGTACGTGGCGAGGGGAAAGTACACAGGGGAGAAATTGATGAATGGGGATAGAGTAATACGGGGTGGGTAGCAAAAATGACAAGGAAATGGGGTGGTGCATGTAAATTGTACGTGTACCTGGTGTGTTGCAGGAGGTGAGGGGCGGTTTGAGGTGGTCGTCACACGTGGACTACGGTGTTGTAGGTGACGTTAGTGTAGAGTAGCGTTGCACGTGGAGGAGTTGTTGTAGGTTACGTAGCACGAGGAGTATGATGTTGTAGGTTACGTGAGGGTAGGAAAGCGTAGCACGTAGAGTAGGTAGTTGTTGGGTACGTGAGCGTAGAGTAGAGAAGCACGTAGAGTAGGTAGTTGTCGGGTACGTGAGCGTAGAGTAGCGAGGCACGTAGAGTAGGTAGTTGTGGGGTATGTGAGCGTAGAGTAGCGTAGCGCAAGGAGTAGGTTGTTGTGGGGTACGTGAGTGTAGAGTAGCGTAGCACGTAGAGTAGGTAGTTGTTGGGTACGTGAGCGTAGAGTAGAGAAGCACGTAGAGTAGGTAGTTGTCGGGTACGTGAGCGTAGAGTAGCGAGGCACGTAGAGTAGGTAGTTGTGGGGTATGTGAGCGTAGAGTAGCGTAGCGCAAGGAGTAGATTGTTGTGGGGTACGTGAGTGTAGAGTAGCGTAGCACAAGGAGTAGGTTGTTGTGGGGTACGTGAGTGTAGAGTAGCGTAGCCCAAGGAGTAGGTTGTTGTGGGGTACGTGAGTGTAGAGTAGAGTACCACGTAGATGTAGCATGTACACAGGAAGGGATAGAACACTGGGGAATAGGTTATCCTAGGGTAGTGTGTGGGCTGTGTGGGGAGGCCGTGGAGGGCGAGATAATGGAGGAGGTAGAGGTTAGTGCGGGAATAGCGACGGAGATAGGGTACGGGAGAAAAATTGGGGATCGAGCAAAAAACAGAGGCAGGAAAAAAAAAACGGGTGCGAGAAGGGGAAAACACGTGGGGATGGGACGTAAACAATGGGGAGACAAGGGTCGAAGTGAAAAAGTAATGGCGGGCGGGGAATGAATTTACGGGGCGGCTAGGGGACACAGAGTGACGGGCTGGAGAGGAATCAAGTGATGGTGGGGAAATTGAATTGGGCACAAATGGGCTTGATAGGGGTAATACAGGGGGATCAATGAAAATGTGGGGAAGTACGGGACGAAAAGGGACGGGAGGCAGGGGTAGCACGTGGGGTTGAGAAAGGAGACGTGATGGAAACAGGGATGGCAGGTAGGGGTTAGTGTGGAGTTTGGTGAAGAGATGTGGCCGAAAGAAAGGAAATAAGTGGGATGTGGCCGGAAGAAAGGACTTATGCGGGGAACATTACGTTATGGATAAAAAAACGGGGGAGGGAGAGAACACTGGGGACAATGGATAAAAACAACACAGGGAGGGTAAAGTGTACAATGTTTGTGTGACAAAAATACCTAATAGTACCAGCAGGAATCGTGGGCCGCTGGGGTTGTTGTAGGTGGCATAGGTCGCTTGGAGTGGGTGGCACGGCGTGGAGGAGTTGCAACACGTGGCGTAGAGTGTAGGATAGCGTTGCTTAAGTGGCGTGGACTGGCATAGCTCATAGGTCGTAGGTGGAGAGTGGCGAAGCTTGGAGAGTGGGGCAGCTTGCAACAAGTAGCGTGGAATGTAGAGTTGGGTGCTTACGTGGTGTAGAGAGAGTAGCTCGTGGAGTGTAGAGTTTCGTGGCTGGTGTGCACGTAGCGTGGAGAAGCTTGTGTGTATGTACAGTGTTACGGACGGAGGGTAGAGATACGGTACAGTACTAGTCGCTAGACTAGACTTACCCCGACGTTAGCTATCAACAGAATAAAGTAGCACTGGGTGGCAGGTATCTGACTATTAAAGTTATGAAATGTAAGTAAAAGAGCAAACCCAGCCTATATGATAGAATGATAACACAACCCAAAGAGACCGTCCATACATATACCCAGGTTCGGGTACAATGAATACAAATATGATAGGGAAACTACTCTGACTTTCTATAATATATATTGACAATATGAACGAACACAAAGATATACAATTAACACTGAAAGAATTAATAAATGAAATCAGGATTCCCAACTATGACAAAACGTGAGACAGAGTTCCCAGATTGTATAATGCACTTGCAATAATCACTCAATAATAATAGTGCGTTAGCACTTCACTGGCATATATGATAAATAAACATCAATGCATCACAACACACATGTAATAATATAATAATAGAAATATCAATGCACAAATATATATATAATAATAATAATAGTAATATCAATTTATAAGAGAGTGACCCTATGTTACTGTGAGATGAATGTAGAAGTTAACACAATTATACTTAACAAATACGTTGGCGTGTCTCGTCCCGAACCTCACCACACTCAATCACTTACAAAACACACACTAGTTGTTTGCTGTCCCGTGTCTCCCAAGCATCTAAACTCATAGGCGCAACCCCCCGCTTATATACAGTTAACTCCACAAAGAGAAGTAAGCATGTTACAACAGAGTTATAAGCGCGTCTCCGAGCTGTTCGTTAACGCAGACTTAAACACACATCACACACACGCTCCCGTCTATCAACAACTAGGGGAAGTTACTAGAGACGAAAACGGACAATCTTCCCATCGCCACCTGCTAGGGGGGAGGAAATGAGTACGAATCTAGAAAACATAGCTGGCCATGACACTCTCGACCTTTTGACACATATACACAAAGAAAATGGAATAAAATAGATGAGCTACCCTTGGAAACAACACATCCGGGAGCGAGCCTCCGCTACCACACTCACAGCCACAGTCACTCAATAGGATAGCAATACTTACAAATCAAATAATAATTCAGGCACGCGTAACACGCCCCCACCAAAGAAAGAGTTTTCCTCTGGAAAATTCGTTCCTTAGTTTACAAAAGTTATGTACAACATGCAAAATTAAAAAAATAAAACATTTAACTTCTAGATAGACAATCGGCTATCACATTATCAACACCTCTTATATGACGTACGTCTAGGTGATACTGTTGGAGGAACAAACTCCAACGGGTAAGCCTTTGGTTATTGACCCCCAAACTGTTCAAATACTTCAGAGGGTGGTGGTCAGTGTACACCCTAAGTATTGGTCCAAATGCAGGTACATACACAGCAAAGTGTTGCAGGGCGAGGATCAGGGCTAGGAGTTCCTTTTCTATAACTGAGTAGTTCTTCTGACTGGTAGAGAACTTTTTACTGAAATACGAAACAGGATGCTCCACCCCCTGCTCCCACATTGCTAGCGTCCACTGCTAGTGCGAATGGCTTGTCAAACTTGGGTGTGGTCATCACGGGATAGTGAACGAGTATGTCCTTGGCACTTTCAAAACTTTCCTCACACTCGTTTGTCCATTCATACTTGACCTCTTTTCTAAGCAACTCAGTCAAGGGTGCCACTACAGTCGCGAAGTTTTTCAAAAAACGCCTGTAGTACCCGATACATCCCAAGAAGCGTCTGAGTTCCCGTCTGTTCTGAGGCCTCTTGAAACCTTGTATGGCCTCCACCTTCGAGCTAGGCGGGCAGACCAGACCATGTCCTACCACATACCCTAGGTACTGCACACGGGCACACACAAAGTCGCTCTTCTTAACGTTGACGACTAAGTTGGCATCCTGTAGGCGAGACAGTAACTGCTGCAGCACTTGAAGGTGGTGGTCCCAGGTGTCAGTGTAGACCACGACGTCGTCAATGTACACAACGCAATTCTTGATACCGCCAGTCACATCATTCATGAGCCGTTGGAAGGTGGCTGGTGCATTCTTCATACCGTACGGCATCACGTTACACTGGTATGTTTGCCCATCGGCCACAAAGCATGAGATCTGCTTTGCTCGGTCTGTCAGAGATACTTGCCAAAATCCCTGCTTCAGGTCGATCTTGGTAATAAAACGAGAGGATCCCACATAGTCAATGCAGTCCTCTAGGCGTGGCAACGGGTACGTGTCAGTCTTCGTCAAGGCGTTCACTCTCCTGTAGTCGATGCAGAACCTAGCAGGACCATCAGGCTTAGGCTGCAATGTCACAGGGGAACTCCAAGCACTTGCACACGGTGATATCAAGTTGTGGTCCAACATATACTTCAGCTCCTTCCGAAGCACTTCGATATGGCGTGGGCTGACTCGGTAGGGTGGCAGCTTAACTGGCGTAGCTTCGCCCACGTCCACGTCGTGTTGAATCCAGTCAGTCTTCCCAGGAACACTGGTGAACACCTTGCCGTAGGTCAACATCAACTTCCACAACTGCGCCACTTGCTCGGGAGGTAAATGTGACACCTTGTCCCGTAGAGTCGTCTCTGCTTCCTCGTTGTCCACCCAATTACACTCTTGAAATTCACAGGTTACCTCTGCCACATCATCATCATCTTCTTCCACAGCCACAGCCACAACATGCTGTGTCGTCACTGGAGTCTTCAAGGGGCGGTAGTACGGTTTTAACATATTTACATGGCACAACTGATGAGACCTCCGCCGGTCGGGCGTCTTCACAAGGTAGTCAGTCTCACCCAGCCTCTTCTCTACCATGTACGGACCTTGAAACTTGGCAGCCAGGGGTTGACCTTGAAGTGGCAGTAGCACCAACACTTCGTCACCAACTTGGAACTCCCTCCATCTGGCCTTCCGATCATACCACTGTTTATTTTCCCTTGGGCTTCCTCAAGATTCTTCTTCGCCTCTTCTCTAGTGTCACTCAGACGGGTCTTGAACTCCATGACGTATTGTAGAAGGTTCTTGCTGGTGTCGACGTCACTACTCCATGCCTCCTTGACGATGCTCAAAGGACCTCTGACATGGTGTGCGAAGACAAGCTCATTCAGAGAGAAACCCAGGCTCTCCTGCGGTACTTCCCTTGTTGCAAACAGTAGGAAGGGAACACCCTTATCCTAATCCTTGGTGTGTTCTAAGCAGTATTTCCGCATCATATTCTTCAGGGTCTGGTGGTATCTCTCCAAGGCACCCTGGGACTCTGGATGGTAAGCACTGCTTCTGACATGTTTAACTCCTAACTCTTCCAAAGTCTGCTGGAACAAGTTAGACAAAAAGTTAGAACCCCTATCAGACTGTATCTCCTTAGGTAACCCAAACTTCGTACAAAATCCCAACAATGCTTTCACAACAGCCTTAGCATTCATAGTTCTGAGGGGAATTGCCTCAGGGTACGTAGTACAAGGGTCTAATATGGTAAGAAGGTACTGAAATCCAGTAGAAGTGGTAGGAAGTGGACCCACTATGTCTATAATTAACTTTGAGAAAGGTGGCCCAATAGCAGGGATGGGAATTAGGGGAGACTTAGATGGTTTCTGGTTAGGCCGTCCCATAACCTGACATGTATGACAACTTCTCACATGCTGGTACACATCAGCCCTCATGGCAGGCCAGTAAAATTCTGCCCTAAGCCGTTCCAATGTCTTCCTCACTCCTAAGTGGGCAGCAAAGGGAATATCATGAGCTAGCCTAATTAGTTCCTGCCTGCACACACTCGGCACAACTAGCTGGTGTACATCCCTCAATCCCTCATCCACACTAGTATGAGGAGGTCTCCACCTCCTGTACAAAACTCCATCCTTCTCATATAAACATGATCCCTTCTCTTCCCCCACATTTTCAACTGCCAGGCTCCATAACTCTTGTATACTTGGGTCACTACCTTGCAAATTCTTAAATTTATCAACATCGACACACTCTAAAGACAACTGCTCACTAGAGGTATCTGAAAAAAGATTGGTTAAAGAAAGGTCGTCCGGTGATTCTCCATCGCCGTCAACGTCCTCCACTGGTGGGTCTGAAGGGGTTAAAACTGTCTCAGCTGCCTCTACACGCCGGCTCTCCTCCACCCTTGACATCGATCGGGTCACGGCACATACGGGGAAGTTCATCTGGTCCTCTTCCTCCACAACTTCGGCAGGTACAGGATCCTCGGTTATTACTGGGGCGCTCACTTCCTCACCCCTAACCAAATCATTCCCCAGTATCAGGTCCACATCGGGCTCGGGCAATGACTCCACCACTCCAACCTGTGCCGTCCCTTTAAATAAATCACAACTCACCCTACACTCCACCAAAGGAACCGTCAGGGAGCCTCCAACTCCCCTGAGCAAAACAAAATTCTTGGAATTCACCTCAATATGTTTCGGTCTTACCCACAGAGTAATTGTAGAACCAGTGTCTCGGAGTATCTTAACAGGATGCTGGGATTCCCCCAGCTTGACCAACCCATCAGACCGATACGGAGCATAACAATCCTCAGCCGTAGTATCCGTAGCTACCGACTGGACAACAGCTCCTGTAACGTCAGACATGGGAACAGCATCCACTGCACCCTTCCCTCCTTCTGAAAGAACTCTACCTTTATAAGTGGGTAAAACAGAGTTATCCCTACTATCCTTTTGGGGCTCAGAAACTGTGACAATAGCCCTGTCACAAGAAACAAAATTAGTTGGCCTAACAACTCCTGCCTTTCTCCAACATCTGTCTACAGTATGCCCTGTTTTGTGGCAATATGTACATGTGAAAGTTCGTGTCCAAGGTTTGTGTGGGGTGCGTGTAGGTGTTTGTGCATGTGAGATACCTGGGGGACTGAGACTAGTGACATGAGTGCTTTTAGAATTCGGGGAGACATCGCTATCATGAGTTTTATTATTGGTGGTTGGAGGGGGTCTATTGTGCCCTTTGTCTCTGGCTTTAAATTGCTTCCTGACTAAAACATAATCATCAGCATAAACTGCAGCTTCCTCAGCTGTCTTTACTCTCTTATCACTTATAAACATTTGCAGATCTGGCTCCATCTGGCTCAGAAGTTGCTCCAACTTAACCAACTCCTCCAACCTACAATAATTGTCTTCTACCTTCTCACTTCTTATCCATGCTCGAAATAGGTCACTCTGATATTTCATAAATTCAATCCATGTCTCATTAGGGCGTTTCTTACTATTACGGTACTTCTGTCTGTAAGCTTCTGGTCTTAATTCATACGTCCTCAGTACAGCAGACTTTAACCTCTCATAATCCAAAGATTCCTCAAAACTGAGAGCATCAAATGCTCTTAAAGCTTTTCCACAAAAGACTGACTGTGCTGCCAGCGTTGACCATCGTTCCTTCGGCCACCCACTACCCTCTGCTACCTTCTCAAACCTCTGGAAAAATTCAGCAACATGGTCCTCATCAAACTTAGGAACCAACCTGTGCTGTTCTGATGACACTCCCGACGCAACCGGTCGTCGTGGCTCACGGTCCACTTTATATTTCTCCAACTGCAACTCCAGTTTCCTTTGTTAAAACTCTAACTTCTTTTGCTCTCTCTCAAACTCCAACCTAAATTGTAGCATTCGGAACTCATAGTCACGCGCAGCTTGGTCATTCCCTAATTTGTTATTCTGAACCACAGTGGCTTCAAGCAAATCAGAATGTACAGACCAGTCACTTACGACAGAAGCATTGTCCTTCCTCTCAACAAAATCATACAAATCAGTGCCGCATAGATGGTGGCAAATCAGGTTAGCTAGTGGAAATGCGTTGGAACTTTCAGAGGCAATGTCCAACTTCTGTGCAACAAGTAATAATTCCTCTCTCCTCAGTGCTCTTACTCTCTCGGGATTAGGACTTGAATTAATAAACTCTGCAGCATCCTGCTCAGAAATAATATGAAGTGGAGCACACTTCTTACTAGCCTCACCCTGAGTCTCCATTGCTCACTAACTATTAGGCAAAGTACACAAAAAATGGAAAAATGCAATACAAGAAAAATACAACAGTAATGCGATGATAGAACACCAGTCTCAGTTCGGCAAAAATTGGAAATCCCGGCGAGGTCGCCAATTTATATGTTACGGACGGAGGGTAGAGATACGGTACAGTACTAGTCGCTAGACTAGACTTACCCCGAAGTTAGCTATCAACAGAATAAAGTAGCACTGGGTGGCAGGTATCTGACTATTAAAGTTATGAAATGTAAGTAAAAGAACAAACCCAGCCTATATGATAGAATGATAACACAACCCAAAGAGACCGTCCATACATATACCCAGGTTCAGGTACAATGAATAAAAATATGATAGAGAAACTACTCTGACTTTCTATAATATATATTGACAATATGAACGAACACAAAGATATACAATTAACACTGAAAGAATTAATAAATGAAATCAGGATTCCCAACTATGACAAAACGTGAGACAGAGTTCCCAGATTATATAATGCACTTGCAATAATCACTCAATAATAATAGTACGTTAGCACTTCGCACTTCACTGGCATATATGATAAATAAACATCAATGCATCACAACACACATGTAATAATATAATAATAGAAATATCAATGCACAAATATATATATAATAATAATAATAATAATAGTAATATCAATTTATAAGAGAGTGACCCTATGTTACTGTGAGAAGAATGTAGAAATAAACACAATTATACTTAACAAATACGTTGGCGTGTCTCGTCCCGAACCTCACCACACTCAATCACTTACAAAACACACACTAGTTGTTAGCTGTCCCGCGTCTCCCAAGCATCTAAACTCATAGGCGCAACCCCCCGCTTATATACAGTTAGCTCCACAAAGAGAAGTAAGCATGTTACAACAGAGTTATAAGCGCGTCTCCGAACTGTTCGTTAACGTAGACTTAAACACACATCACGCACACGCTCCCGTCTATCAACAACTAGGGGAAGTTACTAGAGACGAAAACGGACAATCTTCAAATCGCCACCTGGTAGAGGGGAGGGAATGCGTACGAATCTAGAAAACATAGCTGGCCATGACACTCTCGACCTTTTGACACACATACACAAAGAAAATGGAATAAAATAGATGAGCTACCGTCGGACACAACACATCCGGGAGCGAGCCTCCGCTACCACACTCACAGCCACAGTCACTTAATAGGATAGCAATACTTACAAATCAAATAATAATTCAGGCACGCGTAACAACAGATGTATGTACTACCATTAGAACCAGTGTAAACAGAGCTGAAAGCCGGGGTCACCAATTATAACGACAAAGAAGCCCTTGCATTACTACCCGGGGTGAACAGACTCTAATACACACGATAACACTTTATTGGTAAGTACAAAGAATAATACACCAGTAGCCATAGGTTGCCTGCCTGCCATTTAGCGTTGTGAGAGGGTCGTGGTTGCTGCAGGAGAGGTCTGGAGAGCTGGTACGCACACGTGTGATCAAGACGGGAACACGTGCGGGAGGCTTGGTGCAGGCAGTGGCAGGTACTAAACGACAGGGCTGGGCAGGTGTTTCTTGGTCCGGAGCTAGATTGAGAGTGGCCGAGCGCTGGCGGTCCGGCCCTTTTATTCCGTCGCTGCAGCGTCAGCGTCATCACGTGATATAGAATGTTTTCGAAGGCAACAAAGGAGCGGCCCGGTAATGGCGCTGCTATAGAGATAACAAAGGAGTGGCCAGGTACTGGCGCTGCTACACCAGTAAGTCTTGTATAGAAGCAAATATTATTCCCTTTACATTGCTTATTGATTGCGAATATCAATGGGAAATAAAGGTAAATGCAAACACAAAGTTCTAGTAAATTTCTGGTTCTGTAAGTTAAGGAACATGTCATTAAAACATTTATGACTTTGACAGTTGCTGTGTACAGTAGGCTAATTTTTTACCCACAATTCGAACATATATAAACTAGGGACGAGAGGTAGATTCACTAAACGATGTTGTAGCCTTCAGTTACGACCATGGATGTATGAAAAATTGAGAAGGCATGACGTCACATATTTGAAGCCAATTTTCTATTGGTACACTTGTAGTGTACCATAATATAGGTCGATTTTCATTTATTGAGTGTATAACCATTTTCTAATTATCTGCCTGCCCTGTATTGTGATTCTTTTACCATTACATTTCTTCATGCAGATAGCCTATGCAATTTCTTTCAGCATGTTCTCTTTGCCATTTTATGTAATATCATTGTCTGCATACTCTTGCAAAATTTCCTGTGTACAACATATGTATTATACATTTAATACCATAACCAAATACTCTTAGCTTTGTTAACGTCAGGTCCGCAGTAAAATGTATATAGTGTTAACTTGTTTTGACATTAAATCATTGGGAACTATTCACTGCATCTCTCTCTTCCTTGAGCACTTCAACAAGAGAGTTATAGACTCTAGCACTTCTACTTAAAGAGAGTTATAGACACTAGCTCTTTAGGCTGAGAAGTTGTAGTGGAGAAACCCTGACAGTGGCCCTTATACAGGAGTCCCTCTTTAGGTAGCAGCACAACTTATAGTTGGTGGCTACAACACTCACCACCCACCAACAAGTGGAGACCCCTGGAGAGTGCAGCTATAGCAATCACCAACAAGTGGTGACCCCCGGAGAGTGCAGCTGCTGCAATCGCCAACAAGTGGTGACCCCCGGAGAGTGCAGCTACTGCAATCACCAACAAGTGGTGACCCCCGGAGAGCGCAGCTGCTGCAATGGCCAACAAGAGTGGATCAAGTTGCAGTCTACAAGAACGCCTTTGCCCTGCAGTCACTATCAAGTAGTGACCTGGAGTGCTGCCGCTACCCCATTATAGTCTACAATAATGCCTTGGCCTGGCAGTCACCATCAAGAGGTGACTTGAGTTGCTACCTCTCCTGTGCAGCTGTTGCTCCCGCCACTGTCCATCCTATTGTCGTTGTGAACCGTGAGGCATCACCAGTCCACATCAGCCATCTGTAAGCCTCCAACTACGCCGTTGCTGCCTGCCATCCAACACCTATACACCACTGGTACTCGCGGCAGTCTAGCTACCAGCAACAATGCCCTCTCCTTGGATTACATTACAGTGCTTCGCCTTGGATTACAGTGCTTCACCTTGGATTACAGTGCTTCACCTTGGATTACAGTGCTTCACCTTGGATTATAGTGCTTCACCTTGGATTACAGTGCTTCACCTTGGATTACAGTGTTTCACTCTGGGTTACAGTGTATTGTCATTTATTAGTAGCACCTTGTGTGTGGATTACAGTACCAGTGTATTCAGCATACTAATATAACTTTACTAATGCAGCTGCCGTGATATCAGGTAACTCTCGTCAGCATTTACACCCTGAATTCACTGACCAGTATGTCTACTGAGGATCTCTCAAACTCAGGCAACCACACTGCCACTGCAGTAGCCATGAGAGCCCCTGCTTTCTGCAACCAAGACCCCACCATATGGTTCTCAATACTGGAGTGTGGTTTTGCTGCTTCTACTATCAAGAAAAGCCTCACTAAATTCTCACATGCTGCAAGCCTGCTACCACCTAAAGTTCTCATTCAAGTATCTGATGTCATTACTTCAGCCTCAACCTCTGCTACACCCTATGAGAATCTTAAGGCAGCAATTTTAAATCGCTTACAATCATCAGTGGTCACTCGTCTCCGCGAGTTGCTATCAAGAGAAGAACTTGGTGGAGAGAAACCTACAGACTTACTATGTCGTATGAAAACACTGCTTGGTGACAAGTACCAGGCCTTTGATAAAGATCTTTTCAAACAACTGTTCTATCAACGCCTGCCACCTGACATTCAACGTGCTCTCATCAGTGTGAAAGGCAAGCTGCCGCCAGATGAGCTTGCAAATCTTGGAGATGACTACATGGCAACTCTTCCACCTGTACCAGCATCACTAATCTCCTCCATAACGACACAAGAAAATTCCCAAATTGCCCAGCTCGCCAATCAAATTTCCCAGCTTACAATGGAAGTCAGCAACCTGAAGAAACAAATCAACAACCGCCCAAGTTCCCGACCCTTGACGCCAAACCGCCAACACCATCGGTCACGTTCAAGGAGCACTTCAAACTTCTGCTACTACCATCGCAGGTTTAGGGATAAGGCTCTCAAGTGTGAAAAGCCCTGCAGCTACACGGCATCAAACAACAACGGCGAACATTAACGCAGCATGTTTGCCATACACAGTCTACGCTGCTCCGCATCTTTGATCGCCAGTCCCATACCAAGTTCCTGGTAGACACCAGTGCCGACATCAGTGTCCTCCATGCTACAACCAGCCAGCAGTTGCTACCTCCTTTTCTGCATCTCTACGCTGCTAATGGTACCAAGATACCTGTATACTCGCAGCAAACAGTGCATCTGGATCAGAACCTTTGCTGCTCTTTTCAATGGACATTCTATGTAGGAGCAGTGTCACAAGCCATCCTTGGTGCTGATTTTCTCCGTCACTTCAACCTGATGGTAGACGTAAGAGGACGAAAATTGGCCGACCCACTCACAGATATCTTTACTAATGCACAGCCAGCACCTGGTGACAACCATGCTATCAACCATGACCACAAGTTTGCTGACATCCTCAAGTCATTCCCTATAATGACACAACCCTACTCATTCAGCATACCTGCCAAGCATCACGTGACTCATCATATAGAGACTACCGGACCCCCAGTGCACGCCAAGGCCCGATGCTTAGCCCCTGAGCGTTATAAGAAAGCCAAAGCCGAGTTCGAATCTCTGATGAGTAAAGGCATTATACGGCCCAGCAGCAGCAACTGGTCGTCGGCTCTTCACATTGTTCCTAAGAAGACCGGAGACATACGACCTTGTGGTGACTACCGTGCCCTCAATTCACGCACCGTGGAAGATAGATATCCTGTGCCCAACATTCAAGAGTTAACTTCCCAACTCTCAGGTTCCACGATCTTCTCTCGGATCGACCTCGTCAAAGCATTTCATCAGTTTCCAGTCCATCCCACTGACATCCTGAAGACGGCCATTATCACACCTTTTGGCATGTTCGAATATGTCCGGATGCCCTTTGGATTGCGGAACGCGGGACAAACGTTTCAACGCTTCGTAGATGAGGTCCTTCGAGGTCTACCCTACTGTTTTGAATACATAGATGACTTTCTCATCGCTAGTCCTGATGAAGTCAGCCACAAACAACACCTCCGCCAAGTCCTCCAGAGACTGCAAGATTATGGGGTCTAAATTAACACAGACAAGTCTGAACTCGGTGTGACATCCCTTGAGTTCTTAGGTCACACAGTCTCTCCAGCAGGCATTGCTCCACTTCCCTCAAAGTGCGAGTCCATCCAACAGTTTCCCAGGCCGTCTACCCAACGCCAGCTCAAGGAGTTCCTTGGGATGGTTAATTACTATAACCACTTCATTCCACACTGCTCCCTCCTGCTACGACCATTGTACGCCATGATTAAACCTTGCAAGAGAGGTCAATCTGTTACCCTGGTCTGGACTGAAGAAGCGGAAGCGGCCTTCCTCTCAACAAAACAGGCCCTCAGCGACGCTGCCACGCTCTCTTTCCCTGCACCAGACGCAGAAACTTCAATTGCTACAGACGCCTCAAACATTGGTGTTGGTGCCGTCCTACAACAGCGTGTCGGTACATACTGGCAGCCAATTGCCTTCTTTTCCAGGAAACTCGCCTCGGCGGAGTTAAAGTAAAGCGCCTATGACAGGGAGCTACTTGCCATCTTCAAAGCTGTCAAGCGTTTTCGCTACTTCATCGAGGGACGCAGTTTGCACATCTACACCCACCACAAGCCACTCACTACAACATTCCTCAGAAATAAGGAATCTTACACCCCACGACAAATGCGCCACATGGACTACATTGCCCAGTTTACCACAGATATACGATACGTCAAAGGTGCCGACAATGCCCCAGCTGATGCCCTCTCTCGAAACATCAGTTCTGTAATATCTTCTCCCATCGACTATGCCACCATTGCTGCTGATCAAGTCGATGACGCTGAGCTACAGCGACTGTTGGATAACCCTGCACTACAGATGAAGAAGATTACACTTCCAGACACCCAGGTCACACTGTATGCTGACACCTCCACTGACACTCTCCGTCCATATGTACCAGAGAAACATCGACACCAGCTCTTCAAGAAGTTACATGACCTCTCACACCCTGGAATCCGTGCCTCGCACCAGATGATGTCTTCCCACTTCATATGGGAGGGCATAAATAAGGACGTCAGACACTGGGCACGCACATGTATACGATGTCAAGCTTCCAAAGTCACACGCCATACACACTCTCCTGCAGCCACCTTTACGCCAGTCACCGAGAGATTTGACCATGTCCACATAGACCTCGTTGGCCCACTTCCGTACTCCAATGGCTATCGATATTTACTCACCTGTGTGGAATGCTTCACACGCTGGCCTGAGGCAGCACCTCTCACCGACATCACCACGGATACTGTTGCACGCGCTTTCATCGCTACATGGGTGTCCAGGTTTGGTGTGCCTCTAAGCCTTACTTCTGACCATGGTGGTCAGTTTGAGTCAAGCATGTGGAATAAGGTCATGATACTCCTTGGCATCCGCCGATACAGGACCGCCAGCTATCACCCACAGGCCAATGGAACGGTCGAACGATTCCACCGCCAGCTGAAATCTTCCCTGGCAGCTTCAGCCCAGAGAGAAGATTGGTCACTAGCACTACCTCTTGTCCTCCTTGGCATCAGAACTTCACTCAAAACAGATCTGCACAACTCCTCTGCTGAGCTCGTATATGGCTCTACGCTCAGGCTTCCAGGTGAACTTCTCTCTGCCACACCAGACCCCGAGCCTTGCAGCGTTCAGGACTTTGCAACACACCTGAAAAATGCCATGAAGTGCCTCCAGCCAGTGCAGCCTCGTACGTCCAACTCGAAGACCTTCGTTCACCAGGACCTGGAAGCCTGCACACTCGTCTTTGTTAGAGTCGATGCAGTCAAAAGGCCCCTTCAGCAGCCATATCAGGGCCCCTTCCGAGTAGTTCGCAGGACGAGGAAGAACTTCACCATCGACAAACATGGTTCTCAAGAAGTTGTGGCCGTAGACCGGGTCAAGCCTGCTTATATCCTGAATCCGGACCAGAAGCTGCAAGCAGTGCAAGTGACTGTTCCTCCAACACATGCTGGAAACAATAAACTACGACACACAAGAGTATCGTTCCTCCTTCCTCGAAACTAGGGGGGGGAGTATTGTAGTGTACCATAATATAGGTCGATTTTCTTTTATTGAGTGTGTAACCATTTTCTAATTATCTGCCTGCCCTGTATTGTGATTCTTTTACCATTACATTTCTTCATGCAGATAGCCTATGCAATTTCTTTCAGCATGTTCTTTTTGCCATTTTGTGTAATATCATTGTCTGCATACTCTTGCAAAATTTCCTGTATACAACATATGTATTATACATTTAATACCATAACCAAATACTCTTAGCTTTATTAACGTCAGGTCCGCAGTAAAATGTATATAGTGTTAACTTGTTTTGACATTAAATCATTGGGAACTATTCACCGCATCTCTCTCTTCCTTGAGCACTTCAACAAGAGAGTTATAGACACTAGCACTTCTACTTAAAGAGAGTTATAGACACTAGCTCTTTAGGCTGAGAAGTTGTAGTGGAGAAACCCTGACAGTGGCCCTTATACAGGAGTCCTCCTTTAGGTAGCAGCACAACTTATAGTTGGTGGCTACAACACTCACCACCCACCAACACACTGCCAAATAGGCCTACACCCAAAACATTGGTCAGCTGACCCTGGAGGGCCTGAACACATCTTGTGGTGAATTATATTTTTCTCACCTTTTTAACCATTATCCCTGCCTATAGATGTGTGAAAAGAGATCGTATTGACACTATACTATTTCACAGGTGAGGTGAGAACTTTATAACAATAAATATTTACGAAGGAAGAGAAATAAAACAGATTAAAATGTAGCGTCCGTCTTTATCGTGAATGTTGCTTGATGAGATAGTGGCAGCAACAGGAGGAGACAATTGAAAGACCATTCCAAGTACTGGGAGGTGTTAAGTGTACCTTGTGAAGAAGACAACTGTGAGACTAGCCCAAGTACTAGGAGGTGTTATGTGTGTCTTGTGAAAGACCTCTGTACCTTCACTAGTCGCTGGATGACCCCACACTTGTATTGCGACCAAAGCTGGCTACAGTAGTTCATTATGTACTGTACCAGAACCCTCTGGAAGGCCCTGGTGCAGCCCATAATACACTATTGTTGTCAGGTGTGGTCATCCAGCAAGTGGTGGAGGTGCAGAATACAGACTTATTCTGACCATGGCTGATATATTGGGACCAGTGATTTCGGACTTTTGTCTTGGCTGATTCAAACCAATGTCTTGGCTGATCAGATTCCTTGCCTTGGTTGATTAGAACAAAATTCTCTGATGATATGGATTTTTGTGTTGGCTGATTTGGACCCATATGAACCACAAGCAATTTTTTTTTTTTTTTTTAATAGATGACCTATAATCCATTAGTTGCCTGCATTTTCAGGCACGGTGGGTGTAATTAGGCAAGAAAAATAAAGAAATACCAAAGAAAACAGGGCACATCATGAAACTGTGCAAGGAATACAATGAAAGAAAGATCATGACTGGTCACTTACTTTAAGAAATATTTAGTTAAATACTCACCGGAGTGAACGGACTCACTAACAGGGTTGTTAATTGTTATTTTATGTGCAATTATCGTCACCAGTTTTAAAAAGATCCAAATAAGCCAATAAATGGTTTTAATCAGCCTAGTTCCAGTGAGTCTGTTACCCATTGTTGGTTGCCTGTCTCAAAATATAATACATTTTTAATCCTCGGGCCATAGCAGTGTTCCTCGTGCCCATTTACAGTATATTAGACAAACAACTCTTGATAATACGGTACATAGAACTTGCTTCAGAGTGACCCATAACTTCATTACAGAGTGTTTATCTTGTCATAATGTACTGTATAGTTTACCTCATTTCACTAAAAAGGCTAAAAATATCATATCAAGTCATATTAATATATGTGACAAGAAATCTAGCACCAGCTTGTATAATGAAGCACCCTTTTTATTTTACCATCATGTAAATATCTTCTCATAAATTGCATAGCATCCAATTTTATGTATATAATCATTCCAAACAATGTTTCCCTTTATGTATTTTATCATAATGTACTGTATAGTTTACCTCATTTCACTAAAAAGGCTTTAAATATTATATCATGCGACAAGAAATCTAGGACCTGCTGTACAGTTTAGAAAAACTTTCTTACCATCATGTATCTTCTCACAAACTGCAAAGTGTACATTATTATACTGTATATATAATCATTCCAAACAATGTTTCCCTTTATGTTCCTTGCCATATGGTGTATAATTTACTTCAATATACTGAGAAAAAGCACATTTCTTGTATTATTTTCCCTGGAATGATTCTGATACATGAAAATATTTCTTTCATTGATTGATTGATTACTAGATGCCACTACTAACGCTTTCAGGGCCCGTGTCGCACTGTTTTTCGGGAATAACTCTGTAACTAAAGGTTGGATCAGTATGATGTTTTGCCACGGGTTATTTCACACCTTCCGCTAATTTTTGGCACTATAATGGATTACCAAAAGTGAATAATTAAGGCACTTGTCCCCGAGAAATGCGTCATTTTTATGAAATTTAACACTGGGATACGAACGATCATAGTGTGACGTATATACCACGTCAGTCCACAGGCTCCACCCATCCCCTTCTTTCTCACCCCCACCCTACTCTCTCTCTCTCTGGTCTCGAAACTTTGTTCGGCAGGAGACCGAGAACTGGAGGTTGCAGCCTTAACCAGGGCGTCAGCACGCTCTTTCCCATTGATACCCACATGGGATGGGACCCAACAAAACGTGACTAAGCCTGCAAGATGCAGGTGTAAACTTCTGGAAGAAGCCATGGAGCCAACCTGGGGACCCGCACAGGACAAATCTGGAAGTCATCAATACCCATCTCCTCCATAGCCTTCCTGACCCGGAAGCCAAAGGGCCATGGTGGTTTGAGGATGTGAGAGGTAGTACTGATACATGATATCAGATGACACCGCCAAGCAGGGAAGGGAGTCAGTAAATCGATGTAAGCAATGCCAACAGCGAACCATCAAGGACTGGCGAGGGAGATCAAGAGGTAGCTCATCAGCGTCCACCAGGAGATTGGTGATTGGGGAAGACCTGAAGTATCCTGTTGCCAGACGTACATCAGGTTCATGAACAGGGTCTATGACTCTGAGACGGGAATCCGTGGCCAAGGAGTCGAGTTTTGATCTAATAAGAGCATGATATAGGCAAAGGAGGGGAGCGTAATCAGCCACTAAGGACTTATGACCCAGGACCCTTAAAAGGTTGAGAGCCTGGAGGCAAGATACCTTAAGTGAACGAAAATGGGGAACCCAAGTCTCGTCGACACAACGAATCCAATGACCATACATGAATAAGTCCGGATCGGGGTGGACCCCCCAGATGCAACAGAAGTGCATAGCAACCGTCTTGGCAGGAGAAAAGCAAAACCCGTGAGAACCAGCCCAGCGTGACAACCTGTCAAGGACAAGCTGCATGTGCCGCTCCACCACTAACATACGGGAAGCAGCAAACCAGACTACCAGGTCGTAAAATTCATTGAGTCAGCATTCTCTAATCTCCACCGAGGTAACAAGACTGCGGTACGTACCTGTTATTTTCCAAGAGTATAGGAAAGTGGTCACTACCATATAAATCGGGCAACACACTCCAAATATAATCAACAGTGCACTGGGTGAGCAGAGAGATATATCAATGGCAGTAAAAGCCCCAGTAGGGTTATGGATATGTGTCACATCTCCTGTATTTAAAACCCCTCGAGGGTCTGGTTGACCACTGCTTGTGGAAGAGAAAGAGCTTTTTCGTTATCCATATAACATTAGTATTAGTTTAAATATATAATATCAAAAACCTCATCTTCAATAAAAGAAGCCAATAAAACACCCCCTGGATTGACCGAACAGTCACCCCACAGAGAATGACGACCATTAAAATCACCCAATAAAATAAAGGGAGAGGGAAGGTCCCTTACAAGACAGTTGAGATCACACCTCACAACTGTAACACTGCAACAGCCTGAACCGGAGTGTCAAAGCTCCAGGCTTGTGCACGGAACATAGAGTCGAACTATGAGTACTGAGCCACCATGGTGACCCTGCCCTTCAATTTAATTGAAATAAAATGCAGCATATACAAAAGGACTGGGAGGAATGGAGTCCCCAAGCATTGTCTCTTGGCGACAAACACATGCAGGGAAGTAGCAAGAGAGAATAAAGCGCAGTTCCTCCCAAAAGGCACGCAAGCCACGACAATTCCAATGAAGGACCTTGAACAGTGTTACTTTAATACGGATTTTGGGGAAGCCTCACGCAGGGACTTCCCAATGTCAAGTTTTCTCTAATCCTGGGCCACTAGAAGAGGAGCAAACCCGAGGAGCTTTTCTTGGGGCAGTAATTGGGACCCGTAGATGAGTCCCTAAAGCACCTGATATGTTAGAAGAAGGTGAAGGGAGATGAGCAGGGATCCTCTTTGAAACATCCACATTGCTAATGTCCTGTACAGTAGTGGTATCACTGACACAGGCACAGACATCAACATCCATAATGCAGGTGGAAGAATTACTCCGCTGCTCGAGCGGAAGAAAAACTGTATCCTTTGAAGTCACAATAACTGAGGCAACCACATTCACTTCACGTCAATCCGATGTTCCCAAAGGAAGCTTGCGAGGGGGAACATCTGTTGAATCAAAAGATTTATTGGAGCCATGAGAATGCTTTTAGTGAGATTTAAAAGTAAATATAGATGAGTCTACAGAAATGGTAGCATTGCAAGGAGGAACGTCCATGGAGTCAAGTGTCTCAGAGGAACCACGAGGACATTTCAGTTGTAATATAGTTGACTTGTGTTTCCGTTTTTGAGAGCGTGTGGCAGCGTGAACCTATACCTCACGTACATACTTATACCAGGCCTTCATCTCCACGCTGGAGGTAGCCTCGTCACGTCGCACACCCTCCGAAACAAAATGCCCAAACATAGAAGTCCCCCACCCCCCACATCTTAACCCCCAATCCCGGTTGGAGGAGGGAGGCCCCCACCGCACAACCGCTTCTCCTTGTGGGACTACAAGGGGCACAGCCGTGTTTGCATCCATAGCAAGACCCGACAGCAAAAGCTGGTATACCCCTGCCACTTCACTACAGGGCAAACTCCCCCTCCAGCTTCAGCCAGCCATGGGCCACACTCAACGCAGGCCACTCCTCAAAGGGCCGTGAAGCTGCGTCCACTCTTCAAGCATTCACCACCCTCCTCCACTCGTTTCTTTCACGTGCAATCACTCTACCTTGCTCCACAGGTATACCTCTTCCACTCAGAGCTCCTTTCACGGTGTCCATCCATCTCCTCTGTGGCCTTCCTCTCCTCCTTACACCTCCCACATTTGAGCCCCCTATCCTCTTTACCATTCTATTCTCCTCCATTTTCTCCACATGTCCAAACCATCTTAACACACTCTGCTCTGCACGGCCTGCTAGCTCTCTCACGACACCTGTTCTTCTCCTCACTTCCTCATTCCTGACTCTATCCATTCGAGTCACACCACACATGCTTCTCAGACATCTGATCTCTACTACATTCAAACTTCTCTTCTCACTTTCTTCCATATTCCATGTTTCTGCTCCATACAGTGCAGTGGGCACTGCTATCCCTTCGTACAACTTCCCCTTTACATCCATTCTAAGTGACTTACAGCCAAACATCCTATTCATTCCTCCTAGCACCTTTCCTACCTCATTTACTCTAGATTTTACCTCTGTCTCTATCTTGCTATCCACCGTCACCTTTGACCTCAAATACTTAAACACTCCACCTCCTCCAATATATCACCATCTAGCATTATATTCATCCATCTATCCTCTGCTCCTCTCCTACATCTCATTACTTTGCTCTTTGCCACGTCCACTCTCAGTTTCCTCCTCCTGCACACCCGTCCAAACTCCTGCACTAACATACTCAGTTCCTTTTCTGACTCTGCCACTAATGCCGTATCATCAGCAAACAGTAATTGGTTTAGGCACAACTCTCAACCTCTGCTGTCCACCAAACTCAGTCCTCTCTCCATCACCCTAGCATTTACCTCTCTGACCACACCGTCTATATAAATATTAAACAACCATGGTGACATCACACAGCTTTGACGGAGTCCCACTTTTACTGGTAACCATTCACTTACGTTACTTCCCACTCTAACACGCGCTCTGCTGTTCACATAGAAACTTTTCACCCCTCTCAATAATTTTCCCCCAGCCCGTACAACTGCAAAACCTTCAACAATCCATTTCTATCAATTCTATAATATGCTTTCTCGAGATCCATGAATGCCCATACTTTTTTCTTATTTTTCTCCAAATACTTTTCACACACCTGCCTTACTGCAAATATCTGGTCCACACAACCTCTTCCTCTCCTAAAGCCACCTTGCTCTTCACCAATCACAGTCCCCGTACCCTCTCTGACTCTTCTTATCAGCACCTTCCCATACAACTTTCCTACTACACTTAACAGGCTTATACCCCTGAAACTCGTACATTGGTATCTATCTCCTTTTCCCTTATATAGAGGTACTACACCAGCACTCACCCAATCTATTGGGACCTTACCACTGTCAAAACACACCATCAACAACCTTACCAACCACTCCATCATACTTGTTCCACCATATTTCAGACATTCTACAGTGCATCCATCCAAACCTGAAGCTTTCCCTGTTTTCGTCTCTCTCATTGCCTCCTCCACCCCTTTCCAAACACACCAATCTCAGCTTCTCTATCCTCATTAAAATTCAGCAATCCCTCAAAATACTTGGCCCATCTCCTCTCAACTGCCTTCTGAACAAGCATGGTACCATCCACTGCTTTCACCCATTCCTCTTTCCCTGATGTCCCTTTCCTTATCCTCTTGACTTATTTCCAAAACATTTTCTTATTTTCCTGGAAATTTTCTGTTAACTCCCCCTCCCACCTATCATGTGCCCTCACTTTAGCATCCCGTACAGCTCTCCTTGTTCTATTTCTCTTCTCCTTGTAACACTCATACGATTCCTGAACTTTCCTCTGTAACCATACTTCAAACGCTCGCCTTTTTTCCACTATAACTGCCTTAACTTCCTCACACCACCATTCACAACCCTTCCTCAAACCACCCCCAACCCGTCTCCAACCACAAACCTTCTCCGTACGTACTACTATTGCCCTTTTAAAAATTTCCCATTCCTCCTCTACTTCACCTGTCTCCCTCTCCCTTACTCAATTCCAATTCCTAGCAATCTCCTCTTGATACTCCAACATCTTTTCTTTCTTGCTCAACTCACTCACTTTTAAAGCCCTCTTTACTCCTTCCCTATTTCTTGATACCACTCCTAAACTCACTCTCAACCTACTCTCTACTAGGAAATGGTCCGAAATACCACACCCTTCCCCCCTCAATACTCTAACATCCAACAAACACGGTAAAGCAGTCTTTGACACTACCACATAGTCCATCAAAGCTCTATCTACCATTCTCCCATTTATCTGACTTACCCAAGTATATATATATATATATTTTTTTCTTTCTTTTCTTTCTTTGAGGCAAGTAAGGTTAAAGGAAATGGCAATTTCAGCTTTGGAGAGTTTATTGTTGGTTTTCTTCAATTGTCTGACAATTTTCTTCTGGTAGGGGTAGATTTTCTGTAATAGTTGGCCTAGGTTCGACGACGTTTCGGAGATAACATTCTCCATCTTCAGGTATGGGTAGAGTGACTGTGACAATGGCAATGGTGGTGGGAGTAAAGAGGAAAAAACAAAGAATGTGTGATATATATCACTAGAGGTTAGTAAGGAAATAGAAACATAGTAGTAGTGTACAAGTTCCTGGGCTCAACCAGGTTGCTGCCATGTTTATTTTAAGTTTCAAGCTTAATATTCTATTTCATTTTCACTGCCTATCTATTCAATATGCTTATTTGCCACCGTCTGTCTATTTATTTGTTTTCTTGTCACCGTCTATTTCTTCATTTTATTATCTCTCACTCTCCAATTTTCCCTCTCTCACTCTATATTATTTATTATTCATTACTCTTATTTTTTTCATTACCACTTTATTTTTCTATTTATTTTATTTTTGTTTTTTACTTAGGTTTTAATCTATTTTATTAACATTTTTTTTTATTCTTTTTTTTTTTTTTTTTTTTTTTTTTAGTCTCGGGTACATCTCTTCATTTTATTATATCTATTTAAATATATATTTATATATTTTATTTTTATTCGTTTATTTATTTATTCTTGGAGGGCCAGTTCACTTTTCCTGTGTCCCGGTTACACCTCATTTTTTTTTTTTTTTTTTTTTTTTTTTTTTATAATAATAGTATGTACAGAGTTTTACACAGTTTTGTCTCTGTCCACATAAAATCTTTTAGCTAAGTTACATTATTCATTGTCATTTATATGTAAATAACTTATAGGGAACCAGTTATTCTGTTTGGTTCCCTCATAGTTAGTTGTTAGTCCAAATAAGTTATTACTAAGTTCTAGTGCTGTTATTTTTCTCCAAATATATATTGCTCTATTCACTAATAGTTCTTTTATTTTTATTTTTTTTTCATTGCTTACTATATCAGGGTATTTTATGTTATAAATGAATCTTAGTGCCTTATTTTGGATTATTTGAAGTGAACACAAGTTAGAATTTTTCATGGCTACTTGTGGAATTGGTGGGTATTCTATTGATCTCATTAATGCTAAATACAATTTTCTCTTATTTCTTGCAGTAAGTCCATTAAATTTGTATAATCTAGTAAGTATGTGGTTTAATTTATTAATTTTATCTGATATAAAGGTTTTATAACCTGTTCTGGTTATGTTCAGTCCAAGTACAGTACCTTCGGTTGCATACTCATATATTTCACCATCTGCCACTACTGGAGCTGAGGTTGTTCTACCTATAGGTATTATTTTGAATTTAGTTGCATTTGTCTGGATTTTCCATTTCTTTTCGTAGTTATTTATGCTTTCAATAGCGTTTTTTGTGTGCATTGATAAAAGTTCTTTTGATTTCCCTGGATATGCTACTATTTGTGTGATATCGTCTGCAAATACAACATATTCGCTGTATGGTGTAGGTTGTGGCATGCCTGAAGTATAAATAATAAAAAGGGTTGGTGAAAGACATCCTCCTTGAGGAACTCCACTTTCTAATTCAAATGGTGGTCCCAGGTAATGTTCTATTTGTATGTATACTTGTCTATCCGTTAAATAATCACAGAGGATTTGTTTCATATATGATGGTAGTGTTGTTCTTAATATTTTATATTTTAAACCTATGAGCCAAACTTTGTCAAATGCTTTTTTGATATCTCTTAAAATTAAGTTAACATGATCTTTGTTTGCTTTCGCCCTTGCTATAGTATCAGTGATGATTGTTAATGCGGTTTGTGTTCCTCTGTTTTTCCTAAATCCGTTTTGTCTTGTGTTTAGTAAATTGTTGTTCTCTAAATATGTAAGTAGTCTATTGTTTATGATTTTTTCAAATAGTTTTCCGGTTACTTCTAATAAAGATATTGGTCTGTAGTTAATTATTGCTTTATTGTCCTTTCCTTCCTTAGGGATGAAAATCATTTTTGTCTTTTTAGTTCATCAGGAAAGTATCCTGCTGATAATGACGCATTATATATGTTTAGTAGTTTCTCAATCCCTTTTTCTGGTAGATTCATTAATATGTTTTTAGTAATACCTGTTAATCCTGGTGTTTTTTTCTTTAAATTTTCTCAAATTATGTAGTAGTTCTGCTTCTGTTATTTTTCCTGCATCTGGTATTCTCTCTAGGTCAACTCTTTCATTTGGTGTTATGTCTTTAATTTTATCTTGCATCCATTCCTTTATTGTATTTTCATGTTCCTCATCAAAATTCTCATTTCCTGCTTCAGTGATTTTAAAAACTTGACTCCATATATTTCTGAAGGCTTTTTCCTTTTTATCATCTTCATAGATTTTGTTTCCATTGGTATCCTTAACATACGGGGTTTTAGTTTTTTCCTTTCCATCTAGTTGATGTATTTGCCTCCAAAATGCTGTTGATTCATTTGTATCATTAATATTTTCTATTAATCTGTTCCATTCCTCTTGTTTGTTCCTTCTATATATATTTTGTAATTGTTGTTGAAGTTGTTTTATCATGTGTATTGTATAGAGATTTGGTCCATTTTTGTCGATGTTAATTGTATGTGTCAGTGAATTGTGTTTGTATTATTCAAGTTTCTGCATTTATTCGTGGATGGGGTAAAGTTTTGTATTTTGTTCTCGGTATGTTCTTCTTCATAGCCTTTGTTATTTATTCTTGAAAGTTTTCTAGTTCTTTGTCTATTTCTTCTATACTTTTGTTATTTAATTTAGCTGGTCTCATATTTTCTAAATCTGATTTGTACCCTAACCAGTTAGCTTTATTCATTAGATATCTTTCCTTTATTGGAATTTGTATGGGGCTGGTAGACAGTTTCATTACTAATGGAATTTGATCACTTGATGTTAAAGGTCCTTGTTGGAGATGGTAGTTTAGTGATGCTTTGTTATTACAAAAACTCTGTCTGGGGTGGTGAAGCTACTGTGTCCAATAAAAGTTTTAAAGTTTGGTCCTAGATGGATTAATTTTCCTGCATTCATTATTGTATACAGAGAGTTGCCAACATTGTTATTATTACTATGTCCAAGACTTATGTGTCTTGCATTAAAATCTCCTAATATATAAGTTGGTATGTTATAATTTATTAATTTTAGGCAATCATTTGCTGGTAAATATGGTCGTCTAGGTGGTAGATATGTTGTACCTATTATTATTTCTCCAATGGATGTTTGTATTTTTATAGCTAATGTTTCTTCGGCAAAATTATCTATTAGTTTGTAAGTTACATTTTTCCTTATTGCAATTGCTACACCATCACTGAGTTCACCAGACTTGTTTGATTTATATACATCATAATTAAAAATTTGCATTTTTTTCTTTTTCTCTTTGTCCATGTTCGTTTAGTAATGTAATGTCAGGGTCGATAATTTTATATAGATTACTTAGTTCATATTTCTTTGTGTTCCAGTGACGAACATTGTGTTGAAGTATTGTTATTGTTTTCATTGTATCCATGGTACTAACTTATTTTTTTTGTTCTCCTTGATTCTTCTGGGGGTGATCGGTTCATTAGTCCATTTCTTATCTTTCTGTATGACCCTTCGTCTACCCTCTTGAAATCATATTTTGTTATCTTGATCTTGTTCATTGATATTAGCTGCTTGATGTCGTCTTCTTCGTATCTTGGTTCAGTGTATGTCCACTTGAAATTACCCAGTTGTATTTGCTGTAGTATATATTCATTGTGTGGGCATGATGTTTTTCCCCGTTAGATGTATTTTGAGTCCTATTTCCTCTGCTTCTACGGGGTATCTTCCGACTGTACGTGTGCTGAACTGGTCTACTGTTGTTTCTTTGTCTGTTCTGTGTTTACGTCCTTCCAGTCTTGGGTCTCGGTTGTACTGTTGTGTTGTTTGAGTGACATGTGTAGTTTCTTCCATGCTAGTAGAGTCTTGTTTATTTTTTTGTCTTTGTATTCTGTAATTTCATCTGTTGTCTCAATGAATGTTGCTCCTAAAAGACTACTTGAGTCTGGTCTCTAGGAACCACATTGTTGGTAGGTCGTTTTTTTGGAGCATGGTGTTCAGTTCTTTTTCATATGAGCCAGGACTAGCAAGGTTCATGATGTGAGCATGCATAATGCTAATTAGAATTTTTGTATGTTTGTGGTCACTTAGGTTGATTCGTGTCGTTGGTCCAGGTGTTTTTACTTGTTCTGCTGCTCGTTTTGCTATTTCTGCATATGTCATTTGCTTGTTGTTTTCTGCTCTTTGTTTATTTTCTTCGGATATTTCTTTCGTTTTCCTCTTTCTAATTGGACAAGCCATGGCTAGTGTTCAGTGATTTGCTGGGAGGTTGTGTTTCTCACAGTTAATGCAGTGTTTTCCCTCGTGTGTACAGTTTCTGAAGGTATGTCCCAGTTCGCCACATTCTGAGCATATTATTAGATTGTTATGAGGGCAGTCATTGGTCTGGTGGTCATATATTTTGTAGCATTTATAGCATGTAGTTATTTGTATGTATTCTTCTTGTTCGATCTGGTCTGGTGATATTGCTAGGTTGAAAGCTAGAATTCCTTGTTGTTTTGCTTTTTCAACCATTTTTATATCTTCTAATCTCAATTTTATTATATTTGTATAGTTTTCAATTTTTGTGACATCAGTAATCTTTATCCAGTTGTTTTGTTTCTCAATTTCTTCTTTAATTTCTTCTGGTGTATATTCCCCAATGATATGGTCTAATCTTTTAATGAATATTGACCTCTTTATTTTAATTTCAAATGGTACCATTACCAGTAGGCCAATTTTTTCTAGTTCTTTTGTTGCTTCTTTGTTGAGTAGTTTGTCTGCATCTTCTTCGTTTCTACATATTGCTTTGTAGCCCTCATTGGTGGTAAAAATTCTGGTGAAAGGTACATTTAGTTTCCCATATGCCAGCCTTGCTAAGATTTGTTTGTTGCATTGCTGATCCTTGCTTGTATGTTTCAGTCTAATTGTTGGGTTCATCTTGAATGTTTTGATGTTTCATGTGTATAAATGATTGTATATATGTTGGTGCTCAAACTGCCTATATTCAGCACCTGGCCCTTGTCTAGCCCACCCCCTCAAACTGGGGTCGTAGGTGGTGACGTCGGGAAAGCTGAATTTACCCTCAGAGATTGAGCCTATCCCTATTTCTACCTAAAAGTGTTTTGCCACCTTCCCACCCAGGGCGCTAGTCCACGTCACCCTTAGACAGGGCGTCTCAGCTCGAGGGAGGATATGCCTCCCAACGGACAGAGATAGCGAGGACTGTACCGGGTGTAGGGCTCTATGGCTGAAAAGTGGTGAGCACAGTGTAAGTTGGTGTAAGGAATGTGTATTATGAACTGCAGGTGCTCTGCAATTTACTACTAATTAAGGAGAGCACTGTTGATGTTAGCGTCAAGGAGCAGAGCAGCTCAAGCAGCGGGCGAACCGGCGAGCTGTTACTCCTTGTGGTCGGTAGTCGGTTGGTTGCAGTATGTGGCAGACCCATCAAAGACAAGACATCACTCCAAGAGGACCACGTCATCTACCGACATAACTGCACCAATGTGGACTGTGGGCCACATTCCTACATCGGGATGACGACGACTCGCCTGACAAGACGTCTTACCATGCACCTCCAGACTGGGTCTATTAAATCTCATTACAAGCCCCCCTCCCATAGCCCTCTTACTCGACTTGACTTGGACCGTAACACCACTATACTGGACAGAGAGAACGACCCCAGACGCCTTTTTCTCCTAGAAGCTATATACATACAGACAATCCGCCCCTCCATGAACATACAAACTGAAGATTTTCAAGCTCTACCCTGCTCCAAGCGCCCCTCCAACCATCTTTCCCAGGTCTCCTCTACCATCAACATATCGACTCCAATACCACCCATCAATCACCCTGTACTTAGATACAACTAAAGATCATCCAAGCCAGCTCCCCCCAACCATCCCAGCCCCGTGTCTACTTCCCTCAAAACACCTCACCCACAAGCCTAAGCCCCGCCCCCCACCCTCACCTCACCTCACCTCACCTTACCTCCCAATATCTCTACCAACCAGCCTCCCTCCACCCAGACTAAACCCTCCCTGCCACGCCCTCTTAGTGTCACTTGAGCCACCAGTTCCCTATATATGCCCCGGAATCACGCTACATGAAACAGATCAAACAATCCTAGGAGAACCGGATCGTAATTTGATGATGGGTAGGAGTCGTGCTTGGGATAAGAAAAAAATAAACATGAGACGTGTGATAGAGAACAAGGTAGACTCATTGTGGAGGTCTAACAGGGAGGCGACACGACCGTAAGAGAAGTACAAAGGGAACGATTGCCGCCGAGCAGCATTCTACTGGGGACACTCAATGAAAAAATATTGGACTGTATCTCGAGTCTGACAGTTCTGGTTGTGTAGGGGGTGCCTCGTCTTTTGCAATGGTTCGGAGAAAGTCATGTGACCACTAACGGCTAAGTAGTCCGGAGTTTGTTGTTTGTAAGAGATCCCCTACCCTGTAGTTGGTTACACACATCTCAATGGCCATCATCCGCCTACCCCCAACGCCTAATCTCTCTCTCTCTCTCTCTCTCTCTCTCTCTCTCTCTCTCTCTCTCTGTGTCAGATAAGCGAGTCAACATATTCTAACTCTTAAACCCAGATAAACAGGCGTTGACAATGCTGACTGTACCAAGAAATTCAGTCCGGAGCTGTACATGCTCTACAGTCATCGAAGATGTTAGGGCACTAGTCATTGTCACCGTCAACTACATTTATGGACCGCATCGTTTGAACCTTACAGTGAGTATCTCCCACAGACAAAGAATGTTTTGCCTCAAAAGCTGTTTTGGCAGCAGCATTTGTATTAAAAGTAATATAGCACTGATTAGATATGCAGTTACTGTCATAGGTGATTCAGATACGAAGAACCACTCCAAAACACTTGAAATTGGAGTGGATAGCGCTATAGGAAAGGGATGCAAGCAGATTAGTCATCATTAATGTGTCCAAACCGCTAATAGGGTTCGTCGACACAACACCCGACTGCTGGGTCTTCTCTTATTTGCAGCCTTCTGCATACCACCACAACCAGAGAGTGACGTCTTGCGGGCCTGGTCGACCACCGCTCGAGGAAGAGAAAGAGACTTATCGTTATCCATATAAAATTATCATTATTGTAATGGCCACAAGAGCCAAGAGCTACTACCTACTGGGCAGATGTAGTGACCGAGCGCTGGTCGCCATGGGCTTTAAAGTTTGCCCACGACGGTGCTGAGATCCCCTTTCCCAACAACTCCCGTCCCAGACACCCAACCGTTCAATACAGGACGACCCCTAGAGGGCAGTCCCTCTGGCGGGCAGCACTGTTGGCTCGTACTGGCAGCCTATTGCATGGGAACTATTTAGTCTGGTCTCTCACTGGCGACCTTTCTAGCATGGGAAGCCCTCTCTCCCCGAAATCGGGGCAGATCAGGAGCCGAAGACCCTTCTAGTCTAGCTCACCAGGTCTCAGAGACACGCAAGCCCCTCACCACCACCACCACGTCAAGGCTGTTCCTACTGGGGGGGGGGGCGAACTGAAAGGAAGTTAGGTTTGAGGATGGAAGACGATATGCTAATGGAGACTTTGGTCACTTATAATCTGAAAATATTAATGCTAAAGGCGGAGGCAAAGTGTTTGAAGGTGATTTTACACAATATAGGACCATTGTATGACTGAATGCATAATAAGTAGTAAGCTTACGAATGAAGAAGAGAAACTTTTCTATCTGGAACAGTACACAAAGAGTAAACCAAGGGAAATAGTTAGAGCATGCCTACACATGTCACCTGGTGTATGGTATCGCAAAGCAAGAAGGCTATTATATAAAAGATATGGAGATTCTGATAGAATAGCAGTCTCTTGTGTCAATAAGGTACGGAATGGCCAAGCTTGAAAGCTGATGATGTCGAGGGACTTGATTAGTTCTCTGTAATGTTGGTGAGTTGCAAAAATGCTGTGTCGGGCTTGTCGCCAGGGGCGCGAGAGATTGAGCACCCTAAAACAATGAGAAGAGTTTTGGAGAAATTACCGTTTCCTATGCAGGACCGATGGAGAAGAGTGGTAGATAATATTTTGGAGCAAGATTACAAACCTGTGTCGTTTTGCGATTTAGTAGATTTTGTGGAACATGAGGCTCGCATCATCTCATTTTTCGGAACTCTAAATTCTAAATTCACAGGATAGTAAAATGAAGAGATCTGATGAGGGATTTAGAATGATTCATACAGGCCGAGTGAAAGCTACTAAAGTAAATTGTCACACAGTTACCGTTACCAAGGATACTGAGCCGAGATGTCTGTGTTGTGGAAAGGAACATTATACAGACGAATGCAACGTGCTGAAAGACAAACCGACTCTGTATGAAAAGGTGAAGCCTTGTTGATAGTCTAATGGTGACCGGGATTGAAATATATGACCCTGAGGAGAATCACATAATTCAGTTACCTCCTGCCTATACATTACACAAAGTACAAGTGTCACAGGAAGATATAAATAAGAAGGAGGATTTGGAAAAATGGCCACACTTTCAGTGTAATAATGTCCCAGAATATGCTGCTGATGTTGGATTTATGATAGGGAATAAAGTTCCTCAAGCGATGAAACATTGGCAAGTAATACATAGCCCAGTTGAAGGTGGACCCTTTGCCATGAAGACTAAGCTTGGGTGGATTGTGACTGGGTATCATAGGAGTAGAAAGCATACACACATCAATGTCAAAAGAGTGCAAGTTGAGAATATGAACATGGACCAGATGCTTATCAATATGTCGTCGTCGTCGTCGGCATCCTTCCGTCTACGAGAGACGATGGTGTAGCGTCCGAGTTCCTCTGCATTTCCGTGAGTGGCTGTACAGTCCAATTCGCGAGTGACAATCTCTGTTGCATTCGTTGCATGTGAAAGATGATGTCTGCTGAGGCTGTCCTCGTCTTGCCTTCTTCCTGGCTCTCTGCTGAGTGAGCGCCGCATTCCTCACCTCCTCTGCCTCCTGAACGCCTCGTCTGACAGTGAGGCGCCAGGCCGAACGGTCCTCATCAAAGCTTTCCCACCCACTGATGTGGATGCTGCAGTGCTTCAAGCCCCTTTTGCAGACATCCTTAAATTGCAGTCGTGGGCGTCCAGTCAGTCGTGAGCCATCCGCCAGTTCACCATACAGGAGATCCCTGGGGATGCGGCCGCATTCCATTCTCCTGACGTGGCCGAGCCAGCGAAGGCGCCTCTCGCTGAGTATGGCGAACATGCTATGCGTGTTGGAGCGTTCCAGGACCTCTGTATTGGGTACTCTGTCCTGCCACTGGATATGTAGAATGCGGCGTAGGCATCTCAGGTGAAAGCTGTTGAGCTTTCTCTCCTGGCTCGCATAGATGGTCCATGCCTCGCTGCCGTAAAGAAGTGTGCTGAGCACGCAGGCCTGGTACACACGCAGCTTGGTCTTCTCAGTGAGACTGGGGTTGTTCCAGACCCTCTTGTTTAGTCTGGCCATAACTGCTACTGCCTTGGCAATCCTGCTGTTTATCTCTGTGTCGATGGAGAGCGAGCTGGAAATGGTGGACCCAAGGTATGTGAAGTTCTCCACAACCTCCAAGTCATACCCATCAACGGCAACATTTGGAGGACTGTCTGCACCCTGCACCATAATGTTTGTCTTCTTCAGGCTGATGGTCAGCCCAAACTCCCTGCAAGCGTGGGCGAGGCGGCTGACGAGCCGCTGGAGGCCGTCTTCTGTGTGTGATGCCAAGGCTGCGTCGTCGGCAAAGAGCATCTCGCGAATGAGAACCTCCGTGACTTTGGTCTTTGCGCGGAGGCGAGCAATGTTGAACAGCCCGCCGTCGGACCTGGTGTGCGTATAGACCCCCTCACTGCAGTCCCTGAAGGCATACTGTAGCAGCACGGAGAAGAAAATGCTGAAGAGCGTTGGCGCAAGAACGCAGTCCTGTTTCACTCCGCTGCTGACTGGGAAGGCCTCTGATGTTACACCGTTGAAGCAGACTGTGCTGTGCATGTTCTCATGGAACGAGGTGACAATCGCGAACAAATGTGGGGGACAGCCTATCTTCTGCAGTAGTTTGAAGAGTCCGCTACGGCTGACTAAGTCAGATGCCTTGGTCAGGTCTATGAAAGCGATGTAGAGGGGCAACTGCTGCTCTTGACACTTCTCCTGCAGCTGACGTAGGGAGAAAATCATGTCTATGGTTGATCGACCGGCTCTGAACCCGCACTGGGACTCTGGGTAGACGTGGGTGGCCAAGGTGTGCAGACTCGCCAGGGCCACACGGGAGAATACTTTCCCGACGATACTAAGCAGGGAGATGCCCCGGTAGTTGTTGCAATCGCTACGGTCTCCTTTGTTCTTGTACAGAGTGACTATGTTGGCGTCTCGCATATCCTGGGGGATGTGACCTTGTTCCCAGCAGAGGCAGAGGAGTTCGTGCAGGGGTTGGAGCAGTGCAGGTTTCCCACTCTTCAGGACTTCAGGTGGAATGCCGTCACTCCCAGGGGCCTTCCCGCAAGCGAGGCAGTCTATGGCTTTGCTGATCTCTTCCATGGTGGGTGGTGTGTCCAGCTCTTCCATAACAGGCAGGTCGGGGATGGCGTTGAGGGCGGTGTCAGTAACGATGTTCTGGGTTGCATATAGCTCAAGGTAATGCTCAACCCATCGTTCCAGTTGTTTTCCTTTATCTGTGATGACTTCACCTGTCTTGGACTTGAGAGGCACAGTTTTGGCAATAGTTGGACCTGTCGCCTTCTTGATGCCCTCGTACATCCCTCTTGCATTTCCTATTTCAGCAGCTCTCTGTATACTGTTGCAGAGGTCCAGCCAGTAGGTGTTGGCACAGTGGCGGGCAGTCTTCTGGGCATTTTTCCTGGCGGTCCGAAGGGCTTCTAGTGTGCTGGGGCTAGGTACAGCCTTGTAAGCCAGAAGCGCTTTCCTCTTTGCCTCAGTCACAGGTTCCATGTCCTCCCAATGGGCCTCGTACTAGTCAGCATTCCTGCGCTCCTTCTTCCCAAAGGCAGCGATGGCTGAGTTGTACACAGCGTCTCGGAGGTGGGACCACTTGGCGTTGATGGCACCATCAGGAGGTGTCTTCTCTGTGAGGGATTTTTCCAGCCTGTTGACAAACTGCTGAGACCTCTCTGGGTTGCTGGCATGGCAGGTGTTGATGCGTGGACGTCCCTTTTTCTTTGAGCAGTGCACCTTCACCGGTGTCAGTCGCACTTTGCTGGCTATGAGAGAATAGTCTGTGTCGCAGTTTGCGCTGTGATAGCTGCGGGTGAGGAGGACACTGGCAAGTTCCGCATGCCTGGTGATGACTAAGTCCAGCTGGTGCCAGTGGTGGGAGCGTGGGTGTCTCCAGGACACCTGATGGATCTCCTTGCATTTGAAGAAGGTGTTGGTCACGCATAAGTCGTGAAAGCAGCATAATTCCAGCAGACGCAGGCCATTTTCGTTTATCTTGCCCCTTCCATGGACGCCGAGGCAGGTGGGCCAGGCTGCTTGATCAGCCCCCACTCTAGCGTTGAAGTCTCCGAGGAGGTAGAGACCCTCAGTGCTTGAAATCCTAGATATTGCTTCATTCAGGGTCTCGTAGAAATGGTCTTTTTCCTCTGGGGCAGAGCAGAGGGTTGGGGCATACACACTGATGATGTTAATTGTGCCTGAAGATGTTGACAGTCGTAGGACCAGTATTCTCTCAGTGCCACCTGATGGAGGCTCGATGGAGGTGACAAGCATGTTCTTTACGGCAAAGCCAACACCATGCTGTCGGGGTTCATCCGGAGATTTCCCTTTCCAGAAAAAGGTGTAGTTGGCTTCCCTGATGATGCCGCTGTCAGCCAGCCGGGTCTCCTGAAGGCAGGCAACATCGACGTTTAGTCGGCCAAGTTCACTGTCAATGACAGCAGTCTTCCTTACATCGTTGATTTGCTGCAGGTCAGCAGTGAGGCCAGGACACATGGTCCTGACATTCCAGCTTGCAAAGCGAAGAGCTGGAGTCTTCTTTCTTCTGTTTGTTATTGTTTTGCCTGGTGCAGAGTTTTTTGGCCCACTTTTCGAGATTGCTCTCTACTTTCCACGCACCCAGTGGATCAGGCAGGCCATGACGAGACAGCACCTAACTGGCTGGGGGTTGCCCAGCTTGAGGCGGGCGGTAGCTGTCCAATGAGATACGATGTCCTCTCCCACCATCAGAAGTGACCCCTGGCGCTCGTTTCCTTCGTCAATCGGATGAGCTTATGACCGGTAACTGCCACTACCCGTGTTGTGCCGACACCTTGCGATGACGCTGGAGTGTCCTCTCCAGTGGAGCTACAAAGCCTGGGCAGGATGATATGGAGGAACAGCTGTTGCCCAGGCAGCAGAACCTCCCTCTCCACGCAGCTAGCGGATCCAAGGGAACGACGAAAGTCGATACAACTTGGCACCAGTGGCGTCGCAGGAGTTGCCGGGATGACGTTGTGATGCCAGGCCGCCTTAGGGACTCCGTCTCCGGATTTTCTGTCAGGGTTTACTCCCTTAGCCTTTCCCATGGGTGGGTATGGCCGCAAGGCAGCGGAGGTTTAAAATCAGAGTTTTCCTTCTCCTAGGTGAGCTGCCATCCAAGGTTGACGAGCCTCACCTGCCCGAAGCAGCTGGTTTTGAGGTGCCAGAATTCCACCTTTCGCACCTTCTCCTGTTAGTGGAAACAGTCCCGCCGGGTTTAGTAGCTAAACCACACGAGAAGGCCAGGAGCTGGACTTGGTTGTCAGAGGCTGTTTGAGACGCACGCTATTGGAGCATTTTATAGGAAGTGGGAGCTTATCCCCACTACCACCCCGGCGGTGACAACCTTAGGACCTATCAATATGTACAACTGAGATTTTCAAGACTTGAATCTGAGCTCTACTAAAAGGGGCCCATCAAGAGAAGGCACAATATGGCTCAAGAAAGTAGATTCGAGTTGCACACAGACGAGTAATGGTCACTACGAAATTGCGGTGCCATTTAAAAATGAGGTTCCAGATTTGCCAAATAATAGGAGCTTAGCATTAAGAGATTGGAAGGATTGAAGAAAAAGCTTGAGAAGAACGAGAGATTTTTCTTAGACTACAAGTCCTTCATAGATGATATGATTGATAAAGGATATGCAGAAGAGGTACCAGACGCTATCAAATCCAGTGAAGTGTGGTATATCCTCTATCACAGAATTTACCATCCTCGTAAGCCAGACAAAATCAGGGTGGTCTTCGACTGTGCAGCAAAGTTTAAGGGCACTTCACTTAACGATTCCCTATTACAAGGCCTGATCTGACCAACTCATTTACAGACGTACTTATCAGACTCCGGCAAGGACAGTTTGAGTTTATTGCTGATATAGAGGTTATGTTTTATCAGGTTTACGTTCCAGAAGGGGTGAGAGAATATTTGAGATTCATATGATGGAAAGATGGTGACTTAAATGGTCAGTTGAAAGACTATCGCAGGGCAGTTCATATATTTGGTGATAACTCATCTCGCAGCTGTGCTAATTTTGCTTTGCAGAAGACTGTAGATATAGGGAAGGCAATTAAGAAGTTGGACCTGAGCTTTGATAGATTACATATGGAGAAGGTGTTAGGTTTGACCTTGGAAATTATATCAGATACTCTTAGTGTGGCTGTTAACACTATGGCTCGACCGTCAACGAAGAGAGGTCTTTTGGCTACTATTAGGGCAATGTATGACCCTTTAGGTATGATCGCCCCATTTCTGTTACAAGGGAGGTTGATACTACAAGACCTACAGTATGTAAGTTACAGGATGGATGGAATGATGAGCTACCCGTAGAGTAAGGGAAGATTTGTTAGACATGGAAGAGTTCAGTATCTGAGCTATACACTGTGGTTCTGGACAGATGCATTAAGCCAGTTCATTATTGTTCAACACCGTCGTTTTAGTTGTGTATCATATCTGAGAGTACAGAGTGGAGAGGATGTTCACTGTGCCATTATTTTTGGAAAAGCGCACGTTCCGCCACTGAAATGAGTGACCATTCCTTGCTTGGAACCGACTGCATCTGCATAGGCAGGGAAAGTGCATAAATCTCGTCTCACTAGCTATAGACGTTTTAATTCAAAAGACTGTATTTGGGACGGATAGTACTACAGTTCTTAGATAATTAAGGAATAGCCAATCAGTTGAAGTATGTTCCAACGAAATATAATCCAGCAGATGACGGATCGCGAGAACATCAGGGTGAACGGTGGTTGAAGGGATCAGAATTTCTGTTTCTGGATGAAAATCAGTGGTCTTGTGAGCCAGTAGTCATGTACAAGTATAATAGTGATCTAGAAATAAAATCTTCTGTCAGCGAAAATACGGTTAAGGAAGAGGACGCTCCCACCAAGAGACAATTGTCATATTTTTCTAGTTGGTATTATAATGTGAAATCAGTGGGATGGCTGACAAGGCTTAAGTTATAGTCTAAAGAAGAAACGCACACTACATTTCTCTCCACAACAAACCTTGATGAAGCAAAGGATTCTATCATTCAGAACGTGAAGAGAGAGGTGTTCTCCGAAGAACTGGCAGCTTTGAAAAGGGGAAACAGTGTGAAAAGGAATAGCTGTATTATCAGTGATTATCAATGGTCTGATAAGAGTGGGAAGTAGACTGAGAGAGTCACCTATTGTATTGGATGCCAAATACCCCGTAATTCTCTCATATGATCATCATGTAACTGAACTTTATCATTAGGGATTGTCACGAAAGTAGGGACATCAAGGAAAAGCGCATGTTATGTGCTCTGAGACAGCAATATTGGATTGTGAAAGGCAATGCAGTATTTAGGAAAGTGTTAAGTAAATGTGTTGCATGTCGGCGTTATCAGACTTCAACCATGAAACAACATAGGCCGACCTACCACACAACCGCGTCTCCCTAGGTGATCCACCATTCACTAATACCGGGATGGACTGTTTTGGACCGTTTTATACGAAGAGAGGGCGAGGACAGTGTAAACAGTAAAGTTTTATTTACTTGCATGTCAATACGAGCTATTCACATCGAAGTTGCAGATTCTCTCTCGACTAATTCTTTCATCAATGCTCTAAGGAGATTCATTACTAGGAGAGTCCAAGTACATTCTCTGCGTTGTGATAGAGGGAGGTGGCCGAGTGGTTAGTAGAAATCCAGCTCTGTACATAGTGCTCCATTCTGCCTTCCTTTGTATCAGCTTGGTCAAATACCTGGCAACACAAATTATTTTCTGTACAGCATCTTGAAATATTCCGTACACCATCTACTTATTTAATGTTCAGTACAGTAATCCCTCAGTTATCATTATGTTATGTTATGCTATTTTATTCATTTTCATATTGCTTGTAAATAAATCAGATGCAAGAACCAAAATTTTTCACGTATACTCAGTTCACGTTATTTAATATTCCATTTGCCTATATCCGGATTTCGTTCATATACGGCCTTGCCTCTAATATAGCTAATAATTATAGGCTAGCCAGATACAAAATACACCATAATGTACAGTACATAATCATGGCCTGCACCAGTATGAACAAGCTACTACAGACAGTATTTAAATTTATGGGCTTTCGCGCAGCAAGCAGCAAGTGCTGAGAGCATCATCTGCTTGGTGAGCCCGATAGCTTTGGAAGTCATCACCTGCTGTTAACAGCTGGTGCTATGGAACGCGGCTGGAGAAATAATAGAGGACAGTATAGGAAATTGGAGCTTCCATGTAGTTTTTGGAGGATATAGGGGAATATTGTGGGATTTAGGGAGGGAAGATTGAGGAAATTGGAGGAAAAATTGCTGATTGTGATAGCCAGGCCTCGATGAAATCCCGAAGTTGGCGGGATTACCAACGTATAATAGAATTTGAGCTGCAAGTCACCACCTGCTCGTGGAAATGGTCTCAGCTGGGTTTGCTCAGTGAGCAAAATTCCACCATTTAATGGCCCCTTAAAATTAATAATAAACATTGCTTAAAAGGAATGCATTCCCTAAACCAAGCATGTAATTCTATTAAATGAAGTTTTCAGCAAGCAAGTGCATAATTGAAAGTAGAAAGCTTATAAAACACTATCTGTTGTAGTAGCAGTGAAGAGTTACCAATTGTTGTGGGTATTTCTTCCTCTTGTACAGCTGCCCACAATGAAAGTGTTACACATTTTTCAATAGTTGTGGATGGTTGAGACGTATGGCAATTCCAATCCAGCATTTCCCATTTCCTGTGGTATGAATTTGTAACGAAGACGGTGATTGGCTGACAAGCAAGTACCCGTCTCTTCTTTTAATATCGACATTTGATTTGATGTCAATTTGACGAGAATGTATACATGCTAAATATTATGTCCAGTAATCAATATCAAACTTATTAATACACATTATATGTAGGATGCAGAGAAAAAATGCATCTTATATGTATTAAACTGAAAAAGAAAAAAAAAATGGCAGCACTGGCACTTCCTACCCAAACATGACGATCAACTGATCGAAAATGGAAGCCCCGGCCTGAGTGATGATCCCTACTGCAAGTTTCCCGCCCCCTCCATACTCCCCAGAGAGCCTGGGCCGGTATTCACAAAACTTTTTAGAGTTTGGACTGGTTCGTATGTTTATATTACTGACCTCACCATAGTGTTTCAGGCTCATTTCGAAAAAGTGAATGGCTTTGCTATTCTATTTGTATGAGCTGTTGTTATGATTTCGAAGCATGTACAGTACTGTATAGGAGGGTCTCACACACAGCTTCCCCACTTGAAGCAACAGAATCCAGAAGGCCTTCTTACAACAACAGACACAAGAGGGTAACCATTTCACCCTCCAATTTCTCACTTGTCATCCCTAAACTCGAGAGAGAGAGAGAGGGAGAGAAAGTAGAAAGAGAGAGAGAGAAGAATTGGGTGGAGCTTAGACAAAACTCCACCCCTTTTCAAGAAGATAATAATAATAATAATATCTGAATAGACTTGGCATCTTCCAAAACAGAATGAATATAAACGGACCAGCAGAGCTTTAGTGAGGGACTAACGATCAAAACAGCAAAAAGACATCTTCTCTGTACTCCATTAACATAAGACAAGAAAGGGGATACACTCCTTTAGTATTAATAAAGTAAGTTTAATTTTACTTACTGAAGTTTATTTCCTACCTTGACTGAACACCATCACAACGCCAAGCTCGCTACCTAATACAACAACAACTACCACAACCAACTACAACTCCAGAGCAAGGTAATGTACCATATTCTTCGAAGAGATCAAATTAGGACTGGTACATTTTGATGGCAGCGGTGTTTTGCAACAAGGCAGATTGCAAGTAAAACTTCACAGGAGTACAGAGACTAACATTGTTCAAGGACAAGTTGAAGATTCTACTTGTAAATTCTCTCAAGTAATTTCTTCAGTGGGTATAATCTTACGACCTCTAACGAGGGAGATAAACCACAAATTCTTTACCTACGAGAGGCACCTGCTTCAACATAACTGCAACTGACCTACAGAGAACCTCATCTACTTTACAACAAACAATCATCACTTCATCACTACGGCGATCCTGTTACGTAAATGCTTTCGTAAGGACAACGCCATCACTCCATCACCTCCACGCTGACGCCTCCTTATACGTAAATTCTCTCGTAAAAGGCAAGTCAATGTTCATCATCTTCACTCCAATTACGACTGTTAGTGTGCGAGCTAACTAATAATCGCTTCGTCACTTCACGGTCGTCGCCCCTTCACCACATCGTCGCCTCGTCAGGCAACACCTCAGCTCGACCTCGTCATCACGTTGTCTTCGTCGTTGCAACTACAGTCAACTAAAGTAGGTACACATTACATGTTACATTACATTTTTTTTCACTTGTTCACGAACATGTTAGAAAGTTAGAGTTCCTCATTTGATGTCTAAACGGAATACTTTCACTAAGTTGAAGAAGAGCTTAGACGTATTTTCCCCCATTAAACATCCAAACGACCCAAACCTAACATTGAATGCCACTACCAATGATTCATTGAGCTCCGGGCTAGAAAATTCATCCCCTGTGTCCCAAATTCTTATTCCTGGTGCTGACACATACGAATCACCTTCTGCTTCTTCCATCCTATCTCCTTCTAAAACTCGATCTGGTATTCCATATCATCTTGTATCTTCTCCAATCATGGCCACTTCTCCACAATCTCCTAATACCTCTAACCCTACTCCTTCTAGCCAAACTTCCTCTGCTATGCCTAACCAATTTCAAACAGTGAGAGTATTACCAACCCCCAATTATTTGAAGCAATATACGGGAGATGATCCACGATATGGAATTCATCTCTTTTTGCGACATTTGGAGGATGCATTTTGTCAGGCAGAAATTAGGCAGGATATAGATAAGATTAGATTTGTGCGAGGTCATATTGCACCTGATAGTCCCGCTAGTTATATGTTAACAGCAAGTGCTTTTTCTGACCCTGATAACTTAACGTCATATGATACGTTTAGAGAGTCACTCATAGATATTTTTGGAGATGGTCAGCTCCATGGGTCATTGTCTTGGGTACAAAGAATGGCAAAAACAACTGCAGATAACATAACTGCACATGATCCAGCAAAAGCACTTGCATTAGCAGGGTCCCTAGCCTTAGATGCCAAAGAATCATTAAAGTCCTCACAGTGGGTACAAAATGGGAATATTACCTTCGATAATACTATTAAGTTAATAGAGTATGTCCAATTTACGTTGCTGTTAAAAGAAAATTATCGTTTGGATATTCCTAAACATTCATTTGGTCCAACTGACAAACTAATCAAGTTAGCTTCCAAACTTAGCATGAAAGAATCTCAGAGCGTACCTCGTGCATTACATGTTGCTCCATCAATGGAAACAAAGACTTTCAATACTAGTGCCACATCAAATCAAGGGAAGTCACAAAGGAAATATTGTAAACATTGCAACAAAACTAATCATTATACCAGTGATTGTTATTTCTTACATAACTCTAGGGGGAATTATCAATGGAAGCGTAATAAGTATTCTTATACCAATAAATATTGTCATTTACATGAGTCCACTTCACATTCCTCAGATGAATGTGTGGTGCTTAAAAGAATGAAAGAAGAAATGCAACGGAACACGAGGTACGATACGAGACCACCGCAATATTCGAAATGGCAATATCCCAGAAAATAGTACGTCCCATAAACCCTGTCGTCGCCTCCACCGGTAATGTACTATCAATCCCTGTACAGGTATTACATTGTAACACCTCTTTAATGATAGACACAGGCGCGGCAGTTTCATTGTTATCTGAAATTTCCTTTAAAAGATTGTGCAACTTAAATCCACAGCGACATTTACATAATAAGATAGAGCCCATTGACATAGAATTGTCAGCCATAACAGGAAATAAATTACAGGTCATAGGGACGCTAACCCTTCCTGTAAGGTTAGAAAAGGGAACTAACCATATAAACATAAAATTCTATATAATAAGGAATTATGATCTACCAACAGACGGTGTATTGGGACTATCAGACATTATTAGGCAGGACATTATCATTGACCCAGGATATAAAATGATACGTTTCAAAAATAAATGTATTCCAATACAGGATTGTCCTGGCCTTTATTTACGTTCAAGTAACGTTCACTCTATTTATAATACAAATGATGGGAATGATTCCATTATCATAAAGGCTATTGCTGCATGTAATACTATATTAACTCCAAATTTCGTCCATGCATTGAAGGTAAAACTTCCATCTCATGTACAGCCACATACTAGTGTCCTCTCCTTAATAGAGTCAGTGAAAATAAATAACCTGGGATTAGAATCTACGTTAACTAATGTAAGTAATAATAATGTTGCTACTATCTATCTCTTTAATAAAACATCTACCAATATTCAGGTGAAAAAGGGAACATATCTATGTGATCTGTACAAATGGAAGTTAGACCAAATACCACAAGGAAATATTGCATCGGTTCTAACCGAAGGGAATCATATTGACAGTCAGGTAGGGGAACAACTTAGAAATTTTGTCCATGGCGGTGATTTTCCACTTTATCGTGATAATCTCATCGACATCTTAGCCACATATCGAGAGGCGATTGCCCTACCTGGTGAATCCTTAGGAAAAACCGATATTATAAAGCATACCATTACCCTAACATCCCCTCACCCTATTTATACTCGAGCATATAGATTACCTCATAGTAGGCAGAAAATGGTAAATGAAATGGTAAGTGAAATGTTGGATGAAGGCATTATTAAGAATTCTCACTCCCCTTATAACAGCCCTATGTTTTTGGTTTCAAAAAATAATGGTGAATTTAGACCAGTAATTGATTACAGGAAAATAAATAATGCTACAATTAAAGATAAATATCCCCTCCCTCTATTGAGAGATGTTTTGTCTAACATTGGTGAAACAAAACCTATGATATTCTCCACATTAGACTTAGTCAGTGGATATTGGCAAGTAGCATTAGATGATAAAAGTCAACCCATAACTGCATTTAGTACTCCCCATGGTCATTATGAATACACCCGTATGCCATTTGGGTTATGTAATGCTCCATCCACATTTCAGCGTATGGTAAATTTTCTTTTTGGCGATATCAATAATGAAGTCATTGCTTATTTAGACGATTTGATTATTTTTTCAAAGGACGTGCCTTCACATTTAGAAACATTAAATAAAGTTATGCATAGGTTGCATCAGGTAGGCCTTAAACTTAAAATGTCTAAATGTCATTTTCTTAAACAGGAAATAAACTTTTTAGGACATACCATCAATAGCAAAGGGCTCCATACACAATCTGATAAAATACGAGCAATGAAAGAATTCCCTACTCCAAAAAATGCAACTCATGTAAAGTCATTTTTGGGTTTATGTTCTTATTATAGAAGCTTTGTAAGAAATTTTTCCCAAATAGCAAAACCCCTAAATAATCTCCTCAAGAAAAATGCAGATTTTGTATGGATGCCGGAACAACAGCTGAGCTTTGAATTACTAAAGAATAAATTGGTATCAGCTCCAATTCTTGCGTTCCCAGATTTTTCGTTACCTTTTATAATTTGTACTGATGCTTCTTCATTAGGCTTAGGCGCTGTCCTTATGCAAGAAATTGCTAAAGGTCAGTGTCAGGTAATTGCGTATGCTTCTCGAATATTAAATGCACAGGAAACTCGTTACTCTGTAACAGAACAGGAAACTTTAGCTATAGTATGGGCACTTCGTACCTTCAGGGAAATCGTGTTGGGATATCCTTTACAAGTTTTTACAGATCACCAACCGATTATGGGCTTCCTGAAAACTCAAAATCTCACGGGGAAATTGGCCAGATGGTATTTAACAATTCAGGAATTTCAACCGCATATTGATATTAAATACCTTCCAGGTCGATTAAATCATGTAGCAGATGCTTTAAGCAGACATCCTGTTTCTTCAGTTTCTAAGTCACCCATAGACTTTGACTTCAATGCAGTTCGTATACATCAACAACAGGATTCTATGATAAAAGCGATAAATTACTCATTAAACTCAGGTGATGATTATAATGGTCAGGAATTACCTATTAGCATACATAACTTCTCCCTCCATGATAATGTTGTTTATAGGAAACTTAGAAAACGTAACATACAAACTGATCAAATAGTGATACCACGATCTTTGGTTCCCTCAGTATTAACCTTATATCATGATGCAGCAGGACATCCTGGCAGAGATCGATGTCTGTCCACTCTCCGTACGAAGTACTATTGGCATACAATGAAAGTAGATGTGGAAACGCATATCGCCCAGTGCGAAACATGCAATGCAAATAAGGGACATCCAATTGGGACAGCTCCATTAGGGGAATATCCAATGCCGAGTGAACCATGGGCAGTAGTAGGAATGGATTTACTCTCGCTACCACAGTCACATCAGGGATCAAATTATTTATTAACTGTGGTTGATCATTTTTCTAGGTATTTGGTGGTAGCTCCACTGAAAACGAAAACGGCTGAAGAGGTTGCACATAAATTTATATCCAAATTCATATGTCCATTTACATGTCCCAAAATCATAATATCAGATAATGGTAAGGAATTTCGTAACAGTTTCTTACAGAAGATATCTGAGTTTTATAATATTAAGCAAACGTTTGTATTAGCATATCACCCTGCATCTAATGGGTTAGCAGAAAGGCAAAACCGTAAAATATTAGAAGTACTTCGGGGGGCAATAAATAAAATCCCTTCCACATGGGAGGACTGGATTGATATGACAGTCTGTTCTATAAACGCTACAAAAACGGAAACAGTGGGTAAAACTCCTCATGAAATAATATTTGGCGTGCAGAAACGTCTTCCATATGATATAACAATTCCCACACAGAGGCCATGCTACAACATGGACGACTACGCTGAACGACAGCGAGTTGCATTTCAACAAATTCATCATGATGTACAAAACAATTTAAAGGCTAGCAGAAATAAAATGAGTATACGGCAGCATAATAAGGCAAAGACGCAAACCTTCACTCCAGGTGATCAGGTAATGTTACAGGTGCCCGATCGAACTTCGAAACTTCTGCCTCGGTTCACGGGACCGTACACTGTACTCTCGCTAGTAAGCAATAAAATTGAGATAAAGCATAATTTTACTCAGGCGGATGATATTGTTCATGTAGACAGAATAAAGAAATTGGTAAATAGCGCGCAAACCCAACATCTAAATAACCAATTAGAATCTCTGCAACATGACCTATTTCCTCTTCCTAGTAATTTTATCCCTACTACTGATACTCATAAAATAAACATTTATAAACAGAAACTCCGATCGGCGAAGAAGTAAAAGATTATAATTCTTCTTACAGATGTGGCCCAACTCAACATATATTATGGTTTTCATAGCCATACTGGCGGCAACAAAAGGTTACGCTGACGTAACCACCGTCCCTAATGATGATGTGCTTATCCCGGGAGCGCTCGTCCAACAATTTGGTAAAATATTGGTGACGGAAGATGTTATCACTATTTCTTATTCATTACAGGATATATCTGATTTATTTCACAAATTTGCTGCAGTTGAGAAAGGATTGCAGATACTTATGATACACTAGTTTTTCCTGACAGTAATGACTCGATGGCATTTAGTGATTTAAGGGCATTATATTCAGTCTTGTCCTTTAAGGTTCAACGCACTATGAAGGACTTACGGGACCTTAGTTACATTGCTCGCCTATTACATAATAATCCAATTGCTCAGAGCCACCACCACCGCCAGGAGCGTGGTTTAGTTAATTTTTTAGGTGAAATATCTAAGGCACTCTTTGGTACTGCAATGGATGGTGATGTACAGGCATTATCCCGAAAATTAAATGTTGTAGGACAAGCAGTTGCAAATCAGGGTAAGGTAGTCAGGCAAATATATAAAAGTGTTCAAATCATTGATCAAAACTTGGATACAGTTTCTGATGCTTTACGTAAACAACAGCAACTCTTATCTGCAGAGATAGGACACTCACATCGCATTATTAGGCTCCTATTAATATCTGTTAGTTGGCAGGAAACTGAAACTCAGGTACAAGGACTTAGGGAGTCTTGTCAAACATTAATTAAGGATGTAATTACTGCAGGTTTAGGTAAGGTTAACTCACGATTATTACCAATCACACAATTGCAGGATGCACTTGAAATAGCTATGATGAACTACCATCTTACTCCCATATTTCATGCACCTAATCTGGAATATTATTATCCAGTCATGACCAGTATTTTAACACCAGACTATATACTGATTAATATTCCAATGAAGAGTAAGATTTCCTTCACAGGCTACTCAGTACAACCATTCCCAATGAATGTGGAAAATAATCTTTTAATGTTAGATTCCCAACCTATAAATATTGTTCTTAGTGATGATTATTCTCTTGTTGATGTGCTTAGTGAAGCACAATTTCTCAATTGTAATTCTGCATATCTTCATTTATATGTTTGTCCTGCATATCTGTTTGCATTTAAAGCTCCAACTGACGCACCATGTCTAATTGCTTTAAGTCAAAGGAATACTCGTCAAGCACTCTCTGCATGTACTTTCAAATGTGTTACTAATCAAACACTCTTTCATCGTCATTTCTTTAATTTCCACTATCTATACTTTCCTGCTGAGACACGAGTAACACTAATCTGCCCTAATGACACTACACATGGTATGGTTAAAGGCTACTATAAAGCAGCTGATTCATGTGAAATACGATCCAAAAGAATCGTTACCTTACCTAGTAAACATCACTTGCTTGGAAACATGACACTCTCTTCCACCTTTCAACATATTTCGTATAATGTCGACTTGTTTAACATCTCCCAATTATCAATTGTTTCAGAAAAAGTGGAACTATTGACTCTACTCAATGATACTATGATTCAAGAATCCTTATCTGATAATTTAATTCCTCCGTATTTGGATCACGAGATATTGCTACCTACATTTATAATTCCATGTCTTATTCTTTTGGTCTGTACAGTGATTTTCATATTTTGCATTAGGAGGGTCTATCGACGTTATACTGTGTTATCTCGTCTTGAAAACAATATTTTAACTGCTCCATCACAGCCTTAACTTAGCAACAAGGCTTACCCTTCCTTAATGCCTGAATCGTCAGCATAGGTTTATCTTACATACACATAACTACAAGCACCTAGCTCAACATACTAATATTAAGTTGATTTCCTTATGTTCTCATGTATTGATTTTCATTTATGTATACTATGTGCCAAGATCTTGATGCAATTTTATTGTGTTACTATTTATTGTATTTATTATTAAGTTCCTAGTCCTATATGTATGTACCGAGGATTGTACATCTGTTTCCCACAATAAAGATGATATCTGAGGACAGATTTCCGGTAGCGGACTGAGCAAATGTACAGTACTGTATAGGAGGGTCTCACACACAGCTTCCCCACTTGAAGCAACAGAATCCAGAAGGCCTTCTTACAACAACAGACACAAGAGGGTAACCATTTCACCCTCCAATTTCTCACTTGTCATCCCTAAAATCGAGAGAGAGAGAGGGAGAGAAAGTAGAAAGAGAGAGAGAGAAGAATTGGGTGGAGCTTAGACAAAACTCCACCCCTTTTCAAGAAGATAATAATAATAATAATATCTGAATAGACTTGGCATCTTCCAAAACAGAATGAATATAAACGGACCAGCAGAGCTTTAGTGAGGGACTAACGATCAAAACAGCAAAAAGACATCTTCTCTGTACTCTATTAACATAAGACAAGAAAGGGGATACACTCCTTTAGTATTAATAAAGTAAGTTTAATTTTACTTACTGAAGTTTATTTCCTACCTTGACTGAACACCATCACAACGCCGAGCTCGCTACCTAATACAACAACAACTACCACAACCAACTACAACTCCAGAGCAAGGTAATGTACCATATTCTTCGAAGAGATCAAATTAGGACTGGTACAAGCAGTGTTGGGTACTATAGTCCTCGCCATGAATGAATGCTTACGAATAAAATTTTAAGTTAAGAGTGAACTTTGCTTTTGTGAATACAGGCCCTGCTGCCACACCTCATAACTCAAACGGTATAATTTGTCTTACGTAGAGGAATATTAACATTGCTCATATCAGAGTGAAGTCAACCTACTGTCTCTAAAAGAAATAAATTTGTGCTGGTTGTCAATCTTTGAGATGCTAGCCTTCTCCACCTCATTGTTACTGACACCCATATTATCATGCACTATGAAACCAAACTATACATATGCTGTGTATTATCTCCATTCATATTAAGGTTTTCAGCTTAGCAAATTAAATAAATATTACACTGACCTGAACTCATTTCATGCAACTGCATACGGTATTTCATAAGTTTTAAATGCATGAAATCTAACGAAGTCAAACAATAGTAAGGAATGATGGGGAAACTCAAATAGTTTCGAACTAGGGACTTTTGGGTGGGAACTCAGAGGAAGAGATCTGCTGGAGTCCCACTCAAAGTCCCTGGTTCGAATCCAGTGTGCCGGGTAATTAAGATTTTTATTTATTATTAAGTGATGCAAAAATTATTACTGGTAATTCTTACCTTCTCCAGGACTTATTCTTGGATTTTCGTTGTGTTGGCTTCAACGATCATCAGCAGAGGTTAATCTCCCCTTCTATCCCAATTTCCATCAACATAAATTTATTTGTAGTTTTTTTTCGTTTATTTGTAATAGTATTAACAGAATTGTAAAGGTGTACAAAAATAACCAATTTACAATTTTTTACTATGTCTATTAATTCCAGTCAAGTACCAACTAATATTTAATTAAGCAATTGATAAATTAATTACCTCATGTATACACTTCCACACGAATTGAAAATAGTAGCTAAGTAATATCGCAATAATTCGATAATTACGGTCCTCGTTTTCTTCGACGGTCTCGTAACAGTCTTCGCTTAACTCACTAATCAGTCTTGAATATTTTCTTGGGATTTTATTTACGATTTCTTACGATAACCTAGCTTACGTTAATTCATATGATTAAGCAAGTCTAACACTGTGATTAATTAATTACTTGGTGCTATTTCAAGACCATCTTACTCAATTACTTTAATTAATATTAAAATTCAAACTAACACTGTAACGAGTTCGGAAAATCTAAAGCCAAAATCGCTACATATACTCAATTAAAGATTATGTCTTTACACCTGTGAATTTTCAATGTTAATACACGCAGTATCACTCGTAATTCTTACCTGTAGGTACGAGCTAGACGCTAAGGCAATCCTTCTACCAGGCTCACGACCGAGATTGGCTTCCCTTCTTACCTTATTTTATCAACCAATTGTCTGTTGCAATCGATTAATAATATAACCATGAAGCTTTGGGGAATACTGGTACTATACCGAGCTATTCAACTTCCTGTTGTCTGTTCGTCATGAGAGACAAAGGCGAGATAAGAGAGAGCAAGGACGAGCGACACGTGTGTTAGCACCCCTGGTGTAAGCCAAACTGATTCAAAGTGGCTGGGCCTGGCAGCCCTGGCTGCTTTGGTGACGTGTCCACAGGCAACGGCGCGTGTCTGCGATCGATACACTGGTGCCACTATGTTTCAACACGTCTATGCTGACTAACTTAACATCCTATACTACCATACACATCCATGCAATTTTAATTAATGACGTATAAATAATTCCCTATGATTTTCTCACCACGATATCATATGCAAGCACGCAATCAAGCTGTCTTTTGTACGATTATTTCCCTCGATAACAATACGAGCGAGAATTACAGACGAGTCAACAGTCAGGGAAGGGACGCTGGTCGGTATGCCTTCAAATCCTACTGCCTTTTACCTACATAGGGTACAGCTAACTTAAACCCTATTCTGTATGCTACGATATTTTATAATCATGCCACGAGAATCAACTCGTGACATTCAGAATGGGTCATATTAGAAAGTAGTGAGGAATCATTTGAAGCATATTTTATAATAAGCTTTTTTTTTATTCAAATCTTACTTTCATGTTCGGAGGAACATATATGTGATAAGATACGCCATCAAAGCCGAGGTTCGAGTTGACTGATCATAGTATTCAGTCCCAAATGTCGGTATTCATTCATATGAGAGAAACGAGGTATAATGCACGGCCCAGATACTTGCGGTACTGTGGTATAGTTTAGGATGGAGCCGCGATATATGGTTATTACAATAGTTCACACAACAAAGACACAAATGAATCTCCACGATAAGCTATCATCGCGGGAAAGAACAGTAGGGATGAAAGAGAGCAGATTTCGCCATACTGATCACTGCATATTAAGTAAATAAAATACTACAACACCTGCTGCCTACATATTATTGTGTAAATTGTTTTCATGAAGAAAATAAGAAAGAAAAAAATAGTGTAATATGATAGGGTGATAAATCAATACATTTCTCTATTTATCCCTCATTCGGTGCCCTCGACCACCTTCTTTTCTCTCGTTTCATTATCCTCGAGACACTATGGTGTTACAGTTCCAGACAGTGTAAGTGTGACCTGTAGTTAATGAGAATAATATATCAATATCTTTCAATTTTCATCGTGTTGTAACTATGGCCGAATACAACAATGTTTATCTTACAGTTATTCATCAAAACAATCTTCGACACCAGATATAAATTATCGCACTACAAGGAAAATAATGCATTACACACAACAAACGCACCACCATAATGATGGAATCACGAGTGAGTGAGTAACATCAGGCCTGATAATGGTTAACGAGTGCTATGCAGAGAGGAAAGAGTCGTAGCCAGGAATATAGGAAATAAATAGACCCGAGGACAACGATTGTATGGAGAAGTCTCGATCTAACCTTGGTGGAGCGAGGACGTTCTCCTGGCGCTCTGCCTGCATTGTTGTTTGTGTTGTTTCTGCATTCTTGTTTGTGTGTTGTTGTTTCTGTGGTGTTCTTGGCGTTGTTTGTGTGTTCTCTCGTGTTTTGAGTTTTGTTTTGTTGTGGTTCCATGTGTTTGTGTCCATAGCTGATTGCGTGTTCAGTTATTCGCTTCCAATCTAGGCGTTGCCTGGCTTGATGGAGAGCGCGGATTCCTGCTTGGAGGCCGACTTAGCCATGTCGGAGGACGACGAGTCTCCTATTCTGGATCATTGACCTGAGCTGCCCTCACACAACCCTCCCCCCCACTGTCCTCGGTCACTCTGCAGCTTGGGTTGCAGCCGTCCACCTCCTCTACCTTTACGAAGCGACCCGTTGACGCCTCGTCCGACTGCTCAAAGGCTTCCGATAGTGTGAACTGTTTGCCTCCAGGCGTGGGCTCCGGCTGCCAAGACGGCGAAGGGTGCTTCAGCTGTGCACGACGTACAGTCACTCATAAAAGTTATGACCTCCACCCCTGGCTAGATACCTTTACCTCTTGTAATATCGACTCTAGCAACATTGTACGTGATGTCAAGGGTGAGAGTGTGGGGTCGCGTTTGGGGGAAGGTGGTCTGGTCGAAGTCCTTAACTCACGTTTCGTGTTATCTACAGCTCATTCATAATGTGTCGAACGGACGAACTTTTCAAATACCACTATTGATGTCATGTTAAAGAAAAAGACACCCGCTGAGGCGATAGGCCTTTTAAATGGCAGCTTTCATTATTAGCAGCAGTGCTGCCTCCAGGCAGGAGGTTGCGGAGTAGTGTTTGAGGAAGTGGGCCAAGCTGCACCATACATTGCATCACTCAATATTTATATCCATTCATATGTATTATGAGTGATCAATCATGTGCATAGAAAATATCTCCATCCATAATACTACATGGTCATAAGGTAATTTGTAAAGTGGCTATAGAAACACGCAACATGAGGTCAGTAATTTAATGACATGGTGAATACGGTAGTAGGCATGGTAGAAATACAATGGCAATAAGGAAAACATCTATACAATAAAATAATGTTTTCATTTTGTCTTTAGTTAAGTCATGGATATATGTATAAGTTGAACCATACGTTGAGACAGTAAGGAAGCTCCTTATGCATCTACCCGGATGAACAGACTCTAGAATACACGGTACAGTTTATTTGGTAACATACAAAGGTGCAGTACATATGGTATGGGGGAAGGCCAGCCTGCCGATGTTGCGTCGTGGAGAGTCGGTAGTTACAGTATCGCTAAACCTAGCTAATACATCATAATTATACATTATATACAATACAACACATGTAATATTCATAATTGCAAAAAATATATACAAAATGGTAACAACAATAGTAATAAAAAGTCACATCACTCTGAACAGTTCGGTCTCCCTCAAGAAAGTCATCAATTTATCAGTCACACCACCATCCCCATCACCTAAGAGAGCTGAGAGTGTGAAAGGGACTTTTACTGCATCACAGTAACTTAATTAACCCCTCCTCCTACCCCCCTCTCCTCTTACTACCTCCCCCCAACACACACACACACACATAACAAACATATACATAAACACACACACAGACACACACAACCACACAGTATACACACACATATACACACCCTCCAACAGGGATCGGGGGGTTGAGATGTAGAGCGTGTGTGTGTGTGCGGGGGGGGGGGGGGGGTATTTATGTTTGGGAATTTTGTTTCGGAGGGTGTGCGACGTGACGAGGCTACCTCCAGCGTGGAGATGAAGGCCTAGTATATGTATGTATGTATAATAGGAGAAAAGCAGTAGACATCATTTATCTTGATTTCCAAAAGGTCTCTGACAAAGTTCCCCATAAACGCTTAATAACTAAACTAAAATTACACAGAATCCAAGGTAATACTGAAAGATGGATAGAGAACTGGCTAAGCGACCGAAAACAACGTGTGCTAATAAATGGAAAGTCATCTAGTTGGTCAGGCGTTACAAGCGGGGTGCCACATGGGTCAGTTTTAGGACCAATTCTAATTCCTAGTTTACATAAACGACATAGACGAAGGGCTCTCATGCATAATATCGAAGTTTGCCAATGACACCAAAATTGCAAATACAGTACTCACTAACGCACAGACTAAAGAAATGGAAGATAATCTCGATAAATTGTCTGTCAAATTGGGCGAAAACTTGGCAAATGTCCTTTAATGCAGATAAATGTTTTGCTCCACATCGGACACCGTAACGTAGCAGCAAACTACTCGTTGAATGGTAACCAACTCAAAAGCGTGGATCGAGAGACAGACCTAGGGGTAACAGTATCAAGTAACCTAAAACCCAGTCAGCCGTGTCTGCAGACGACACTCGCGTGCTGCGAGAAATATCTTTGTCTTCAGACGCCGAACTATTGCAGGTGGATCTTTTGTACCAGTGGGCGGAAAGGAATAACAGGATATTCATTGGTAGCAAGTTTGAACACAGGAGCTACACTGTACAAGGCTGCAAATGACAGGTCACAAATTTCAGTGAAACCAGAAGTTAGAGACCTCGGAATCACCCTTAGCTGTGATGAAACTTCACCAGCCATATCAACAATGTGACAAAAAAGGCCCTGAGTCAAGCTGGATTGATCCTTCGTACGTTTCGAACTCGTGAGCCAGAGCCGATGCTGACTCTGTACAAAACACTGGTAGTGCCAGCCAGAGCCGATGCTGACTCTGTACAAAACACTGGTAGTGCCACTACTAGAGTATTGTTGTCAGCCCTGAAGCCCGTGGCGAGTCGGAGAGAAACAAAAGCTTGAGGGAGTGCAAAGGACGTTCACCTCTAAAATATTTACTGTAAGACACCTGGATTATTGGAAGAGACTTCAGGCATTGAGACTTTTCTCCCTTGAACGTCGCCGAGAAAGATATCTCATTTTGTATATATACAAAATTATGATGTGTCAGGTAGCCAACACTGTCAACATCCTCTTCCTAAATCAGCGGCGACTCGGACAGCTGTGTCATGTAAACGCAATCCATCCTGGAGCGGCCACTAAAATAAAAATGCTTAAGGGGAATGCTTTCTCCGTAAAAGCATCACGGCTGTCCAACGCACTTTCCAGGTGCCTACGGAACTGTAACGGTCTGGGTCTGGACAACTTCAAACTAAAGCTGGACAAGTTCCTGGGGACAATACCGGATGAACCCAAGTTGCCGCAGTACCACCTACGTGCGTCTAGCAATTCCATAGTTGACCAGCTGGCGCAGAGACAGGCGGATGGGATTTTCTAGTGGCAGTGCATCAGCATGGCCACGGTCGGAACTTCCAGCCCACAACTTCACACCACAGGAAAAATATATTAATAAATGAATTAATCCCTATTACAAAATACATAAATTAATAATAAAAAAATATCTACAACTCTGTAATAACAATTTCTCTTTTTCCTCCCTTTCTTTTCTTCTTTTCCTCATTTTCTCCCTTTCCTTCCTTTCTTTCCTCCTCCTCCTCCTCCTTTATTTTATTTTTTTTATTTACATTATTTGCAAAAACAAAAATAAGTATTATACAGCCCTAAGTGCTCAGTGAGTTGCAGAGAACTATCTTGGGCATGATTTTAAAATCAATAGTGAATGCAATACAACATTGAAAGTACATGTTTCCCAATGTGGATATACAAAAATGGTAACTGGTAATAATAAACTATAACTATGACCCTTGACTCATACGATATGCACAAATGATGCACACATCTATACACCGGACATACACTCATAATTTTACCCACTTATTTACATCACTTTTAAACTATGCAAAGTTGGAGCTTCATGAATACCAGTTTCTTTAACAAGGTTGTTCCACAGCATAGTGTAACGCGGCACGAATGAACGAAGGAATGTCTCCGTCCTGGCGAAAGGAACACTAAGCTGATGGACCCTGGTGGAAGCGTCCCTCGTGGAGTGGGGTGAGGCGTCGCCCACGGCAGCCGGAGAGTAGAAAGGTGCGGGACGCCCTCCTATGGATCTTGTAAGTAGCGTACAGACCCGCCACATCACGCCTGTGTTGTAGAGGATGTAGTGAAGGGACCTGCTCGTCTGGTAAAGCCTTATCGGTGATGAGCCGCTGGGCACGGTTTGGGACTTTGTCGAGGAGACCGAGGTATGAGGGGGGGTGGGGCAGGACGACCAAGTCAGAGGAGCATACTCTATGACAGAGCGGACTTGGGTCGCGTAGAGGTTTGAGACACCCCGGGCGTCAAGGAGGTGCGAGACACACTGACACAACTCAACCTGCCCGCTGCTTTGGAAGCTGTATTCTTGACGTGGCTGGTAAAGAGTATGGTGTTATCTATCTCCACGCCAAGAATGGTGACTGTAGCTTGCAGAGCAGCACCAATCCATCCAGATGAATGGGAGTGATGGGGACGGCGGTGGGACTGCGTCGCCTGGTGATCAGCATGACCTGGGTTTTGTCTTGGGCCAGGTCCACTTGCCACCGTCGTCTCCATGAGGTGATAGTATCCAGTGCCTGGTTGATGAGGGCGATAGTAGCGCGGTGGTCAGTACTCCTCTTTCATCTCCTCTCTCCCTCTTCCTCCATTCTTCTCTCCTCCCTCTTTCATCTCCTCTCTCCTTCTTCCTCTATTCTCCTCTTCCTTCTCTCCATCTCCTCCTCTTCCCTTCCTTCTCCTCTTCCCTTTCTCCTCCTCTTCCATCTCCTTTCTCCCTCTATCTCCCATCTCCTCTCTCCTCCTCCTCATCTTCCTCCTTCTCCTTCTTCTCCAATTTTCCTTATCTTCATTTAATTTCCTTCTTCTGATAATCTGTCTCTCCTTAATTTTTTCTTCATTTCTCTTGTTCCTTATTGATTCTATTTATTTTTTATTTTACGAGGATTTATCATGTTATTGTTCTCTCTCTCTCTCTCTCTCTCTCTCTCTCTCTCTCTCTCTCTCTCTCTCTCTCTCTCTCTCTCTCTCTCTCTCTCTCTCTCTCTCTCTCTCTCTCTCCCTCTCTCTCTCTCTCTCCTCTCTCTCTCTCTCTCTCTCTTTCCACTTTCCTTTCTTCCTTCCTTCCTCTCTCTCTCTCTCTCTCTCTCTCTCTCTCTCTCTCTCTCTCTCTCTCTCTCTCTCTCTCTCTCTCTCTCTCTCTTTCTCCCCTGTATTCCCTCTTTCTTCCTTCCTTATTTTATTTTCTCTCTTCCTTTATTTCTTATTCCATATGTTGCCTCTTCTTCTTTTATTACTGTCCTTGCCTCTCAATCCTCTTAAGTTCCTCTTCTCTCTCATTGTTCCTCCTGCTCTTATCCCTTCTTTCTTCATCCTATTTTCATCCGTCTTTCCTTATTATAATCATCTTTGCTCTCTCTCTCTCTCTCTCTCTCTCTCTCTCTCTCTCATGCCTGTCTATCTTTCTCTACCAATATCTCTTCTCTGTCTCCTATTATTTCTTATTATCGTAAATTACTTCCCCAGTCATCTCTTCCTTTTTTATCCTCCCTATATATATATATATATTCCTTCTTTTTCCTTCCGTCATTCTCTTTTTCGTTTTTCTATAGATTCCTTCTTCTCTTTCTCCTTTTTTCTTTCATTTTTCTTATTTTTATTTCTTCTCCTTTGTCTCAATTTTCAACTGTCCATTTTCCAGAGAGAGACTTCCCACAAACCCAACCAATTCGTGACCAGGATATAATGTAGCTTATAATACAAACTTATTTCTTATTTCTTATTATTATTATTTTATTATTATCATTATTATTATTATTATTATTATTTTACATCTTATTCTCTCTTTATCTCCTATTCTCTCTCCCCTTGTACCTTTTCTTCTATTTCCCTTTCTTTCCTTCTTTCTTCTCTCTATCCTTCTTCTTTCTTCCTTTCGCCTATTCCCCCTTTCCTTCCTACTTTCTATCTCCCTATCCTTCTCTCCCTTATCTTCGTTTCCTCCTAATCCCCCTTTCTTCCTTTACTCTTATTCTCCCTTTCTTCCTTTCCTCCTATTCTCCCTTTCTTTCTTTCCTCCTATTCTCCCTTTCTTTCTTTCCTCCTCTTATCCCTTTCTTCTTTATTCCTTTACTCCTATTCCCTTCACTTCCTTTCATCCTATTCCCCCTTTCTTCCTTTCCTCCTATTCTCCCTTTCTTCCTATTCTTACTTTCTTCCTTTATTCCTTTACTCCTATTCCTCCTTTCTTCCTTTACTCCCATTCCCTCTTTCTTCTCTCTATCCTTCTCTCTTTCTTCCTTTACTCCTATTCCCCCTTTCTTCCTCTTTCTCTTTCTTTGTCCTTGTATCTTTACTCTCCAGCCTCCTTTATTCTTTCTTTACCAGCTTTATTTTCTTCTCTCTCTCTCTCTCTCTCATCTCTCGTCTCTCTCTCTCTCTCTCTCTCTCTCTCTCTCCCTTTATTCTTTAATTTTCCTTCATTTCCTCA